>BDMB01000029.1:1898538-2210464 GCA_016859785.1 Macrotyloma uniflorum
CATAAAGTCTGACACATTTGTAAGGAAACGTATGTGACCAGTGAGAGATTGTTAGAATTTTTGGGTCACATATGTATTATTTAAATGTGTTAGGGTCATTATTTAATTTGGCAAAATTATAAAGTGGTCTACTTAATATTAACTTTATGGCTAAGGGTATAATTGTCATGAAAAATTAATTGTGTGGATACCGGAGAATATTCTGTTTTTGATGAGGGGCCGAATTCAGAATATTCATAATAACGTACGTAATCTCAAAATTAATTACGTAGGGTTATGGTCCCCAAAGGAGAGAGAAAATACTCTATAAGAATTAGGGTTTTCTATTTTTCAAGTCATCTCCATCAGACAACAAGAAAAACACAGAAGGAAAACATACGGCTCTCTTCCTTTGGAAGACCACACATACCCACTGTCACTATCATTGTTTTCACTCTCCCAATGGCGTCCAATTCAGATACGCTTCCGCATCTTGTTTCATCATGAATGAGATATAGGTTTCTGAGATTATTTCATGATTATGCTGTAATTCTTGGTTTATTTGAATAAGCATAATTCTTGATTATAAAGAAAAATTCCAACAATATAATGATATGAAATTATTATTTAAACTTAAGGGACCTTACCTCTAGCTAGGGGCGGAGCCAAGTGGCCAGGGCTACGGTTCTTTCAACATTTTAGATTTTTCTTATTACTATATAAAATTATATTTAAATTATTAAATATATCATCTTTGATCTCCCGATAAATCTAATCTTATATATAAAAGAGAATATTTTATCTATTATTAAAAAGATAACTTTTTATATTTGTACTATATATCATTTTAACAAATATCATCGATTAAAAAAAATCAAAACATATCAAAATAATCTTTTATATTATATGTATATATATATATATATATATATATTAGAAAATTGTAGAGTATTAGAAATAGAAATTAAAAGTTAAGAAATTTAAAATCAAAGCAAATAAGTCGATTATATTTTTCTTATAGTGAAGAAATAAGGTAAGAAAAATTCTTTTTTATTATTTTTGTTAACTATCTATTACAACAACAGAACGTGCTACTCTGAAGATTATTAAAATAAGGCTTCGGAATAGGATGGAAGATGATTTTCTTACTGATTGTACGATTGTTTACCTTGAAAATGAGATTGCTGCAAAGTTTAATACAGATATAATAATTGATGATTTTTATAATATGAAACATCGTCGAGTATAATTAAAAAATTAAATGTATTATGTATATATTTGATCTTATACATAATTATGTAAGTTGATTTTAAATATATGTAAATAATTTATAATTTATTAATAATTTTATTAATTATATTTATTTTTACGTGATAATTAATTCTAATGTATATATATTAATTTTTTTTTAATTACTTTGGTTCGGTCCGGTTCGGTTCGGTCCCCCTCACCTAAAATTCCTGGTTCCGCCCCTGCCTCTAGCTAATGACATGTTTATAGAAGATGGTGGTTATAACAATTTTAGAGTATGTTTGGATTGAAGAGTGAATTTGAGAGAGTAGAAAAAGAAATAAATGAAGAGAAAGTAAGAAGAAAATAAAATTATTTGGATTAAGGGAAAGAAAATATAAATGAATAAAAAGTAAAATAATATTATTTATTATTAATAATTTTTATAATTATTTTAAATAATTTTTAAAAATTATTATTATTATAATAAAAAAATAAAAAATAAATATAATTTAATATTATTATTAATAAAATTTTTAATTATTTATAATTTATTATAATAATAATAATAATATATTATTATTAATATATATATTTAATTATTTTAATTTATTATTATTATAATAAAAAACAAAAAAAATATTATTTTAATATTATTATAATTGATTATATTAATATAATAATATTTATTGTAACATTTTTCTGTCTTTTTCTTGGTGAAAAAATCAATTGCTCATAAATTTTTTAAAATTCGTATTTTATTTTTTTATTTTTTTCAAGCTTTCTCCTCAAATCCCAACTTCTTCACTTTGGTCCGCTGATCCAAAGGAAGCGTTACAAACCAATGTCCTTTGGTTCTCTACTTCTTCAAACAAAGGTTTTTATGCTGATCTTATCTTTATAGACTATGATGGCGAAGATATAAGATGGTTCATCATTATAGACTATGATGGTTTTTCTGCATAAAACGAATATGAACATAGTTTCATATGGTGATTCAACACCAATGCTTATCATTGTTAATAAAACAATGTCAAATCAAGGATAATATGGAGAATTTGTTCTCTCCAATTGTCTTTCTTCTCTTATCTTGTCTCTCATCAATGAAAATGAGAAGGAATAGACTCCACTTTACTTAATCTATATATATACTTTCAAATTACTTAATCCAAACATTGAATTTATTTACAAATTGTTGCACCTGTAGTACAATATATCACTTGAAACAAAAAATAAATTAAGGAATTTGAATCTGGTATCATTGTAATATAAAATATATGGACATATTTTTGATAAAACTAATTTTAGGTGTGTCTGGACAAGACACATTTATAAATATTTTTATTATGAAAAATAAAATCTATAAGTTAAAATTAGTTTATATAAAATCAATTTGTAAACTTTTTTTCATATAATATTCTTAAATTTGTATTTCTTTTAATTATGTATAAGATATTATTTCAATTTTTTTTTAATAGTATTTATGAAAATTTTTATCTAAACAAAATTATTTATTTTCATTTGCTTTTTTCTTTTATATGCATAAAACCTCTCAACTTGACTTCTCTCATATGTAAATTAACTTGTTGGATATTCACAACAATAGTTAATAACACCAACCTTTGTTTGGAACCATATATTTATTATTAAAAAGAATTATTTTAGTTTATTTGCGTGAAATTAAGAAGTTTGGTTGAATAAATTTGAGGTGATCTTTGAATAATGTTTTCTTGTTGAAAATCAATGTGCATGTGCGAAAAAAATTGGAGAAAAATAACTTAAAATAAGAAAACTTACATCTTTATTTTTTTTTATATTTATTTTTTTATATTAAGATATATATATATAAATATATTTGTAAATATATTTTATTATCATAGGTTTACTTAAAATATAATAAAAAAATATATTTATATATATATCTTAATATTTTAGATGTGATTGTATAATGTTAAACATTAAAATATGTAAAATATATTAATAATTCAGGTACTCCATAAATTACTTTCTCAATGTGTCATTTTTTTCTTCTTTGCATCTATACTTTTTTTCTCACTCCTTCGTCTCATTGTTGAGAGTATTATTTTTAGTGGTTTATTATTATCGAAGTAAAAAATATTATGAGTTGCCCAACTTTATGAGTATTTTATTCTTTGGTCTTTCTTTTTATACATTATGTGTTTTACTAGTTATTTTAATCTTATATGTTGTTTAAACATACTACCCAATCTTAAAAAGACCAACAATGATAAATATAATGTGCTGAAAATGCATATATGTGTTTTTTTATTCTCTATCATCAATTATGAAGGAGGACATAATCAATTATGTCATGTTGTAAGGTAATAATCAATTATGCTCGATTACAATCAATTTTTTGGTTTAGAATTTCATGTAATCGATTATGGCATCATAATAATCAATTTTGATTAAATATTCAAACCAATAGTATAGTCATTTTGCATTATTATGAACTTTATTTTTTTTTTCCATCGTTAACTTGTATAAGACCTGTATCTTAATATATTGTTAATTTTGGTAAAAAAATTGAACTCCATTTCTTATATTTTAGAAAAATATTGAATAAAAATCATAAGAAATTTATGATAAATAATACTTTTAGTCACTTTTATCATAAAAAAATTCAACTATGGAAATTTATAAAAGTCACTGTTTATATAATTTAATATTAAGAAATATATAATATATTCTTTATTTAAATGGGTGAGATAATATCTACTATACAAAAGAATGAAAAAATTAATTTTATCTTTAAATACGTAAAAATAAATAAAAATTATCCTTAGATACTATAATTTAATAATAATTAATTTCTAATTTTTTATCATTATTAAAATTAATGATAAAATATTTTAACAAATTAATATTAAGACATAATTTACACATTGATAAAATTATAAATTTATTATTTCAAAAACTAAATTTGAAAAATACATGTACGCATTACAAGAGAAGTTGAATAAGGTTTTACATAAACAATGAAATTTTATTCGTAAACAAGTTGTTTAGACAAACATGGATTCGCGGAGTCCAATAAATAAATGTGACATTCGAAAGTTTTCACAAAAATTTTATTAAGAACCTTGAAGAAAAATATTAGATAAAATATATATACAATAACAAGTATATAAGATGAGTATAAACACAAGTATTATACTTATTTGTCCCAAAGTAGATTGTATCTACTTCTCCCCTTTTTTACATTATAAAGGTTTCATCAATCACATTCAATTATAAATGAGTTTTTACTTTAATGAATTATAAATGAGGTTTTACTTTAATATTTCTCCCTATAAGTATTTTTTATGTTATATTTAACAATAAATATTCACAAGTGACAATCTTAAATTCTTCCGAATTGAGTTTAAGATGTTGAGTACTTTGTTCTTAATAAGTTATTCTTGACTTTCATAAAATAAATAATTGATGTTAGTAGCACAATTACAATTGGTTTGGACTACATTAGGATAATAGAAGATTTAGTAGTATATTGTCCAATAATTTGACATAATCTTTGTACTTCATAATAGTGTGATATGTTCTTTATCTTTTTCATCCTCATATGTTCAGATTTGTTTGTTTCTTTGAAGTTTCCTTCTTTTATTGGAACCTATGATTGCGAGACTAAGAAATTAATCCAAATGGGTTCTTAAAACTATAAAAAAAAAAAATGAGCATTGCCACAATTGTAATATCCTAAGCTGAATTACATAAATTTATGTAACTTAATTTAAATTTAACCAAACTATAGTTTGGTTATTCATTTAGTTTATAGCTAAATGAATTTACGTTTAAACAAATTTATAGGTGAAATTTAATAAAAATAATTATATTATTGTTTATAACATATATTTATTACAATTTTATACACTTTACATTATTATATGTAGAATTAAAATTAATTTTGTTGTATGTCTATGAAGTTAGATTTGTTTTGTTTACTTTTTATTATTTTGTTCTTTATATATTTTGTTTTTATTTAGGGATACATCTTTTCAATGGATATTTCATCTTCTTTTGATGACAAGTTTCTTTTATATCCGTTTTATGAAGTTTTTCAATCTTCACTTTTAAGAATAAATTATTGAAAGAGCAATCTTAAAGGGTACCAACAATATTATCATCAAAATCAATCAATAAACTATACATTTTGGATATGCAAGTCAGTATAAACGAAAATATGCAACAGCATTTGAACATAAAATAATATAATAAAGATTTTTCTGTTCTACTAGATATAACTACACCAACAAAATAATAATACATTTGATAAAAAAATGTAGTGCTGTTATTTAACTCCTATCTCGTAGTTAAACAAGAGATGAAGCTGATGACAACACTCAATCTTTGAGTTCTTCAGACCCAGAACCAATTAAGTAAGAACAGGGTATAGTTTAACTCAATTTACTAAAAAGCACATAGTTAACCTAATCAACATAAACACAAATCTCAAATCCAAAGGTAACCTCAGATCAATAGTTGCTGTCATAGGAAGTGTAGTAACACCAAGTAGGTTCTCCCTGAAACAGGGTCTTGGATCAACTACAACCTCTTGCAAGTTGGATTGGAAAATCATTGGTTAACCTATCATTGACAACTTTACAATAAATTTTAAAAAATAATAATAAAAAAAGTGGGAAAAAATTATTAAAAATTCAATTATTCAAATCTATTAACAAATTTTCTCATGGTAAAAAGCCTCAGTAAAATCCGAAGTTATCATATGAATGAAGCTTCACCAAGTAGGTTCTCCCTGAAAACAGGGGCTTGGCTCCACAGCACCTCATAAAGTTGGATTAAATCATCATCAGCGATCTCAAACAAAGAAATCTACGCTATTAAATGTAAAATTATTTTATAAACAAAAAACATAGAACAATTTTGTGAGGCTCAGTGATATATAACAGCTCTATCAATCACAAATTTTCAGAAGCAGAACTGGCATAAAGCTGAATAGAGATATCCTCATAGCCAACTATTGAAAAAAAAATACAATCACCAATTAAATTTGCAAGATATTAATATTTAAAACAAAAAAAGTAATAATTGATTCAAAAAAAAAAACGAAATCATGGCTCATATCAAGAAATTCAACCATATTAACCAATTTTGCTTCATCGAGAAATCTCAGAAGCGCGGATAATGTATAATCATAGCCGAGAACTTCTAAAATAAATAAATAAATCTACGATCGAAACAGCTATATGACGGTTATTTTCGGCGGAACAAAGGAAAAACCCTCGCACCAAGTGAAAACGACCGCGTTTCAATCTACGCCTTTAGGACTAGCTTCGAATTCAGAGAACACTTTGTGTTCGAAAAGAAGCTGAAGGTATAGCAAGGCAAATTGAACATTCAACATAACAATTGTAAATAAGAGAGAGAACTGAAAAGAGGAATTTCGCCGTTACTTTGACACAGATCAGCCGTGGAAAATTGGGGCTAAACTGCAACACGAACGGCGGCAATTTCGCACGTGCATCGGGGCTTTCGCGTCATGTGGATTCAGAGATGCCCGGGAGGCACCGTGCGGAGAAAAAAAAATTCACAAATATTGAAGAAAACGAATAGCTGTAAACTAGTTTACAGTGGTGAAGAGATCTGCATCTGTGCGGCAAAACCCTATTCGCTGCGAGGGTTATATAGGCGCACCCAAACCCTAAAATTTCTCTTTCCCCCAACGGTATAGTACTATTGTGAGTGACACTTACCCGACCCGATTAAACATTTTGGACTGAGTTTGGATATGACCATTAGTTAGATAAGGATTTGAATCTATAAATTTAAAAAAAAAAAAATATATATATATATATATATATTTATGTCAAAAAAAGTTACATAAAAATAGTTGATACGATAAAGAAGAATAGGAAAAAAATAATAATATTACAATAAAAAATTAATATTGTAATTCTTACTTAACATGTGTGAAAATATTAAATGCATTTTATAACGACAAATGCATTTTATTGAAATGTCTAATCGAGAATTCGCCTTATTTTGTAATATTAAAGTTAATTTTAACATAAATTTAATTAAGTTGTCTAATATATATTGTGCTTGTTTTAAAAAAAAAATACTTTACATAATTTTATATTTATTTTTAAATTATTTATTTCAATTTAAAATTATTTCACTAGTTTTTTTTTAATTAAACTTATGAAAAAAAAGTATTGAGTTGTAAATCTAGGCATAACTCTCTTTTTATTTCATTCATATTCTTGAGAAATAATTCTATCTAATATACCATTAGACATTATATATAAAATACATTTTTAGTAAATATTTGAATATTAACATATTATAATGAAAAAAAAAAACTTTTTCTACTCGAAATGACCTTTTTTTTTAATATAAAATTAGAAATAACTCATTTAACTTACTAATATTATATGATATATTTTGTATCCTTCTATAATGGCAATACTATGTGCTGGCAGGGACTATTAGCTCACCTTTGTAATAAAAAAAACGTATATTTTGTGAGTAAATCTAACATAGTGTTTCTTTTAAGAAATGTGCAGGACCCTCCCTCCCAAACAATTCCAGCCTGGGGTTAGTTTGACAAATTCAAATTTTAAAAACTACAGGACTTGGTATATATTTTATTTAATAGAACATATTTTATATATTATATAACATTATATTTTTTATGTTATTATTTATCTTATAATATATTGTATAAAATATATCATAATTAAGTTTTTATATTACGATAATAACATTCAGTTTTACTCTTAATTTACAACTCTTGAACGACTCAAGCAAAAGCAAATAAGTAATCAAGCTAACAAATTTTCGAGCCTGGGACAGTGATAAACCATTCCCAAGCTCATCCCTAATTCCTTTCACAGTGATTAAGTCATTCTCAAACCTTTCTATATAAAGAAAGGGGAAAAAAACCTTTTACCTCTCCTTTTAATATTTATCTCTTGCTATACATAACTTCAAAATCATTTACTATCCTTTTTTTTTTCCTTTCTTTCACTTTCTTTCCGTTTATTTTCTTTTCGAAATCAAACAAAGCATAAAGCATATGAATTTCTTAAATCACGCAGATTCAAGGATTATTGAGCAAAAAGAATGTTATAAAGAATCAATTGTACTTGACCTAATAATATATGCCTTGTAAATAATCTAAAATTATTTTCTAATTCATCTCGTTCTCTTGCATTTCATTCATTAATTCCCTACAAAATTTCAAACATAAAATTCAATGGTGGTGTAAGATAAGATTTAGGCTGCACTGGCCGCAATTCAAAATTGCAAAATACATTTTCTCTTTAGGCTGCACAGGCACAACGATGCAAAGATGCATCAAGTAGAACAGAATAATAACCTAATAACCTTTATAGACCACCAAAATTCTTTCTTCTTTGGACTCATACACTACTAGTTATCATTAATTATACAATCATCCATGTCAAGTGCCTGTACCCAGCCCACTTAGCAGCAACTCGCAAGCCAATAGCTAAAGCTGCAAGAAGAAGTGGAATTGGAAGCCTCATCTCTCTTGTTTCAACTTCTCCAGCTTCTTTCCCTTCTGAAGGCATTTTGGAATACTGATATATGGCTAAGGCCGTATATGAAATAATCACCAAAATTCTAACCCAAGGCTCCCCAACACCAGCAAGCACGGCTGCAACTGGCATTGCAGCTGAAACATCATCTCTCTTCTTGAGAAATTTTGAAAAGGCATACACTCCAAGCAGAAGGGTCCAGAACAAAGGTTCAGAGATATATCCTCTGACAGCAGCATAGCCAATAAGACCAGATACAGTCAAAACATAAGGTTGGTTGTTGATGCAGTTTGGTACAGTAGCTTCACCAATGGCTAAAACAATTGATGCTAGCACAATGATGAGGGTTAGCTCTGGTACAGGGGCATTGCCAATTATCCAAGAGTAAAAAGCCCGAACTGTGTAAAATAAATCCTCCATGCATCTAATTGAAAACGTAATTGGACTTCCTATGAAATGGTAGACTACTGCAAATGCGTATTTCAAGACATATCCTATAAAACGAGCAATAGCTAGTGCAGCATTCTTCCAGTTTGACAGTTCAAATAGAATAACTCTCCAAGCATATATGAGAAAAGCCATCACTGTACATGACATGGAATTAAATTGTTACATTATCGCATAAAAGAGAAAACAAAACAGTTGGACAAAAGAGTTCTAAATGGAAACCAAGACAATAAGCATACAAATTTTAATTTCCACATGTAAGGTCAATTCATATCTGTAAACAACAATAACGTAGAGTAGAGGCATATTCAGACTTTGGTTTGGTTCAGTATTTCCCTTTTAGACAGAAAAACCATATACAGAAGAAAAAAAAAAAAAAACTCAATTAGGTTTGGTTCAAATGTGATATCAACTACACCGATCTTCTCCAGTTCGACAGTTTTTTTTTTTTTTTTATATTTTATTGATAACTGAGTCAAAGATTTCAAATATTTGATGTTATATATTTTTATTATTTTAATTGTTGCATTTTATTATTCTTGTTTTTTCATCCACGTTTAGGAATATGCTGTTAGTAAGTGGGAAAGTTAGCTATTTTCTAAGAAGTCAGCTGTAGAGCTTAGTCAATAAACTTGGCCTTTTTCATTTGAGGGATAAGCAGAATTGTAGAAGCAATAGACTTCAATCATGACTTCAACCACGAATTCAGACAAAAACTTTGTGCAACTTGCTATTCCAAAATTGAATAAACACTATGAGCATTGGCAATGCTCATGAAGAACTTCTTAAGATTGAAGGAGCTCTGGAATCTTATAGATCCAAGGTTTTCCAACATGTAGTTGAGGCCACACTGAGAAAAAAATAAAAAACTTTAGAGGAGCTCAATTTGAAAGATCTAAAGATGAAAAACTACTTGCTTCAAGCAATTGATGAGTTGTGCTTCAATCCATTATGAAGAAGATGACATCGAAGGAGATCTGAGATTCATTGAAACAAAAATATCATGAGAAGATTCTCCGCTCCATGATCTCCAGGTACAATTATGTAGTGTGTTCTATTGAAGAATCTCATGATTTAGATTCAATGACTGTAGATGAGCTCCAAAGTAGCCTATTAGTACACAAGCAACGAATGAATGGCCATGGTTCACATGAAGAATAAGTGCTTACGATTGTACAAGATGAAACAAGTATTGGACATGACCATGGAAAAGATGATTTTCGAGCTACATGAGCAAGAGGTAGAGGCATAGAGGAAGACCACTAGTGAACAAGGTGATAATAGCATGCTATTGCAATCATGATTTTGGACATTTACAATATGAATGTCCAAAGATGCCGCAGGACAGCAAAGCAAATTATGTTGAGGCGAGTGAGAAGGTAGTTTTCCTCATGGCACAATTTTCACCAGAAAAAATCAAGTGCACAAGATATGTAGTTCATTGATTCAGGGTGTAGCGACCACATGACAAGTAGAAAGGATTGGTGCTCTTCTATTGATGTTTCCTTTCTGATGAATTAAAATTGAGAATAATTATCTATTAAAGGTGACTGGAAAAGATACTGTTATACTTTTGATTAATGGAGTTTTGCACTTGATTAATTTCTTTATGTACCTAAGTTGAAAAAAATAATTAATTAGTGTGATGGGCAACTTCAAGAGAGAGGATTGACTGTTGTAATGAAGCAAAATAAGTGTACAGTGTTTAAAGAAAAAGGATATTTTTGAAACCTCTATGAAACGCATGTTTGTTGTCCATGTAAATTCTAGAGTTTCCTAGTCATGTTTTCAAGTCAGTTTAGTGCCACCAGCTCAAGTTTGGTACTCTCGCTATGGTCACTTGAGCTACAGTGGGTTGAAAACTTTATTGGAAAATGATATGGTGAAAAGCTTGCCCTTCTTTAAGCCACTCAACTTTGTGAACATTGCCTCTAAGGGAAGCATCAAAGAAACACTTTTCCACAACAAAGTAATTGGTGTGCATCTCAATTTCTACAATTAATTCATTCTGACATATGTGGTAATATTAATACATCTAATGGAAAAAAAAAAAAAAAATTGGTGAACATTGATGATTTAAGCAGGAAACTCTAGGTAAATTTCCTTGTTGGGGAAAGTGAAACATTTGTCGTATTTAAGAAGTTTAAAGCATTAGTTAAAAAACAAATTGGTGTTCATATTCAAATATTGCGTACTTAAAGAGAAGAGTATCTATTCAAGGATTTTCTTCTAATTTTGCAATGAACAGGGTATTCAACTCACAGCTTCATACGCACCACAACATAATGATATGACTGAAAGGAAAAATCAAACCATTATAAATATGGTGTTGAAAGAAAGAGGAGTTCCAAGAAGATTTTGCCCAAAAGAAGTAAACTGAGTGGTTCATATTCTGAACAGAAGTCCCACTCTTTCAGTAAAAAATATCACACCAGAGGAAGCCTGTAGCGGAATCAAGCTATATGTTTCTCTTTTCAGAACCTTAGCTTGCATTGGATATGTTCATGTGCCTGACCGGCAAAGAAGCAAACTTTATGACGAAAGTATCAAATGTGTTCTGTTAGGTGTGAGTGGGGAGTCTAACGCCTACAAATTTTATGATTATAGCAAGAAGAAAATTTTGATTAGAAGATATGTTAAATTCCAGGAGGATGCTGCATGGGATTGAGGTGAAACAAATACCAGCAGGATACTTGATACAAATGTGTTGAATAGTTATGAAGAATCAACTCAAGCAGCTGAGGAGATAATCCAAAACCAAAAGGGTTCTAATGATACAAGAACAACTTCCAATCCAACAACTCCAAACTCAACTTCAAATGTGTCTGATTTTTCTGTTCAGGGAGCTTCAGTAATTCCAACTAAAGGGAGGGCTAGAAAACCACCATCATAGATGAGAAATCATGTCACAGGTGATGATTTAACTGTGAAAGATGCTATTTATTTTGCCAATTTTGTAGGATCAGATCCAGTAACATATAAACAAGCATCAGAAAGCTAGCATTGGAAGGATGCTGAAATTCAAGTTATAGAAAGAAATGAAAGATGGGTGCTGGTTGACATTAAAAATGGTTTAAAACTTTGACAACAACCAAAATAATTAAAATCTAATAATCAAGTAAGTTAAGAACAACTCTTAAAAATGAAATTTATATACACCATGAGCAATAGAGCAATAAAGGCCACACCCATCAAAAACCTTTGGTAAAAAAGTGCAATACAGATCATTCATGGTAAAGTCGTCAGATATTGTTAATGTCATAAACTCATAATTCAACTTATCTAAAATACACAACACATGGAATCACACAATACCATTACTACATAATGTTATAAATCAATACAAGTATATTAAAGATGAGGTTCTGCATGATTAAAAAAAGAAGCCAAAAACAAACTTAACCGTAATAAATAAAATGTGGTTTCATCAGTTTTCATATTTTTTTTAGGATACATTAGAGATTGAGTGTGGTGATTCAGTTTAGTTCAGTTTTGAACACCCCATTACAAAGGAAAATTTTAAATGCACACCCATTACCCACAGAATGTATGACAAGTGATAACCTCTTCCTATTACTTCAACAAAACGTACAGAATTACAACATCACTAATCTAAATTTGGTACTGAACCTCATCTTGTATGTCAAAATCGCAGTCCCTGAATCATGACCAAACATTTACCATGACATGATACGAACGAACATTATGAAAATTCATAAAAACTTTAAATTGCCCTAATTCTTACTTGCCCATCTGTTCTTCTACCAAACAAAACCTTCACAAAAACCTAAACATCATCCTTCATAATTTTCTTTAAAACCCATTACCACAATTATTCAGCTGAAAATAAAATAAAAAAGTTAAATTTATTTAATTTCTCCTGTTTGCCAGAGAGAGAGAGGGAAATGGAACTGACCCACAAACCATGGCCACCTAACAGGAGGACTGGGAACTTCTTTGGTGAGGTACCTAAAGCGTTCTGGCATCGTGCTATTTCCTCGCGCCTCTTTCTCTGCCTCATCCAACCCGGTCAAAACGTCGCCATTACTGTCCTTGTCCTTTAGCGCGAAACACCTCCCAAGAGGAAAGGTGGGGGGTTTGGGGGAAAAGCCGATGAGTTTGCGTCTGAACTGGTGCCTGAAGGGTTGGAATTGAGTGGAAGGAAAAGAGGGTTTGAAGGAAAGGGTGGGAGATAAGAGCGGTGGGATTGTAGTGGACATGGCTGTACGGTTCCTTCGTGTTCGATTAGAGAGACTGCAGAGGGTATCGCATTGTGCTCGAGAGAAACGGGAACGAAATCCTCAATATGCAGCAGTAGAAGATAAATCCACACTCACTTGGGTGCTGCTGGTGCTGCTACCCTATTTTCCTCTTTCTTACACTATCAAGGAGAGAAAACTACTACTATAAATTAATTTAGTTGTTAAAATTGTATCTCTAAATTGTGACAAATTATAATTTAGAAAATAAATTATATTTATAACTTTTTAAGAAAAAATTAATGGTTTAAAATTATAATAAATTTAAATATATATATATATATATATATAATAGAATTGAAAAGTAATTATAATGTTAATAATTTATTTTTATTAACTGTCATTATAGTATTTAATGTATTTATTTCGTTCTAGTATCTGAAATTAAAAAGAATTCGAATTTTATTTATATCTATATAATTTTTTTAAATTTTAACCTCTAATTTGGAAACTTAAGTTGAAATAGAAACAAATATTTAGATATAAATTTTTAAAAAATAATTAAAAGTTAAATTGTAAATTTAAATAGATAAAGAGTTAAATTATAACAGTTAATTAAAATTTAATAAATATAATTATAATAAAATACATAAGCATATAATAAATTTAAAAAATTATTAAGATGTTACTGATTTAAAAATTTAAACTCTTTATTCATTTTAGATAAATAGTTTTTATTTGTTTTAAAAGTAGAAAATTTAATTTTAATCCATATGTAATAAATAATTACATACTAATATAAAACCATAAAAATATAAAGACCAAAATAATAGTTTACTAAAAAATAATGCTTAAAAATACTCTCATTTAAGAATAACTTATAAAAACCATTTTCATTAAAAAAAATATTCAAAAATATATTACAAAAGTAGACATTACGAAAATAGAAAATAAATTCTGCGGTGATTGAAAAAACAGTACGTAAGTTTAAATTTAACTACTAAAATATTAGTTCATAAGTAATTAATTAAATAAAACCTAAAGTATAACTAGAAAAATATTTTCTTAATATATTTTAATAACATAAACTAAATAATAGTTCCTCTAAAGTTAAAAAAATATAATAATAAAGAGTGTAACCTTTTATAGATAATTTAAAAATTTATTAATATTTTGCAATTTATTATTTATGGATTTTAGTATAATTGTAATTTCTTAAAATAGTATATGTACCATGTATGAAATTTTAGCTTTAAACATAAATTATAATTATAGGAAAATGAAAGAATAATTTATTAAAGAAACTGCATTAATAATTTACTTCAGAATAAGACAATTCTCTAAATTCTATTTGTGATTGAAGATCAGAAAATTTAACCTTTGTTTTACTTGAATATAATCGGATAAACCTTTTGAGAATATTAGCTTTAATCACTTGTACTATACACTTTTTTATATGTAATTATTTATATTCTTTAGTTTTAATTATATACTAATACTGAAAAAGATAAGACTTATATTTTCAAGTTCATAATAAATTAGATATTTTATTACTAATAATTCCTCAATCAAAACTTAACTTCATTACACTTCTATTCAAAATTTTCTTCTATTAGCAAAGTCATGGCAAATGTAATAGTATATTAAAATAATGATTTTCATTCAAACACCAATATTTTAGACAACCATAAATGATCTAATAATGACCATTTTAGAAGAGACAATAACAAAAGAGTGTGTACAGATTGTGATAAAATCATTCACACATTTGATACATGTTTCTTTATTTATAGATTTCCACCATATTATAAGACAACAAGAGATACATGCTCCATCAATGATGTTAATATTAAAAAAAAAAATCATCTAACAATCTATTTCCTTTAAATCAAGAATAATATTTATTTTATATATTCTATTTTTTTCTTATATATTTTATTTTTGTGAAGAGAAATAAAAATATGTCTTATACAAATTATATTCAGCCAAATATTATTCCATCTAAATTTTAAAAGCTACAATAAGCAACTGTCAGTATAAATATATCCTTAGTTTCCTTAAAATTTCAATCAACACAAATGTGACCAAAACTCATTTAAAACTCAATTTAATTTTAATTCAAAAGTTAATATATATATATATATATATATATATAAATCTTAATTTCACAAAATTTATCAATATAACGAATTGATTATAAAATCATCTCAAAGATTTAAGCTCACACGCATCAAGCAAATATCAAATATAAATTTATGGGAGTTTAATAAAAAATTAGGGTTTTTTTTTATCTTGATTTTCTTTCTGTTATAAGGAAATTTAGAATTTGAAGAAAATTCTGAAACAAAAATACTACAAAAGTTTTTTTATGATATGAAAGAGTCAAGTTAAAATTCAAATCTTCCTACAACCCTTAACGCATGGAAAGATGAAAAAAGAAAGAATAAAAATAGAAAAAAAAAAGAGAAAAAATTATTTTCAAAATTTTAAAAAATGATAATGCTTGAGATTGATGTTTTTATATTATTTTTTAGCTATCTTGTAAGTGAATTAAAAAAAGAAAATGAGACTTTGAATTTGAATTTGAAGAGAAGGGACAATGAAAAAATTGAGAGTATGAAGAAATGAAGAATGGAATAAGTTTCTAATTGGAGAACCAGTTATAAGAACTTGTTTATTTTTCAAAATATAAATAAAACAGATTTATTTTTATCTTTATTATTATTTTTTATTTTTAATTTAATAGTCTAAAATAATAATTTATTTTAATTATTAGATTATAAAAATAATAAGTAAATAGTGAGAATCAGAAATATTTTTTTATTTTTTACTTTTTAGAATAACTAGATATTCTTTATATATATAATTTTTTTTAATTTATATTATAAGAAGGCATGGCAATCTGTTTTGGGTAAAACTAATGTCATAAAAGGTTATAGCAGTGCGATGTAAATGCGATACCATATTGATAGAAGTAAACAGACACTACTGCCCTATAATGAGAATCCATTTTGTCTTTTCAGAAAACAATGGCAAAGCACTGCCCTTATTATATTCTACCAATATTTAACAAAAAAAAGAAAAAAAAAATATATATATATATATATACATATTGAGTTCCTAATTTAATTTTAGGTAAAAAAAAATTCACTTAATTCAAACATATTGATATAATTTAGATATAATAATATAGTTAATAATTAAAATTTTATTCAACTATCTATTAATAATTAAAATTCTTCAATTTTATTAAAATTTTTTACTAATAAGTAATTTAATTAATACTCAATATTTATTAAATATTTTTTAATTTTTTAATATATTAACAAATATTTAATTTAAACAAAATAATTTTATTAATTAAATTATGATATTTAAAAAAAATAATTACAAATTTAATTTATTTTCAAAATCGTTTTAAAATATGAAATTTATTTTTTATTTATATATTATAATTAGATTTTTAATTAAAGTAAAAATTTTCTAATACATTTAAAAATTATAATTATACCGTATACACAGAAGATAACAGAAGAATGCAATGAAAAATTACTAATAGGGATGTGATTTATTCACCTATCAAATAATTGCATTTTCACGTGATTTGAACATGTTATTTTCTCTTACGACCTATCATAATTTTTACTTTCTGTATGTTTGGTAATATTGTTTTTCTAGTCATTATATTGGAGAGATGTCAGGTTTTTATTGCATGCATGTCACTTTTTAATAGTAATATGTAACCTAATATTACTGAATATGTAACCTCATATCTATAATGTAAGTGCAATGGTACTGTGTAACATCAAATGTATTTAAATATTTATTTCATTCAACATAATACTAAATCAATAAATATTCTAATTTTTGGTATAAAATTTACTATCATGAAATAATAAATATTCTAATTTGACATTTTTTTATTAGATATCTTACTTCAATACCCTTTTTCAAATTTACAATTTAATTATTTGTTATAATCTATTACATGGTATATTTGTCATATACACATTATCAGAAAATATAAATATAAATTGATCGTACCATCTTGTTTATTAATATCAAAGTAAATAATGTATGAATAATATGATTATTGATGAAAAAAAAAAAACATGTAATTACGATTTAGTAGGAAGAGCAGTTTGTATCGAATAGGGAGATAACAGAATCACACAAACCCACTTCTCTCCCATTCCCAAGCCAACGGTTTTAGTTTTTGTCTCTTTCTCTGTGCTCACTCACTGATCAAAGCCTTTGGGGGAAACTGAAACTCAAAGATTTCTTCAAATTCCGTTCTTTATTCCCGAAAGATCCAAACCCAGCAGCAGATCTCTCTCTCGAGCTCCAATTATGAGGCGAAGGAGCGCAGATTTTCGAAGGCCTGGAAGGAGGAGGCTCCAGGATGTGCTGTGGTTGACATCGTGTAGCGTTTTGCTACTTTTCTTTATTTATATTCTCACCAAAGGCTCCACCACAATTGACTCCACTCACCCATTCTCAAGGGTATATATTATTCAGTCACCATCTTTTCTTTTTCTTTAATTGTTTGTGTTTGTTTTCTCAGTCTGTTAATAGATTTCAAGTCTTATTGTGTGGAGAAAGTTTGCAAATTGGCTCAATTTTAGACTTTTGAGGTCTTGTAGTGACCTAGGAATAATGATAATGGCGACTTACGAATAATTGATTTGTGTCTTTTCTGTCTTTCTAATGTGTATTATTATCAGGGTCATCTTAGTATTCTTGGATTCATCAATGGTGTACATGTATGTATCTGTGTGCACTGTGCAGTAAAACTGATTAGTTTAAACCATGCACTGTGCAGTAAAAATTGAAAGAATATGTTTGTTCATTGTTCTTTATGTGTTTCATCCATGTATTTGCTTGGGAGGGAGAAGGATTAAAGGGTGGATTAAATCAAATATAGTAGTTTGGATACCAAAAGATATAACTATATGGGATGTTTTCTTACTTCCTAGTTCCCACCAAGCTTACTGGAAAACCTTTCAACAACAAGAATAGTGTTGTTTCCAACGTTGTTCTTGTCTTAAGCTTTGTTATATATTCATAATGCATAGAAATTTCGTTGCTTATAAAGGTTTTATTATATTTTAGTTTCTGATATTATATTGTTATAGTGAATACTGAATAGTCAAACTTGGCCAGAAAGGAAAAAGTCTAGATCATTCAAAACAGTTCATGAATTTAATGATAATGGTTCAGTTTCCATGTCTTGTTGAAATACTATGATAATTTTGATATATTATAAAGTTGAAATAATATGATAATTATGAGCTCTTGGAGGTTGGGGGAAGGTAAGCCCTGTTGTTATTTCCCTTTGTTTACTGATAAGTTACTGTATCCTGTTGTGCAGAGAAGTTTCAGGCGTGACAGGGTTATTGAAGGCTTCAATGTTACGGACGAGATGTTAAGCCCTGAGTCTGTGACCAGACAAATTAATGATCAAATCTCCCTAGCAAAAGCTTTTGTTGTAATTGCCAAAGAAAGTAATAACCACCAATTTGCTTGGGAGTTAACTTCTCAGATCCGCATTTCACAGATTTTTCTCTCAAATGCTGCCACGAGGCGTACTCCATTAACAATCAACGAATCAAAATATGCTATTCGCGATATGGCATTATTACTATTTCAGGCTCAGCAGCTCCATTATGACAGCGCAAGCAGTATCATGAGACTGAAAGGAAAAATTCAAGCTCTTGAAGAACAGATGAATTCTGCAAGTGAGAAGAGTTCAAAATATGGACAAATAGCTGCCGAAGAAGTCCCAAAGAGCCTATATTGCCTTGGTGTCAGGTTGACATCTAAATGGTTCAAGAATCTTAGCTTGCAGAAGAATTTGAAGGACCAAAGACAAGTGGACATGAAACTGAAGGATAATGATCTTTACCACTTCTGTGTCTTTTCTGATAACATTCTTGCTACCTCAGTTGTGATCAATTCCACTTCAATAAATTCCAAAAATCCAGATAAGATTGTTTTCCACCTTGTCACAGATGAAATAAATTATGCTGCAATGAAGGCATGGTTTTCTTTGAACGATTTTCGAGGGGTGACAGTTGAAGTTCAAAGGTTTGAAGACTTCAGTTGGTTAAATGCTTCATACGTTCCCGTGCTTAAGCAGCTTCAAGACTCAGAGATACAGAACTATTACTTCAAAGGCAACAATGATGCAAGCAAGACTCCCATCAAGTTCAGGAATCCGAAATATCTGTCCATGCTTAACCACCTGAGGTTCTACATCCCTGAAGTTTTTCCTGAGCTGAAGAAGGTGGTGTTCCTGGATGATGATGTTGTGGTTCAGAAGGATCTTTCTGATCTTTTTACCATTGATTTGAATGGCAATGTTAATGGAGCCGTTGAGACATGCATGGAGACATTTCATAGATACCATAAATATTTGAACTACTCACACCCTCTAATAAGACCACATTTTGACCCTGATGCTTGTGGATGGGCATTTGGGATGAATGTGTTCGATTTGGTTCAGTGGAGGAATAGGAATGTGACAGGAATCTACCACTATTGGCAAGAAAAGAATGCAGACAGGACATTGTGGAAACTTGGTACCTTGCCACCAGGATTGTTAACCTTTTATGGGCTTACTGAGCCCTTGGATCCATCATGGCATGTGTTGGGTTTTGGCTACACAAATGTTGATCCTCAGTTGATAGAAAGAGGGGCTGTTCTACACTTCAATGGGAACTCCAAACCGTGGTTGAAGATTGGGATGGAAAAGTACAAGCCTCTGTGGGAAAAATACGTGGATTATTCTCACCCTATATTGCAACAGTGTAATTTTCATTGATTTTCTACGGCCTTATAATTCCAACTCCACAAAGATTAGACATGATGATCAGTAGTAGCCAAAATACATACATATAGTAAAGTAACCAATCATTCTTGATACATATAATTTTGAAAAGTTTGAGAGGTGTAATCAAAGCTCGAACGTTCAAATTAACATGGCATCAAAGTTATAAAGATTTATACCTTTTTCGGTTACTATTTTTCATGAAAAAATCACGTGAATTTTACTATTTCAATTTTATTTAGATTAACTTTTGGGAATTAGTAAATTATTCTGTTCAACAAGGCTTTGTTTTCTACAATGTTAATTCCATAATTGTTTAGCCTACCAAGAGGGTAGTTAGAAAAAGGTGCTCACGATGCCATGAAGTTTTTGGTAAGTAGGGGCTCTCATATGCTTAATGGCATAACTTCTCAGTCCCAAAATTTGTTATTGGAATCTCCATAAAAATATATTTACCATGAAAGCATCTATTTATTTTTAGAGTCATGTTCTTTAAAAATCAAATAAAAATACATAAATGTTTTATATTTAAAAATTTATTGAATCATTTATTTTGAAGGTGTTAAAATAAGTAGGTTATTTGAGAATCACTAGATCAAACTAGTAGTGGTGAGTTTGGTTTCCATGATATCATAAGAAGAACTAATCTTGTGCAATTATCGGGTTATTAAAAAAATGGTTAAATCAATTAATCTTTTTAACCAAATATTAGTTTTTGTGTAATACTAATTTATTATTTTTGTTAATTTGTTCTTCTATTGAGTGAGATTTTAAACTTTTTTTTTTTACCAACTTTTCAATTAAAAATAGTTTTGAATTTAAAAAATATTAAACAAACTTTACTTTATTTTTAAAGCTTTTATTTTTTAACTTTCATTTGAAATCATTTTAAAATAAAAAAACAGGTTGAGTTAATAACTTAATCTATCGAATAAAAAAAATTAACATAAATTATAAGATTTAGTAATTAGGTTCTTAATATTTTATATTTTTTATATTTGGATTATAAAATTAGTATTTTCATCTTGTTATTAGTTTTCTTAATTTATATATATCAGGGACTAATTCTATTCTATCTGTGATACTATGAGTCATATTAAAATTATGAATTTATATGAATTGCTTCTACAATTTAAAGTGCCTTACCGTTATGCCATATTTTATGTCAATCATATTTGATATACTATAATTTGAAACCCATGAAAAATCATAATTCACAGTAATTCTATTAATTCTAAGAACTAATTTACAAAATTTGTAGAAGATTAAGATTTTAATTACAATTTTTTAATTTAAAAATCTAATTAAAATATTCCGAAAATTTGGGTACCTATTGATGCATTAAACCATTATTGTTAAAGTGGTCCTTCAAGTTTATAAATTGGAACAACTATAAGAAGTAACAGCTTATGTGAAATTCACTCTCATATTATATACTTCTGTTTAATATATTTAATTTTTAACCATGAAAAACAAATATTTTGTTTTGTTTAGATTTTATGGAGGGAGAATAATAATTGAAAACAAGAAATAAGTTCCTTAAAATTCCAAAGTTAGAAACAAG
Organism: Macrotyloma uniflorum; assembly: GCA_016859785.1. Classification (NCBI taxonomy): domain Eukaryota; kingdom Viridiplantae; phylum Streptophyta; class Magnoliopsida; order Fabales; family Fabaceae; genus Macrotyloma; species Macrotyloma uniflorum. Next base: position 1,920,328 of record BDMB01000029.1, read on the forward strand.
AGCAGGCGTTACAGAATTCTCTTGAGAACACTTCCTTCCAGTCCTTTGTTGGCTAATATTTGGCTCCTTGCTTTCACAGTTTCACCACTTTGTTAAAACAAAACATCACTTTCCCATTTTTGCCTCCATCAACCACCACTTTCTAACTTACTACACCTTTTAAATAACCTCTTTTATTATCCCATAAATGCTACAATATCAGCTGTGTCGATATTATCTATGATTCCATTTTTCTTTTGCTTATAAAAATTATAACAATCCCACTCTGTAACTTCAGATTTTAAATATAACCACTATTTTATTTTTAAATTATAATATAGTTTTTATATTTGTATAACTAAAGTTTATGATAAATAAATATTTTTAATATATAATTAGGAATTAAATTTTGCATTGCCTTATGAGATTATTCCTAAATATTAAAGTTTAATTTAGAAATAAACAAAAGAGATAAAAAGTTAAGAAATACTCTAAAAATACTTCCTTGCTTCTTTTTTACTTTTTCTTTTGATGTTTATATAGAAAAATCTAGAAATATAATATTTTTCATTCAAATCAAATAATTGAGAATTTTTTGTTTTATTTTCTGATTTGTACTTCATTATAATATAAAAGTGTAAATTATTTGAAAATTAAGTAAAAAAGTAAGATATAGTTGATATTATTTGAATTTTGAAAATTACAACAGCAACAAAAACTGACAAAGAAACTCATTTAGTATAACTATTTTAATTTATATTGTAAAAGAACGTTTACAATTCATTCATAGTACTGATTTTCTAATATTGAAAAAGAATCCATTTCCAATATTTCCAATATTACAAGCTTCAATATCAGAGTAAAACATTTTTTCCTATTTTATAATTTTCAAAAGTAATTATTAGCACGGTTACCTTAATGATTGCTTGCAACAAACAATTAATTCAATTATAAGACGATAAATTTTCCTTATGAAAAATTTCTATTTTTCTCTCTCTCAGCATCAAGAACAGAGATGATTATTAAATGAATAATTTAAAATTGAAGGAAGGAAACAGAGTAACCCCTTGCACATGTGCCGGCGCATTTCTCTGTATTAATATTTTGTCGCGCGCCATTTCATGCGCTCACTGCTATAGTCTCACGTTGCATTCACACATTAAAACTTCCTCTGTTTTCTGCTACCTCTGCTCTGTTTTGTTTTCTAACCCATCTTCATCCTATGAAGAGCCATTCCAATGATTCTGTCTCCCCTTATTCACCCAAACCCAGAACCCGTCCCGTAAGTTCCCGGTTCATGTCTCCAAACTCGACCTCTTTGCCTGAACCGGGTTCAAACTCCCCGCTCCGCCGGTTCAACCACTCGACAAGGAAAGACTCCACCACTCTCGCCGATCATATTGACAAGGAGAGACTCAAAGAAAGGGAAGAAAACCACCAACATCAGAATCAGAAACCCACAAACAGAACAGGCTCTGTTTTTTCTGCTCTCACGAAACAGAGAAGCTACAGGGAGTTCAGAAACAAAAACAATTGCTTGGAAGAAAACGATCAAGATCGAGACGTTTTTGGTAGGTCAACGAAGAATGGTTTCTCCGGAAAATCTTCTTCTTCTCCAGTGGTGAAGAAATCTTCTCATCTTGATCCTGGGAGACTCTCTCTGGATGAGAATACCTTTAAGGGAAACTTTCATTGTGCTAAGAACTCAATTGATTCAGAATCGGAAAATAATAGTTTGGATTCTGTTTCTATGCAAAGAACATTCAGTTCGAGGAAATTGGGTAGGGAAGTTGCTTCTAAGTACATGGCAACGTGTGGCAGAAGAGGAGAGGCCTCTGACTCAGACCCTTTGTCTTTTGATGATTCATGGATGATGAAGAAGTTTATGACACAAAAAGCGGTGAAGAGGGCCAATTCACTTATTGGGTACATGAGTTCCAAGTCTCAGTGGGCAATGTCTCCTGGGAGATCAGGGTCACCACCTTTGTCTTTAGAAAGCAAAGATAAGCCATTGTCGTTTTCGACCTTGAGGCCTCCACAAAAGAGAGTGGAGAAGATTCTGAGCATGGGTCTTGATCTCTTTAGGACTAAGAAATCTTCTTCTACTAGTGAGGTGGTTCATCAGTTGCGTCTGCTTCATAACCGGTTGATCCAATGGCGGTTCGCAAATGCTAGAGCTCATGCTGTGAATCACTCCATGTCTCTTCAAGCTGAGGTATTGCTCACACTCCTGAATTTTGTATAGTTAGCCACTCTATTGGAGTACATAGATCAGTTAGAGATGTTTTATTCAGTTCATTTTGGAGAAACAGAATATTTTTGCAACTTCATTAGAGAACTTTGGATAAAATAAAACAGTTCAATAGGCACGGTGAGTTTTAAAAGTTTTAATAGATAAACACAGTCAATCAATAAGAAATCATCCTTAAAATGATGGTGAATGATTTAAGATAGCTATTATAAATTTAAATAAACTTACTAGATACTGCTATATATGGCGATTTCTGATTGACTTCTATACTGTAAAAAAAACAGCAAAAAAAATTAAGCAATTATTTGTCCCATATTTAGCCGAATCATAAAATAATTATGTTTCTTTGTATAATGTTTTGGGATTCTTGTTTTATGAAATGGTTCTATACTGGATGTCTAACGGGGTTAATGTTTTTGTGAATTGTTATGTATGTGTTTAGAGCAATTTGATAAATGTTTCGAATGGTCTGACCAAGTTGCGGCATTCAGTGATGCAAAAGAAGATACAGCTCGAGAGAGAAAAGCTTAAGATGAAGCTAAATTTTGTTCTGAATTCTCAAGTGAGTGTAGTAGTGTTCCTCAATAATTAAGATTGAATTGATTGAAACAGATTCCTGTTGAGGTATGTGCATCATGCCATTATTATTTTAAAGGTTTAATTCTTTACTTCATTTGTGTGTGTTATGGGTTGGTAGATGAAGCTGCTGGAAACTTGGGGAAGTATGGAAAGGCAACATCTAGCGGCAATTACCACAATGAAAGAATGTTTGCATTCCGTTACATGCAAAGTTCCTCTCTTGGAAGGGGCAAAGGTAAGTCCAACAAAAGACAATCAGGCCTTACCTGACTAAAGAAAAATATGCCTTTAGAGAATTCTGACAAATATATTAACAGGTGGATATACAATTGGCATCCATTGCTCAGCGGCATGCATCTGATCTAACAGATTCCATCACGTCAGTGTTATCTAGTTTTTCACCCTTGGTATGTTTGGTAACACTGCACTAGTCCTGATATTATCTGGTGAAAATTTAAAATAGAAATTGAAGTTGAAATTTGTTCATAATCAGGCTAATAAGACATCTGAGTTGATATCAAAATTAGCAAGAATTGTTGCGCAAGAGAAGTTGCTCTTACAGGAATTCAATGATGTGTTCCACGACATGTGTGTCCTTGAGGTAACTAAATATTGTTTTGTTTCCTCTTGATATATATTACTGATAATCTTAATCTTTTTCACTGTGTTTCTCTTTTTGATAGAATATATAAGAGGCAAAAATGGTTCTACTTAGTTAAGCTTCTATTTATGTCAATCAAAACAATGTTTTATAGTTAATTTTGTAATAAATTAGAAGACTTCTGTTCATTTATTGCTCAGTTATTTATTGATTGATTGATTTTCACTGTCTTGACAGCTTAAAGAAAGGAGCCTAGTGTGCAGTCTCATTCAACTCAAATGTTGAAAAGAAAAATATCAAAAGCTGCAATTACTATCAAAGGTCACTTGGCAGGTATTCAAGTAAATAGTAGATCAGCAAAATTAACAAATGTAAACAATAAACTACAAATGAAATTCAATGGTAACAAACTAAGAAGTATCTGTATATAAAGGCTGTTAACATAGAATTAGCATTTGTTCATACAATGATACAACCTCCAAATTAGATTCTTTTTTGGCTGAGCATGTAGGATTAGTTTCTATTTTGCTACGATAAATCTGTGCAGTAAAAGTTTGAACTTTGCTATGCAATGTACTGGTTTCAGCTTCTTCTTTTAATAGTTATGTTACTTTTTGTTACATCGAGTGCAACGCTCTTATGTATCAGATTAGAGAAGAAATATAATCATTAGCGTACAGTGCTTGCACAGGAAATTTCATTTTACTTGAAATTTAGCCTACTAATCTTCAGTTAGAACTGAAAACTACTAGGAAATCTTATGTTGGAGTTTGATGGAAATAATTATGTTCAATTAATTTTCTTTACACTTAAAAATACTTGAGCACCTTCCTTCAAGAAAACTAGCTAGAGTCTTAACTTTTTACTCCTAAGAAGTGCAATAAATTAAGCGTAAAAGAGAAGTTCAATAATGGTGTTGTTGATGCGTGTCTATGATGTTGTTCCAAACATGCACTCAGTGCTATCTGTCACTTACGTAAGCTTAGTTCATAACCTTGGAGTATGCAAAAACATATTGTGATGTCCCAATCTAATAAATTAAGTGTAATATAATTTTGCTCCATGGAAATATCACGACTAGTCATTTTTTAATCTTCATGAAAAATCTACCCTTTGATACTGAAAAGTGAATTAGTCATTCGATTTAAACTAATATGCATAACAAAGTCAAAAGTTGATTCCCCATGAGATGAATATCAATATTCCGAGTTTTGGTTGGCACATGAAGAATCCTTATTTTGTCTTTCTTTCAGTTCGTAAAAGTTGTATGTATCTATGTAATATAGAAGAAAAAGCAACTCGAACTTCTTCAAAAATGTTTTAGAACACGAAAGACTGTAAGGTTCAAGCTAATGTTTTATAAATAAGATCGGAGAAAGAACTAATTCAAAGTTTATTAGTTCAATTACAGTTCATCAGTGGTAGAACTAATAGGAATTAAATTTATTTTAAATAGTTATATATTTTTAGTTCTTTAAATTTAGTTTTTTTTTTTACTTCTTCCAATTAAAAATTGTATTATTTTAGTTCTAAAATTTCAAAAAGTATTTTTTTTTTGTCCATCATGTCACTAAAATAATGACCTGAAATTTCTTTTTGGTTAAAACACTTTTAAGTTATTAAATTTTGGATAAAAATTTATTTATTTTTCAAATTTAAAAGTCATTTTTTATTCCTTCAAATATAAGATATTTTAATTTCTTCAAGTTTTAAACAAAATTTCTTTAGCCCTTTAAATTTAAAAGTATTTTTTTAATTCTTAAATTAAATGTAACTTTTTAAGTCTTTTTATTTGAAAATAATTTATTTTAATTAATAGCTTTCTTCCTTATCTCTTTGTATATCTTTCTATCTTCGTATAATAATGACCTAGCTGACTGTTACTATGACCATAATTATATATGAATAGAATTTGAGTTAAATTTATATTCTGAGATTAAAATATAATGGTTGTAATTAAAAATGTGTGAATACAATAATTTCTTTTGTAATACTTAGATTTTTTAAGTTTAAATAAATCTATCTTAAAATATTAGTTAATAATTTAAATTTTGAAGGTTTAAAAATATGATAAATTGTATCTTTAAAATGATTAGAAACTATATTGTTAGTAAATTAAATCTATTCATACAAAATAAAAAAGTTGACATATATGTTATGGATTTTTATTTTTTCATCCCTTAATTTTTTTTGAAGGAATCCAATAAAAAAATTCTAAATTAGAGACGTTACTCTCTTTTTTAAAAGATTAAAAAAATCATTTTAAAGTTGAGATATAAAAAATTATTTTAAATTTGAAAGATTAAATAAAATTTCACCTAAATTCTATAAATTAAAAAAATATTTTAGCCAAAATACACTTATAAAATAATTTTTTACATCATTATTTTAACTAGATTATTAATACGGATTTCATTAGCTAGTGACGAGTGTAATGTTATTGAAGGAAAAAAAATTGAAATTCATAGACAAAAAATGTAATTTTAATTTAGAATAAGTATTTGATTTAGCTTAAAAACATTTTAGATTAAATTTTAAAAAATATGCAAAAAAATATTTTTTTTGAAAAATGTTAGTCCAAATCAGCTTTTTTTTTGTAGTAGTGTTTTTCTATTTTATATAAATTTTCGATTGTTCAATTGGTTTCGTTCTTTATTAGTTTTATCCTGCTTTGAGAAAATTGATTTTAAGATATAAACATTGGATTCAACTTTACAAAGACTATTTTACAAAATACTAATATAAAAAAAAAACTTAATTATTTTTAATTCTTAAAATATAAGATAATTTTTAAAAAAAATATTTTAATTTTTTAAATTAATAAATAAAATTAATATTTTATTAAATTAAGAAATTATTATTTTTTAATTTAAGAAACTAAAAAAAAATTATTTTAAAATTTTAAGACAAAAATATAATTAAAAAGAATTTTAGTGAATGATGGTGAAAACTAAGGTGTGATTTTATTTAAATGAAGAATTAAAGCAGCGTCACTCTCGGCGATGACATAGGCAACGAAAGGCTGAGAGAGAGTGAACAAAGCGATCCATCATCAGAATCAGAACATGCTCTGTTTTCTCTGTTCTCGCAAAATAGAGGAGTTGCAGGGAGTTAAGAAACAACACCAATGGCTTGGAAGAAAACGATGAAATGAAGAAACCTGATTCTCATATTGCTCTTGGAAGACTCACCCTGGGCGAAAATAAAATACCGAAACTTTCATTGTTCTGAGAACTCAATTGATTAAGAATCAGATTCCCTATTCTCTGCCAATAACATGGAATTCGAGAGAAGTAGGTAGGGAGGTTTCATCTAAGTACATGGCATCAAGAGAAGGAGATTCTGATGGTTCCTGGGTGGCGAAGACACACAAAGCAGTGAAGAAGGCTAATAATTCGGTTATTGGGTACGTGAGTTCCAAGTCTCACTGGGCATTGTCTCATGGTCACATTAGCCTGAGGACACCTCAACCCAAGAGTGTGGAGAAGATTGTGAGCAAGGGCATTGATATCTTTAGGCATAAGAAACCTTTGAATATTGAGTTGGTTCATCAGCTACGTCTGCTTGATAATCGCTTCATCCAATGGCGGTTTGCAAATGCTAGAGCTCATGCTGTGAATCACACCATGTCCCTTCAAGCTGAGGTATTGATCATACTCTTGAGCCCAACTAAAACATGCTAGTGATACGAAATTTTTCGAATGAGATTATGAAATGGTTATATATTTCATCTCCAATGAGATTAACGTCTTTGTGAATGGTTATGTGTTTAGGGAAATTTGATAGGTGCTTTGGATAGTCTAGGCAAGCTGCGATATTCAGTGGTACTAACGAAGATAGAGCTTGAGAGAGAGAAGCTTGAGATGAAACTAGATTATATACTGAAATCTCAAGTGAGTTGGTAGTGGTATATCTCATTTAATTATGATTGAAATGGATTCTAATTGAGATGTGCATTTGCATTATGTCATTGTTGTTTTAGAGATTTAATTCTTTTTCGTCGTTTTTGTGTGTTATGGGTTGGTAGATGAAGCTATTGAAAACATGGAGAAGTATGAAAACGCAACATGTAGCTGCAATTACCTTATTGCAAGAGTGTTTGTATTCTGTTGCATGCAGAGTTAATCTTTTGGAAGGTACAAAGGTAAGTCCAACTAAAAAAATTTAGGCCTTACCTCAGTACAAAAAAATTGCATTTACAGAATTCTTATTATGTTGCTTACAGGTAGATCTGAAATTAGCATCCGTTTCTCAGAAGAAAGCATTGAATCTAACAACTTCCATGAAGTCATTGTTATCTACTTTTTCACCCTTGGTATGTTTGGTACAGTGCACTAGTCTTGTTATTATCTAGTGAGGACTTAAAATTGAAAATAAAGTTGTAATTCCTTCACAATCAGGCTGATGAGATTTCTGGATTGACGTCAGAATTAGCAGAAGTTGTTATACAAGAGAAGTTTCTCTTGCAGGAATTTAATGATATCTTCCACAGCATGTGTCTCCTTCAGGTAACTAAATGTTTTTTTGCTATACCTCTTGATAATCCTCTTACTTTTTGTATGGTGTTTCCTCATCATGGAAGAAATAAAAAGCCAAAAAGATTCTACATAGTTAAGCTTATTGCTTACATCATCAATCAAAACAAAGTTTTGTGATCAATTTGACTCATATTTACTCATTATAAGTACTCAAGACAGAACTAAACACTTAAATATTTCATTGAATGTTTTATATTACTTAATGAGGGATTTAGACATTCCACAATATTTAAGTTCCTATCAACTTATCATTTAGACATGAAATATATATATATTGATTTCACCATGTGTTAACAGCTTGAAGAAAGCAGCCTGAGGTGCAGTATCATTCAACTTAATTGCTGAAAAGGAAAATATTAAAAGCTACAAATACTGTCAGAGATCACTTGAGATGTATTCATGTAAATAGTAGATAGCAAAATTAACAATTACCTATGATCTACATGTAAACTATAAACTGCAAACAAAATTCAATGGGAAAGAAGTCTTCATATATAAAGCCTGCTGACATAGCATCTGTTCATACAACCTCCTATTATCTATGTCATCATATTTTATTCCTTACAAGTTACATAGATTATACGTCTGCTGATAGTAACTAGTCATTTTTTGTATAGTCAGTTGCCATAACTTTTCACTGGCATACCTTTATTCCACAATGAATTGAACATTTCAACCATCCTACTGCTACTTTTCACTTGCATAAAGGCTCGTGAAAATAAAAGACAACATTGGGTTAGATACTTAGATTGCTTTATGTCCTGCTTTTATTAGGTAACATCGGTTCATGTCTATTTCAATTTTCATATTTCTAGCAAAAAGGGAATACAAATGAACTACTCATTCTTGTCTCTTACGTAAGCTTAGCTTATAGAAGAACCAGCAAAGTGTACTTTAAAATCAGAATCACATATTACCATTAGGTTAGTGAAGTGATATACAAAATAGTTGATCAAGCCACAATTATGCCGAAGTAAGTAATATGTGCGTAATTACATGATACAAACCAGTAACATGGCAAGTGGATGTACATTAGGTTAATAATATTGACAGAAAGATTCACTTTATTATTTTTTGGCGTGAGAAATGCAACGAATGTAAAAGAAATCTCACATTTGTTGGAATTTTCAATGAATTAGTAGGATTAGGGAAAGATTGTTAGGGCTTGTTTGTTGCTGATTTGACCATATGAGGTGTTGTGGTTGTGTATGCGTGGAAACGATAGCTTGTGGAACTAGTAGATGCTTCTTCAGCCATTGACAATACTAGGTTCGTTTCATTCAGATAGGTTTTGTTCTGTGTTTAATTGCATAGTGTTAAGCACAATTATGGTGGCAAATCAGCAAAGAGAAGAAGAAGAAGAAAATGATTAGAAGAATGAGAGCTAAGATACCGACTAAGTAATTTTTCCTAATTTTAACAAGTACTACATCAATTGGACGTAGAATTAATTTAAAGTGTTTTTACTTTCTACATCAACAAATTCTTCATTATTACAATCAAAGGTGCGTCTAAAAAAAATATTATATTAATTTTTCAGTTTTTATTTTTAGTTGTAAAATTATATTACTATTGTTTATTTTTAGATATTTTAAATTTTCATGTAATTAAAAAAATTATCATAAAATAATTTTTTTCATGTATAATTTTCAATGAATTATAAATATTTTAAAGAATTACACTTAACATGTTATTATGTTTAACATTATCTTCACTTAATTCTTTATATACTTGTTCTTGAATGAATTTGACTATTATTTCAACTTATTTTTTTCTTTAATTTTTTAAATAAAAATCGTACGTTTTATTTGAATTTTTCTATTTCTTGAAAAAAAACACACTACAATAAAAGATATAAGCAAAACATTTAAAAAATTGTATATTAAAGTTTAAAATATATAAAAAAAATCCTATATTTATATATATATATATATATAATGAAGTTCAAAATTTTGAAATTTATTTTATTTAAAAGGATTTACAATAACAAAAATTATCATTAATTTTTTATTAAAATTCATTACTTTAAAGAGTTAAAGTTTAGAATAAAGATTCAACTTCTTTTATTTTAATAATTTTCTATCAATATAAGGAATTAGTAAAATGTGTAACTTTTCTTCAAAAAATTTCTAAAAATTCAAATGAGAAATAGAATAAAAAATTTACAAGATAAAAATAAAATTAGAAGTGTAGAAAATAAGATATTATTCGGATTAAAGAAGAATAAAGCAATAACTAAAATTATAAAAAATTAAAGCTTGAAAGGAAATTTAACAAAGATTAAAGCTTGGATAATTAATAATTTATATTAACATGAAAATATATATTTTATATATAAAATATAATTTAAATAAAAATTTAAGGTGTTACACACTACTTTTACAGTCACATCACCTGAATTCATCATGAGTAGTAGACACTCTTCATCCAAATTCACCATGAATAAAATCACACTCTTTTTCTTTGAAACAAATGTGGTTCAGCCTCTCTTTCTCCTCTTTCACTCTTTTCATTCTATTTATCCTTTGTAACTCATTCCCATAAAGTCCCACCAAATAAATCTGTTAAAATAAATATTTCTACCATGTCTTATTACAAATTGAATTTGACAGATTTTGGTCTTCAAATCAATGCATAAAAATAAGAAATTTTAACATCATTCATTATCTCTTGTCACTATTAGCGTGACTTTGATCAAAAAAAGGGTTACATTTAAATTTATCACAACTTATGCTTGAGTAAATAAACAAAATTTGACATATTGTTACATTATGAGAGAGAAAACAGATAGTATATTGATTGAATTTTATAAAATTATATATAATATTAGTTATCACGTCATTATTAATTTCATGTAATCTAAATAATTAAAAAAGATATTTCAAAAAATTAAGAATTAAAATAAAAAAATCTTAAATAAAAAATATATGTACCCTATTTTTTTTTTTAAGAAGTTTAGGACTTTACTAGGGTCAAAAGTAAAAAAATAGAAGTGAGAAAAATACGCTGCCGTTTCGATAGCGCCCCTTTGGGCATTTCCGTCCTCTAATAGCTTCAACAGCACCACAACCCTGTGCCCTCTCTCACTCCCTCTCTCGCCACCAACATCAAACCATGGCCTCTTTTGCTCGTGGAGCCGCATCCCTAACCCGCATTGGTCTTTCCTCTTCCAAGACGCCGGTTCAACTCATCCACCGCCGTGGTCTCGCTGCAGCAGCTGGTAATTTTCTCAATCCAATTCTCTCTCTCAGATAAACCCTTTCCCATTATTCTTTGTTCAATTCTTCAAATCCCCATGAATCATTTTAGTTTTACTTTATGCTTTCGTGATCATCGAATTCGAAACCTCTGAGATGTTCGTTTCGCTTTCTGTTGTGCGTCCGCTAGTTTTTACGAAAACCTAGGAATCGGAGGCGCTTTGGAAAGCACTATTAATGTAATTTGATGGAAAAATGTTGTATCAGATTTGAAAAGTACGGTTTTGATTAATTTTTAGATGTGGCATGTACAAGGAGTATTTACTATAAGAAATGGTATGGAAAATATTTAAACAAATCATTGAACTTTGTTAAAACTAATCTAGGTCTTCAATCTTGGTTATGTCTCATGATGGTGGAATAAAACAATGAGTTTTTGTAAATTTTTCGGTGGTATATGTGGAACTGAGTTTGGATCCTTAAGTAAGATCTTACGGGTAAGCTCTGTGTATAGAAAAAACTGAGAAATCTGCATTAAAGATGTTTCCTGACGAAATTAGTCACCAATACAACTGATAAATACTTCACACCAATGACATGATAATCCAAAAACAAGGATTCTTTAGTTTTCATAGTGTAATATGACTTAATGAACCCAAATTGATATTGTTCAATCAACTTGATATTTGTTGTTTCTGTTTTTGTATTCTGCGAAGGGGATTTGCTTTGTGTGTTGTAGGTCTGTGTATAGTGCCATATGTGGAATGAATTTAATCATTTAACGTTTGATTGTTATAGATCACCATGGACCTGCCAAAGTTGACATCTGGAAAGACCCACTGAGCCCATCTAAATGGAAGGAAGAGCACGTAAGTCTCTTGTTTTTTGTTTTGAAGATCTACTGCACCCAATTGATTTGAATTATTAATTTTTGCAATAAGATGATTGGTTTATTGTTTTGGAATTTGAAAATTATGTGTGTGAACATTCTCTGGGCTCGTTGTTTTATCCTGCAGTTTGTGATTGCCTCTTTAACTGGCTGGGGACTACTCTTCTATGGGGGATACAAGCTCGCCACAGGAGGCAAGGGCAAGAAAGAAGAGGTACTTTCAATTCCTGTTTATTTGTTACAGCTTAGAAACAGTATTTTTGGGTGCAATGCCATACAAACATGTGATCGAAAATTGTAAAATTTATAGGACATTACAGTTATTGTTAATATCAATATAGAAATAACATTTAACATAAAACACAAATCTTAAATCAAAATAAATAATTGAATTTGATACTATCATTTGTATTGGTTCCGAAGTTTAAAACATAATAGTAAAAAAATTATTAAATGCAGGTAGTTGTAAACAAATGTTGGTCAAATAGACAACATGGGTGTGTATGTATGTCATGGTGTGACATTGTACAACTACTAAGTACTGATATTGTTTTGAAGTTCCTGTGCTTGTAGTTGATTATGGGTTTGTCTGACATTGTTTGTTATATCTCCGTTACGCAAGCCTGTTCTGCCATCAGCAGAAGAGTTCTTTCCAACTGTATACCATTGTAAAATATTTTGCATTGTTTTAGTTCACTGCATGTGTTCTGCACAATATATCCATAGTTTTTGAAAATTCTTCCTACACAGAAAGTTGGGATGGAGAAATTATAATTTCGATGATAAAACTTTAGTTTCGTTTTGGATTCCTATTCCGTCCGAATAAACTTTAGCATGTTTCATTTGAAAGTTTGGTACTTCAACTTTATTTTCATCACTGAGACTGTTTATCTTTTATAAGCAATATTGTAAGGCAAGAAATAATCAGATCAGTTCAGAGGGTGTAACACTTCAATGGATCATATCAAGTGTTATTTATATTTCTCAACTGCTTTTGTATCTTATAATATTTAATTTATAACAATAAAAAATGTTCTAGCATGTTTCTGGCGGTGAGTTTTATTATTTGCCAAGAAAATATACTACGCTATAACAGTTATGTTTTAAAACACTTAAAGTGAAATTTGATCCTAATTATATTAGATGGCCAGTTTTGTGTTCAGCCAATTAGTATATTGTTATGTTAATCCCATCTGTATCTAGTTCATTAGGTGTCAAAATTGTAGTGCTCGTTCACTGAATGCTCTCAATATTTGCAGGATTTGGTAAAAGCATCACACTGAGCTTTGGAGAATATTTACAATACAAATGTTATTGGTAATAAACGAGTGCCCTAGTTTTTCTGACTCGGTCTTGTTTGATGGCAAATATATTTTGGCCTGTTATCCATTAATCTATGCCGACAATGAATATTTGGAGATGTTTTTTTTCCAGAATAATGTGTTACATTTAAGTTTATTTGCTCGTTTATGCAAATTGCTGCATTCCTTTACATTTGCAAATATATTCTTTTTTTTGACAGTACGTTAACTACTGAAGGAAGCTATGTTATGTTCCTGCCTCATGAGTCAGGAATACTTTGAATGATCCTAATAATTTTATTGACGTTGAACGTTAGTTCTCACGTCGTGTAAGCCTGTGTTTGGATCACCATTCACGACAAGAGTAATAATAATGCGTATCTTCTGCCAATGTACTTTTAACTTATGTTCACCTATAAGAATAACGAGCTCTAATACTTTTGTTTTAGCTAAAATTATGGTGGAAAGTGTTTTCCCAATGCAACTCGAACGCAATGCATAGTTCATTTACTTAGCAAAATAGTGATCTTTTCTAAATATGATATTTGATAAATTAATTGGTGCAGATCTTATAGGTCATGCAATTTCAGTAAAAAAATAACATTCTGCTTTTGTGTTTTTAATCTTATTGTGCATATTAAATGAATTTCTGAAGATATTATAGGTCATGCAATTTTAGTAAAATGGCATTCTGCTTGTGTTTTCAATCTCACTGGCCATGTTAAGAGAATTTATGAGGATGGTGATTATGTGCTATTGTTCATGTATTAAAAATTAGTATTTGCACAACTTAGATAAAGAAATTAGTAAACTAAAATATCTAATACATTAATACATTACTAAAATACAAATAAGAAAAAGGAAAGTACTGTCAATAATTTGGATTTCTAACAGCACATTACAAATCAGACTGATATTCTGATTCATCTTCGTATTCGTTTTTTTCGTCTTGAAAATCAGAATGAGATTTCTTGAAAATATCATCATCACTATCTTCGTCATGGTCACTGTCAATACGATCTTTATTATGCTTTTGTACATTCAAAATCTCTTCTAATTCTTCTGCCCCTTCAAATAACACCTTCGTTTGTCTTGCATTCTTGTCAGCTTTGTTGATATGCCTCTTGTTCCAGTTTCGATGGACAAGACCCTGTTCATGCACTTCTGATTGCCTCATCTCACCGAGTCTCTGATTGTCTTGATATATGTTAGTACCACTGTTTGTGACCTGGTGTTTTGTACTATTCACTTTCATAACATTGGCATCTTCTTTGTTTACCGGCTTTAATTTGTCCTGTGATTTGTCTTTTCTTGAATTATTTTTGCTCCTTCCGTCATCTTCTCTAGCAAAATTTTCCCTATCAGAGACTTTTCCCACTCTACTCCCTTTCACCTCATCTTTGTAAACCTTTCTATTGCCCATGTGATTATCAGAAACGCTATTGTTCTCCATTAAACTACTCTTGACAGTGGTTCTCCCGCGCTTCCCCTTTGTTCTTCTTGTATGGCTATGTTTCCTCTTCATCCCATCCAATTGCTTCACCTGACCTCCACCATCTGCAATATTCTCTTCTTGTCCTGCATGCTCTTCTCTTATTGCTTTCTTCTCTCTCACATACACCACTTCAGCATCATCAATATCTTTAGCCGTGCCACCACCATCACTTTGTGGGTCTTCATTTGCCTTTCCAAGCTCCCGATCAGTCCAAATTTCATCTTTTATCTCAATTGCAACATCCCCATCTTTGGTCTTGATTAAGTCACTTTTATTTGCATTTTCATTGTCTTCAACTTCATGTTTGCCAGATTCACTGGAATTTTCCTCCTTCTCAGATTCATTTTGTGTTGCAATGGTTCCATTTACTGTCACAATTTCAGGAAAGGTGGTTGGATGATCATTAACTGGGCTTTCAAGACGGCGCTTCAAGTCTTCTATCTCTGCTTCCTTATGCTTAAGATTCTCTCCTAATGCTACTATCTCAGAGCCTCCCTGTCCCACATTGCTCCCCTTTTCTTGCATCAATCTCAGCTCGTTCTGCTGCTCCTCAAATGCTGATTCCATCAGTTTCTGCTCATCTTTCAGTGAATCCAGGGTGGATTGCATTTCCATTACTGTTCTAGACAGCTCCATCTTCTGACTTCTCAGAGCGTATATCTTACCCTTCATCTCTTCGTTCTTCCCTCTCAACTCCTTGCTACGATCTCTTTCCTTCTGTACGATTAAGGTAACATATTCAGTGTTGTTCTAAATTAAAACTGTTCGGATTAACTTCTCCGTAATACTTCCACAAGAAGAAAATGAGAAAATAAAATATATTTAACTTCTCATGTAGAAAAAGTTATCTCAACCTGCCTACAATCAACTCTACTACCAACCTAACATTTTGCAGAATCGAAAGAATATTGAAATCTAAAACATCTTTACCCTATTTTATCCTACACACAAACTTTTGACAATGCACACCTTTTCTTGAATTTTCTATGTTTTTTCTTTCAAAAATGCATTGAATCTATTAAAACTCATCAAATTACACGATTCACATGCAAATTTCATTTTTAACTAGTGAATTAATAAAAAGTGTGTTCTTGAAGAAGTTTTTTTTATTGCATGTTGCTCCTTACGTGTCGTGATGAGAGAATAACAGGTAAAAGTAAGAAAGAGAAGCCTAAGAGAGAAGGGTAAGGGGTTGATGAAGGAGAGAGATTGAGAAGAACTAGTGACCTGCAAGAGAAGCTGAAGAGCAAGAATCTGATTATCTTTCTCTTGGACTAGAAGGGTATAGATGCGCCTCTCTCTGAGCTTGTGAAGCACCATAACCCCAAGCAGTGCAACCCCAAATGTGATCAGCAATATCAACGCATAAGGCCTCCCTCTGTGACTCCCTCCACTACTGCTATGCACCCCCTTGTTGTAAGCCATCTCTCTCACAATGATGATGATGATGAAGGTGATGAAGAATGTATATTTAACAACATAAAATAAGAATGGCTTCTATGTCCTTGGAAAGGAACAATGAAAAACGAAGTGGGGTATCCTCTCTTCCTAAAGAGTTCAGATTTTGGGTTGCTTGTCATGCAAAAAGAAGGTGCCACCTACTCATATCTGAGGTTGCGGACTTCACAAAGTTGAGTGTTCATGGAAATTGTGTCAGGGCGTTTCATCTGGGTCAGCCTCTTTCTCTTTCCCATGCTCTCCTCGTTTTGACTGTTACACCCTCCAACATAAATACTACAACATTGGTATTTATTATTTATGACTCAGTTTAAACGTTTTATGATATTTAATCAAAATTAAGTTAATCATTAAAACTATAAATTGATAAATTTATGCTATCAGTTACTTAATATGTTCCAATGCAATTAGCACAAACTGAGTTACTTCCCGTTAAAGGTATTAAGTAAGATCAAGGTGCACATGTCTGCTAAATCGAATGATGTGTCTCCAGCTATTTACTTTTCTTTTTTCTTTTAATTTAAAGGTGTTTTCAGTTGCAAGTTACTACTAAGTGACGTTATCAACCCTTTTTAAATCCCTCTTCATACCGTTGAGATTAATTAATTATATAAGTAACATTTTTATTTATATTTTTATTTAAAAATAAGACTAATTTTTAATTAAAAGTTTCAAATTTTTAAAAACTAAAAAAAATTTAAGTTTTAAATGTAAGACGGTTTTTAGTTCTGTAAATTAATTTTTAATTTCAAAATAAATTAGTTTAAAAGTTGTAATTATGTTAAAATTAATTTAAAACATATTTATAAATAGTGTTTAGAACAATAACAGTGTTTATAATCATGACACAACAGTGATAATGACTGTATAATACATATAATGGAGATAATGTGGGGAAAGTAATAATATTATTAAAAAAATATTAACATGGGTGATAATAATAAAATGAGATTTATTTATTTATTTATTTTTAAATAAACAGATCTTTCTCATAAAAAATATTATTTAGAGTTATTTTTCTAAAACTAAAAACTAAACTTTTAAATATTTTATCAAATTGGTTTATTTTACCAAATACAATTTTTTTTGGAAACCCGATATATCTCAACCATATCTCTTGAATTTTGCAAACAATAAATGCGAGCAGATTGTATGACTTTTAAAATAAAACTTATAAATCTTAATGACTGTCACATTTGTTCCTTTGTTGAACACTTGCAAGTAGCATTTATAACAAAAGTGTTGTCAAATTTCAATTTCATGTAATTTTCTCTTGGTGCTTTAACTGTTTAATTAATATTCCCCACTTTATTTTTAAAATATTGTTTTCATACAATTAATGCGCCATTTACAATTTTAAATTTTTATTAAAAAAATTCATATAAAATAGTTCAAAATATAAATAATTTTAATAGTGATCTTCGAAAAAATCAAATTCTTCAATTTGGTTAAAATTGAATAAACCACTCTCTCACACAAGAGATAAAAACAATTATTAAAACTAATATATTGTCATAAATTTAATTGTTTACCTAAAACACTGTGTTCACAAAGTTAAGCTAGTGATGCTAACTTGTAAGGCTAACTCAAGACTAGGACTACTATTACTAAAACTCAAGCTTTAGATTTAATGACCAAAAAACTATTTTTCACTAATTTTAACAAAGAAAAAAGACCACATCTATTCAAAAACAAATTTAACACATAACACAAACAAATATAATTCTAATATCAACTAAAAACGATTATTTAAATTTGATTATATTCAAGAAAAGGAGTAATTAAAATTGAAAAGCATATTAATAATGTTTTTAGGACCTTTCTTTTCAGTGAAGCAACACAATAATATAAGATAAATCAAATTGAATAAATTTAGGATTTTGTCTTATTCTATTTTACCTCAAATTCCTAATGGGAGTTTTAATTTAATTTCTCACTTTATCTTACAAAATTTCTAATTTATTAAAATTTTAATTTCTTAAGCTACTAAACCTCTGCCTCCAATTAATAACTTTAGTTCTTAGGTGAAATCAAAGATGAATAAGCATTATGTGTCTCTAACAGTAATGGATAATCAATGATTATTTCTAGTTTAAAGAGTTATTGATTATGTATCTTAAAACATATAGTTAATTCTCACTAAATAGATGTGATAAAGTCTTAAGAAGACTTAAGAAAAAGAGGATAAACACACAGACAAAATCAAAATTCAATTGAAAAGAAAAACACAAATTATATCTCCATAAGATGATAGATATACATTTGCCTAATTCCAACAAAAGATTTATCTAAACATAGAAAAACTGAAGATACCAAAAGATAAAACTGTATAAATGCTTAAATAGACCTAAGTTTACTGTCATTCCCAATATCCTTAGAGCTTTTAGAAAGATAGAGAACCCAAACCCCTAATCATGGCTCCAAAAAATCAGAGAATAAAGATTGAATCTTTAATTTACTCTTTTTCTTTGTTTTACTATGTGGTCCAATAGTTCATATCAAAGAGACAAACTCAATGCTCTTAGAGATTCTTCTTGGATGCTCTTACTGTTTTTTTAAACTGGTCTATTAGAGTTCTAACAAAAATATAATTCTTCTTGTAAAATAGTTAGAATCTCTTATTCTAATAATAGAGTTTAATGGTTATACATTATAATTGCAATTTTTTTTACATTGTTAACCAATTAGAATTCACCTATAGTATTCTCAGATATTGTAAAATCAACAAACTTATATTGGAAAACAGTGTCAAATTGTTTTATATTATTGTTAGTGTATAGACTATTTTTTCCTGATATTATAAATTTCATTTATTTGAAAACAGAATGAGTTAAAATTTGTAATATATGAGTCAATCTCCTAAAATAATTGGAAAAAAAAATTATATTTATGTTATGGAACAACAAAGTATCATGAATTAGTTAATGTTAGGGAGATTCTCCTGTAGATTTTTCTGGTGTATAATTTTTAAACAATCTGATAAACTGACACAAAGCTCAGAAAGATAATAATCAGATTACAAGTTATTATCGTTTTGTGAACATTATGTGTAACGTGTTTATTAACTTAATCAGCATAAGTAATCCAAGTTATTCTGCTACTTCTTAGCCTTCTCTTTAAAATATTTTGGAGATTATCTCATTGCCACTCTCTTTTTTTTGCCACTGTCATTTACTTGGTAACTTGTTACATTATTATCTGTAACGATTAAGCATATGAGGTTAATTTTTATATACTAAAATTGTATATTCTTAATCAGTTAAGATTGTCATAAATATGATATTTAAAATAATTATAATAAAAGCTAATTTATATTATATAATGATTGAATGACAGTGTAGAAAATTCTTAGTATACCAATTTTCAATCTTTACACTTCGGATTCCAACTAAACTCATAATATATTTCTAACTAGACATTGAAAGTTAACTGATGATTTGAGACATGGATGAATGGTTTTGGAGATCCTCTGCAACTGCAAACCCAAGAAAAGCATTGTGCTGTAAAATATTATTAGCTAACATAATTCAATGAATATCATCCTTTTCATCAAACAATGTATCCACTGCAGTTTTTTACACTGCAAAGGATCCATGCCCCGGTTGGGTTTGTGGTCCAAAATTATCAAGTTGAAGATGTGGCCTATAATGGACTTAATTACAGTACCCTTGTGTAGAAGGAAAATGTTCTCTCTTGGGGAAAAGGGTTGGAAGTTTCAGTAACAACAAAGTTAAATTTCAACTCACTAGGGTTGGTCCAGTGTTTATCATTGCTACGATATGTATACACACACACAGTTAAATTTCAACTCACCAGGGTTGGTCCAGTGTTTATCATTGCTATGATATGTATACACACACACAAAGTTAAATTTCATTGACAAATTGTTTTCTAGCCATTTAAAAAATTACTCTCAAATATAATTTTATTAGTCTCTTCACAATGAGTAGTTAAGTCAAAATGTTGCACCCAGAGAAAATTCTTTCACCTTAGCCATTGTTTATTGGTTGAATTTCACCCTCTTAATACACATAACTTAACCCCACACTGCAAAAACATGTCAAACATTTTTTTTCCAAATGTATACATATTTCATATATGATCATTGTATTCCCTGAAGTTCCTACTTTTTTTATACGGTACAGATCAGAAGAATATTTGGTTATATCAAGTCAAATTCAAGTGAAGACAACTGCATTGTGGGGCAAAATCAGAAATTTCATCACTAAAGGCAGATAGTGGTCCAGCTCAAGTGACTCAGCAAAAGGTGTTGTGTCGTGGTTATTGGAGTTACTGCTTGGTAACTATATTATATCTCATTTGATATTGGTGTTATTCATAGAATTCCAAAGCATGTAAATGGGAGGTGGTGAACTCCCTTTTTGCAAGTGATGTCACTTGTACATCAAGGTGTCATTGAGTAGGCTTGTAATTTGTATAGTCCAAATGTTATTACTCCATTGAGAGCCTAATGGTTTAATTATCAAATTGAATTTCTTATTCTGTATTCTACCTAATATGATAGTAATATGATACTAATTGTGGAATTTCATTAAAATTTTTATTCAGTTCAGTGTGACTCTTGACAAGTGCAAAAAGAAATTGAATGCCTTGCCTTGAAAGGGAAGAGGAAATTTCTGCTATGAGGATACTTCATCAACATTTTTTTTTAATAACTAACAATTCATTTGATGAAATAGTTCCAAGTTACTTGAAGCTAAATCACATTGCTTAAGGAGAGAATTTGACCCCCACCTAACCGTTGTTTCCTATATGGAAAAATTTGCAAACAGTGTTGCTTTTTCATGTTTCATCCATCTGGTGAATTTTTATTTCCTTTTCCTTCCTTGTGTTCTCTGTTTCTGCTGTACCAAAGGGTGCGTTAAACTTCGTTTGTTTCCCATAAAGAATAATGTTAATCATGTTTTCTTGTATTCGTACCATCTTTAAATTTACACACTTTTCACCACCTGATTTCAGTAGACCCCACAAAACTATTTTGGTACCTGAAACTTTGATTTTGTTACCTGTACTGATTGATACTGATATATGTGAAGAGATTTTAAGTGTTCTGTATGAAGCATTGTTCTTCCCAAAAAATCACTGCATAACTTTTCTGGGTACTGTGTTTTCTATATTTAGGTTCAAATTTACATCATGTCATTATTCTTCACGTTCTTTCATCAGTTTCAAAATCTTAGAAGTAGTATATTTTTAAGACATCTTAATATATTAATTTATGGGGTGAAAACAATAGTTTTAAGCCAACCAGAGTTAAAATGAAAGGTGTTCTGGAGGATTAGAGGTAGAAAAGGATAGTTCATGGTCTTGTCTCCAGAAAATTATAACAAAAATAAAAATTCACTAACCATAATAAGGGATGAAATTAAAACGATTTAAAAAGAAAAAAAAAAGTAGAAAATAAGATTATTTAATTTAATAGAAAAATAGTAAAAATTAATAAAAAATATTATAAATATATGTGTTTAATTTAATTGAAATGAAAATATTTGTAATTAATTTGTTTAATATAATGTCAAACTTGTCCTTAGATACATTTCCTTAAATATAAAAAAATTTTGGAAAAAAAAATGAAAAAAAGATAATATAATATTTTCACTTAATCTTCAGAAATCTTACTTTCTTCTTATTTCATCATAATTTTACACTCAGTTTTTTTCTATAAATTCTCTCAAATACACTCAACCAAACTAAAATAATCCTCTTAATTTCTTAGATATTTCTTTATATTAAACAAAAAAGTGTTAAAATATTCCATATGACCTAATAAGACGGTCAAAATAGCATATACAAGTGGAAGATAATTCTAATCTCAAGAGTTGAATATTATTTAAACTCGTTTTAAAATAACATCATAACTTATCTTAATTATTGTTGAACATATTAGATCATTCATTATGGAGTTATGATTAGAGCAATCACACGTCTCCTAATTCTACAATGTCACACTCAGGAGGAGGCCATGTTAATGGCTTGAGTTGTTAACTCCAAAGCCAAATTTTAAGAATATGAAGTGCATTTCTAACTTATAAATGAAAAACTTAACACATGTTTACATTAAATTGTATAAAGTGTAAGTAATGCTGCCTAAATATTTATCCATAAGAAAATAGATAACTATCCAAAAGTCCAATGTGAAATTGAATTGCTTTTTCTAACTCAACAAACTGTTGTAATTGTGTATATGGTTGGTCGGAACTGCAACCAAAAGCGTGTCTAAACCGAAACAAGCACCAAAACTGGTGGTTGTGAGTGCTTGTTGATTGTTAATATGAACCTATATTGAACACAAAATTTTGACCTTTTAAATCAGATATATATGATCTGTAGCCAAATTTATGTACACTTGACATCATTCATCCTACTTGGGTTGGAGGTAACCCTTTGTCACAAACACTGCTTGCTTAGAGACTCTTTAGATAACAGCACCTGAAGCAGCTCGCTTAGCCTATCAGCGCCAGGGCCTGGCCTAAACATTGTATCATTGCCACGAACAGAACAAGGGTCAGCCCCACCATCTGAGGTACCAACACACCATGCCCCAGGCGAAAATCTGTGTGTGCGCCCCAGAAGTTCTTTGTCAATCTTGTCTAGCACTGGATCATCCTTAGCAAATTTGCGCGCAAAGAGTGCGTTGCTTTTAACCATTTTCTCAAAGTCCTTCATAGTTAAGGAGATGGGATGCTGCTTTGGGGGATTGTCCCAAGCAATGTAATGAAGATCATGGCTTATTGCCGTGTGGCGGAATTCCTCAGTGTTACAAATGACAGTGTGAAAGTATCCCTCTGGTGAGGATACAAAATTTGTATAGTACATTAGCATAGTCCTTGGAAAGTTATCCCATCCCCATATACAGTACTCCAGAAAGGACCTAGTCAGTACAACCCAAGCTGAACCTGTTCACACGGCATAGAAGTATGGGGATCTACCATGTTGATTGTCTATCTCAAGGAAAAAAAGTAAGTAATCAAGCTAGCTAGCTAGCTAGTTATTTACAATCTTAGCACTGCTAAACCTTAAAAGGGCCTCTTACTTTAAATTTACAGTAGAAAATAATTTTTTAAATGTTTATAGAATATAGATAGAGACATACCAGTAAACAGTTTAAAAGATGTGGGAAGGGTTCTTCGTTGAGTAGTCAATGCTATATCAGATTTCTTTGATAAGTAAAGGGCAGGATCAATAATGATGGGTCTTGCTCTTTGGTTCCTGCACATAATCAGTAATACAAGGAAATCAATCAATTGATCTGATATAGTAAATCAGGTGAGAAAAACAAGCAGAATATAATTTACAGCAATTTTCAGATAAAGAGTATTACAACTCACTTACAGTTTCCAACCAGCAATGTGTGTATGCTCAATGAAATTGAGATTTCTTGACAGATTCGAGAAAACATGAAGCAAATCTGCAAAAGCAGGAAACAAATATCAAAAGACTTCACAAAGCATCTAAATAAGGTCCAAGGTAGGCGTAAACTTCTAGCATGTTTGACCTGCTACAGATACACAATTCAATCAAACTCAGACTATAAACAGCATGGAGTGATCTATATTTATGCAAAATGATAGAATATCTCTATATAAGCAGCACAGAAAGAAGATGCTGAAACCAGAAGACTCAAATTATTGAGTACAAATTACCCTGAAGTAAATTGTTATGCAAGTACTAGAATCTTTATTTTGCTTATTTGATCAAAACTGAATTCTTTTGCATCTGACAACCACCCTAAACAATTTCAGACTTGTATGAATTTATCTTGAATGTTTTACATTATGTCCAGTTCATACTACATCATTTCCAGCAGTACAGTAGTTCTAGTCATGCAAAGAAAGAATAAACCTAATCATAATATAATCCATCTCCACGTATATTCAGAACTGAAGTTGATTCTTCAGCAACTAACTACTTAGATTGGAAAAACAACTCCTCTGAAGTTTGTCTAATGTGAGCAGAGGTAATAAGTAATCAACCTTAATTTAAAGGATTAAACCAAAATGCAGTTCAAAATTAATTCAACAGAGGATATACCTTAGTTCACTTTAGAGAGAAACTCATGAGGCAAATACACTTTGGTTTCAGCACACATAAGTTCTGTTGAAAAGAATCAGACCTTTCACAAAAACAATTACTATTACGGAAAAGAAGCACCATCTAACATCTGCTGTAGTAATGAAGATGTTGAAAGAACTTGTCTTGCACCTCTATGCTAGAAGTTCTAGATTATGAATGTAATCCAGCACATATCAACTATAGTGACCTTCATAAATATCTAAACAAATCTCTCAAATGTACAGGAGAAATTCAAGGACGCAATGGTAATGGTGGCAAGTCATATGTCAAATCTTCAATAATAAGACTTCAAACTCTGACATCAAGTGGGATAAAGCTAGGTTTTTGTTTTCTTATGAGCTAGGCAAAGCTAATTTATGGAGATTCAGTTTGGCATCCCTCACATTCGTTGTGGACTAGAGAAACCACCAATTGCTAGTAGCAATGATTTGAATATCAAAACAGTCTGAATGGTACCAGTAGAAATATATAAAATTTACACAACTTCTAGACTGTATGGCTACATGAACTAGCTAGTTTCTGTCTTACTTCAGGAGCAAGACTGTCCTTGAATTACTGAAAACAACTATGCTCTAGGCTAGAATGACTGTGATGGAAGATTAGAAATAGAATTTCATGGAATAGCAGCATAAAACAATAGAAATACAGAGAAAAAAAAATGAGGCAGTGAAAATGGTAAATGATTTTATTTCAATAGTTCAGGCCCAAATTTACTTGCTAGCCTTTTACTATTAAACACATTTTAATAAGAAAACGAATGTAATAAATAACTGTGTTTGAGAGTGTGGAATGTAACCCACTTATTTCAATCCCTAGTTGTTAAACAAACCTAATGATGTTACAAAGAGATCCATCCTGAATAATCGGCAATAATAAAGACGAACAATAGTCGTTCCTGTTGTTAAAACATCGGTGCCTACTTTAATAATGGTTTCTATCCTCAAAACAATAGTGTAGTACTCAAGGGAAATAAAATCGAAAGACAAACTACACATGATGTAGCAGCCTAACTATTACCATCCATTTGCCATACATAATCACAATACACTCATATGCCGTACAGTTTTCAAATTTTTAAAACCTCGGTGAAACAGCATCGTGTGTTCAAATCTAGACGAAAGTTTGTAAAGGTCAGTCGAAGTAACTTATACATGCATTTTGACAGGAATAATAACATATAACATGAATATGCAGATAAAGGGTCAGTTACTAACCATCCTGTGTCATTAGAGGATAATCTGAAGCACTGAGGTTAATAAACCAGTCCCACTCTGAACTTTCCTTCAATAATATTGCAATAGCTTGGAGGGTACAAGCAATCATCGTAGGACCCTTATAAGTGACCAAATTGGATTGAGACATAACGCGCACATTCTCCACCTCACGAAAAATTGGATCAGCTTTCACTGCATTTGCCAATTCCAACCTTTCCCGGGGTGGCGCCTCGAGATCTAAATGCAAGATGTATTGATTCCTTGGGTGGTACACCGCCTCTAATGTCCTCATCATCCTATGACTATCACCCTTGGTGCCTGATATAAGGTAGGCAAACCTTGGTGCCTCCCTTTTCACCACACTAACATTAAAAGACCTCTCTATATCTGATTCCACAAAATATCCATTGGAATTCTCTGATCTCTTGAAGGAAATGATTTCAAACGGTGACTGCTCTCCCCCACCATCAGAACTAAGTACCCAAAGAATAGCTGTCAGAACCAGACTCATAGATATAATCAAACTTGCAAAAAAAGGGAGAATCCACTTCCTGTCACTAAACATCCTTCCTGAATGAGAACCAGCATTTTTCCTCATACTCTTGTGGTACAGCTAAACCAAAATCAAACACACTTTCACTTCAAGGGCAAAACAAGATCTCTACCTGTGCTCAGTTCCTGCAGATGAGTTTAAACACAAATCTGCAACAACCCCACAAACCTTTGCAAGATAAGAATAGAAGTACAATGATTCAGCAGCAGAACCAAAGCCACCTTCTTAACAAGTATAGTTAGCAAACAAGCACAAAAGGGTCCATGTTTTCCGCAGGATAAAACATGGTTTTCAAACAAAGATGATTATCTTAAATCGGTATCAATCCGCACCCAATGCCAAAGATTTTGATTTGGGAGCTATATAAGTAACATGTGATATATGACAAATTGACAATGGTTTGGTTAGGAGAGTTGGGACCCACCTCTAGATAACAGGCTCAGATCTGATTACACCCTCTTCAGAAAGGAACAATTTTTTTAAGGCGCAAAAGGTGGAGGAAACTTCACAATAAGTCAATCTTAAGTCTCTTTACAAGTAACCTACCTATATTGTAATTGTAACTCATAGAAAGAAAACCTACACCTCAGATTTCACCTGCAGGGACTTAAATGCAAACTTGTTCTTTCTGCTTTCTTTTACTTCTCTTCAGCAAACTGTTCCCAAGCCAAGATCTATGTCACCCCAAAATTAAATACACCAACATAAAACCAATATTGGGAACTGAACACACTTGAAAGGAAAATTATGGGTAACTTCAGATTCAAGAGATGTTTAGTTTAAAGAAATGGTCCAAACTCCAAAGCAAGGAGAATAAGAAAAAGAGAGGATTCAATGAAGATTCAAACGTGTTTGAGTTTGAGGGTTTTGAGACGATGTTGTCAGGAACAGTGTTTTCTAGAAAGAGGGGAGAGATTGTGTTGTATTAGTACTTTTGTTGTTTTGGCCATTCTCATTCTGGGTGGCCAGGCCACTGATTCAGGAGTGATGACTTTGCTTTCAATGCTTTGTTGGGTGGCAAAATTTTCATTTTTTTTTACGTTAATTTCTGGATTTTTAATATTCATGTTTGGTTTTGATAATATTAACAATTATATACACGCGCTTCCGTTTTTATATCTTTTGTGTTATATACCTCAGTTTTCTTAACCAGCTTGCGTTCCTTCTTGTAAGTTATAACGCGAACATTCAATTTGGTGGCATTATTTCTCTCTTAACTTAATGTCTCTTTCTTTTTTGATTAATTATTTTATAAAATATGGCATATTATTTTTAATATTATAATAATTTGACATGATTTAATATAATAAAATATATTATATAATTTACAAAAAACTTATCTTTATAAAATAATAAAATCATAATAAAAAAAGTACACTTTAACTCACTCTCAAACAATAAAAAGTATTCTTGTACTGCACTGAGATCTTATTAAGTTTCCTTTTTTTTATAGGAAGGGGAAAAATTTAATCTACTCAAAAAGTTGTCGGTCGTTTTCTTATATGCTCATTTTGTGTATTATTTTTGTTATTTTATAGTTACAAAATTGTAATTTACTTTTAATTTGTTTCAAATTTTTAAATGCTTTTATGAAAAATATTAAAGTATTTTTTCTTCATTTATTTTATAATTTTTTTTAAAATAGCAAACAAAATTGAAAATAAGATAGTAATTTTATAATTAAAAAATAAAAACTCAAGTAAATCATTTCAGAACTTCCAGGATCAATTTCACACTATGCCTTTTAAATTTTGGTAGGTGAATGTTTGATTACAAGTTGATTGTTTTTCTTTTTGTACATTTATTGCCTTTTTCGGGGTCTACTTTCATTTACCTAATTACTTTGGGGTGGGCCTAATTAGAATTTTCTTATATTGTTTTGAGGGGGAAACATTGAAACTTGAAGGGACAAGTTAGTAAAAATATTTATGGATTAAAATTCAAAATTGTTTTTTATTATTAATATTATTATTTTATTGTTATTTTTATTATTATATTGATAAATAAAAAAACAGTTTTTAATTCGAATGAATGGAGCTCCATCAAAGTACACATCAAAGTACACATGATGTTTGTGTTGACCAGGAAAAGCTTAATGCAAAAGATTGATCATTTGATAGGCTTAGTTATAAGGGTGTTGATTGATTTTAAATAAATTTTGGTTAGTAGATTATTTGTGAATCTTTTACAAATCCTAACACTGGTTATGGACCTAGAAAGTCTACGTAAATTAATATGGCTAATAATGAGTGTATGATTGGTTCAGTAAATTTATTAGTGCTTCTATTAAAAGTCTTGTTAGAATTAATGTAGGGAAGTTCTCATGGAGAAAGTTAATCTTATCATGTTATAGATTTTGTTGACTTAAATAACATTATTATCTCCCAAAAATATATATTGTTTAAATAAAAAAACAATGAAATGAAACTACGTGAACACATAATTTAATTGATTTAAAAATATAATATGATAATTACAGAGTTTATATTTTATTTATCATTAATTCAAAAATCATATGTAATTTTTTTTTATTAGAATTATAATTATTGTTTAATCATATATAAAATAGGTAAAAATAATCCAATCCGGAGTCAAGACACCTCCTATCAATCCTCTCAAAATTTAGTTTTTATTTACTATTATATAAAATAATAGAATAATATTAATTAAGGTAATGAATCTCCAAAATCATAGTTTTTATTATTATTAAATATATACATAAACTAATGATTTTATTTTTTATATTAATTTCTTAATAAATATTAAAAAATAAATAAAATTTACTTTTTTTAAAAAAAGTTAATAATTTGTTTATTTTATTATATATTTCCTTTTTATTAAATAAAATAATTATTTTTATATTTTATTTAATAATAATAAATAAAAATATTTTTTAAAGAAATTAAAAATTAATAAAAAAATATTTTTAAAATAATTATATTATAATTAATAATAACTCTTAAATAACATGTATTAATATAATTTTTTATATTTATTAATAGAAGAAAATAAAATATTAATTTATTTTATATATTTTTTTATAAATTTTAATTTTAAATATTTTTATATTATTTATAATTATTTTTTTTTATAAAAAATATAATATTTAATTTATTGTTATATATATATATAATTAATAATAAAATTATATAAAAAATATTAAATTTAAATTTAAATTAATATAAAATTATAATTAATTATTCAATAATTAATCTAATATACTTAATTGTATTATATGATAATATTATATAAAATTTTATAAAAATATAAGTGAGACGGAAAATTTAAATAATGAAGAATAAAAATATTTAATAAAATTTAAAAAAAAATAAATCTTTTCATTTTTTTTTTAAATTTACTATCTTAATTTTTTAAATTTACTATTTTTAGAATTTTTTTCTCTTTTTTCTCTCTATCTTCTCTTTAAATTTCGAAAGTACCAAATAAAATCTTGTGAAT
This sequence comes from Macrotyloma uniflorum, assembly GCA_016859785.1. Lineage (NCBI taxonomy): Eukaryota > Viridiplantae > Streptophyta > Magnoliopsida > Fabales > Fabaceae > Macrotyloma > Macrotyloma uniflorum. The sequence continues at coordinate 1,949,936 of BDMB01000029.1, forward strand.
AATAAATCATATTCAATCAATTAAAATTTTAATTTGAATAAATTTTTCATATTTAAAATCTTTTTTCTCATATTTATATATATATATATTATAAAATTTAAATCAAATATTTTTAATTCATAATAGTAAAATACTAAGTTTTATATATAAAAAAAATATTTTATCTATTACAAAAATATAATTTTATATTTGTATATAATCAATTGAGAAAAAAATTGAAATATATTTAAATAATTTTACTTATTAGTTTCTATATTAAAAGATTGCGAAATATTATAAAGTAAGAGTTTTTTTTATTTCATCATATAATATACTAACATGTAACATGTGTATAGAAGTATAATATATAAATATAAAATATAAATATAATTTAATTTAATATTTTATAATATTTTATTATAATATTAAAATATTAAAAAAAAATTAAGTTGAACTTTAAATATATCTTTAAAAAAAATTATAAATTTATTTTAAAAAAATACTAATAAAATTGATAAAATAAATTTTAATTTATCAAAATTAAATTTATTAAATAATATTGAAATTTTTTTTACATAACCTATTATATAAATCATAAAAATTTATATTTATATATATATATATATATTAATTAGTTGAGTTTTTTATCTAAAATTTCTGACTAAATTCTTAAATATAATTATGTTAAAAATAAAATTAAATAAATTATTATAATCTATAAAATACGTAGAATACATAATAAAAAAAATTATATATTAACATTTTAAAGAATGAGAAATTATATTCTACAAAAATACAAAATAACATATATAATGAAGGAGAAAAAAAAATTATAAGGTAATTGATATGGTAAAAAAGTAAAAAGTCATACTGTAAAAAAAAACATGTGTCGAAAGGTAATTTTAGTATACAAGGTATTTTTGAATTTTAAGCTTTAGTATTTTTGTTTATTGTGTGATGTAGATATAGTATTGTTAGGTGACGAAGTAATATCTGTGTGATTTGTCTCATATTAATATGCTATTAGTTTATGATAATTTTGAATAATTTTAAGATATTATAATTATTAAAAAGTTTATGAGTTAAGGTTAAAATATTAAGAAAAAATAAAAGAAAAATTAATTTATGAATTTTTTAATCTCTTAATTTTAAACGGTATTTTATATTTTAATTAAATTTAAAGTTACTGTAAATGAGTAAAAATTTTGTTGATGTGTGATTGATTTGATAAAAGTAACAAATATTGTTATATAATTTATTTATATGAAGTCTAAATTATGTTCTTTATGAATATCTAATATATTTTATTTTAATTTGGAAATACAATGTATAAGAATAATCTATATCGATGAGAATAAAATATTCAAAATTTATGTCTAAACCATATTTATGAATATTTTTTTCATAAATAATAATTTTTATGTGATAATAGTTGTAAAATAAAGGCATTAAAACAATGCCATTCTTTTTTTTTTTAAATAAAGTTATGGGAGAAATATAAAAATGATAGAAGAGATAAAACAGTTTACATGTATGACATCATGTGAATCTAGAAAGAAAACAGTATTTCTAATTTTGTCATTTAAAAAACACTTTAGGTGTATGTAGTAAGTATAATCAATTATGTTAAAAATATTACATAATATATTATATTTATTACATAATCGATTAACAAAGTAATTTATAAAGGATATTTATAATTTTTTAATTAAGATTGGCAAGCTTCACTTGACAGATTTGACACCAATTTTAAATGATTTTGGTCAGTTTGAAATGTAAATTCTAGGATATTTAGAATTGATTTCCATTCACTTGGGATTCACCAATCATTATAAATCAATATTCTATTTTCTCACAAAATTAATAAATGCAAATAAATAAATAAAATAATAAATATAAGGATATATTAATGTGATTAACTCAAAAAAGAATATCCTTCTTAACTTATGTGAACGAATTCATACAATCATATATTTTAACCTAGATGATGTTGCACGAGAACAATTTCTTTTTTTACTTTTTTTAAGCTAAGGTAGGCGAAGAAATGCAAGCACAAAACATAATCATTTGAAACATCAACCTAAGATTAGATAATGATTCAATTTGTGAAAGGGAAGACAAGGTCATGGAATTTGGATCCTCATTTTGGCCTTATATACTAGGTTGTGTGTGCCTAACCATTATATGAAGGCACAATCACACCCCACTACTACCACTTAGCTACTATGGTGCTGGTGATGAATTTTGAGGAACTACAAATTTTGAAATGATATGAATAAAAGTCTGAGTGAGAGAATAGGACCCTAGGAAATTGATGGTGATACATATTTTAGGACCAGCTATTTAGGGTGTCCTTTCGGCAGGAGGTAGTTGCCATAGGTCACGGCCCTTACGCTAGGTACAGGGCATACGTGGCATCCAACCACACTATTTGATTTGAAATCATTTTCTTTATTTTCTTAATTATAATATTGATACAAATTATTATATATGAAAAAAATTACTAATATATTATTTATAAGATGGTTTTTCTCTTCCTGAATTACTTGATAGAGAGAAACAATGTTTGTCATTTTATGTAGTAAATTTATATACAAATCAAATATATAGTAAATTGGGTGTTAACGTGTTTTATTTATAATAAAAGCATTTGAAGACGATCTTTCACTGTGAATGCCTAAGGCCATTGGTTCCAGTAGCTAGCATCCATCTAATTAACTTATTTCAGAAGCCAAAATTTTCATTGGATTCCGTGGGAGGGTTTAGAAAACTATCAAGTCAATATACTAGATTGGTGAATGCTGGCGACCAAACAGTTTTTCTTAGGAAAATGTTTTCTTGACGTGTTAAAGTTCCACCATACAAAAATGTTTCGTTTCATTTCAACAATGATGTCGACATCATATTTACACTTGTTAGTTATTTTTCTTTTTTATTATATTATCTCATTTCTTTCTCAAGATCTTAAATATCGTAGAATGCTCATGCACTGTTAAAATAAAGTAAATTTTATAAATAAAAACGTAAATGAAGTAAAAAATGAATGTAAGCTATTTTTGTTATTTGTGAAGGAGTATGGCAGAAGAGTTACACGTGGATATGTGTTAGTAGAAAGTGGCACAGAAGGTGTGAAGCTATGTTATGAAGCTGGGGAATCCTAGGTGTTTATAAATCGACATTGGTTGAATTCTACCAAGTACTAAAAATTTAACTTGATCGGGGCAAGTGTGATAGATGAGGCACCGCCAGTGAGTGCCCAATGGAATCTCTCATGTGATGTTGCAAAAGTACTCCTCATGGAGCCACTCTCATACACAGTCCTAACACTGTGTGATCATTAAAGTGGGAAAGTCTGCCATCATTATAATCAGTACTTTGTCGTTGAAAAATACACAGCACATATAATAATTATGATAGTTTTGGACTCTCATAAGTTGTAAAAGTCATCTTGGATATTATCTACTACACTCACACTGCACTTGTTCGAATAATAGTTGGGTTTTGTGGACTAAACTGTTTGAAGGCAAAAGAGCAAGCACCAGATCAGTTTGGTGGCTTCAGAAATACCTTAGCCACGATTGCATGCCACAGTAAAAAAGACCTATTTCACCTTTTCTTTCCCAATATGGTCCATTTCACATACCATGATTCAAAAATGTGTCACGGTAAAAAATATCCTTTTGCATTTTCTTTCCTATTATGGTCTATTCCACATAACATGATAAAAGATGAGAGACAATGGAATCAATACATATCTTGTGCACTTTGGTAAAATCATGATGGTATTATAGCAGCTTCGGGCACCAACACAAGTTCATGCGTCCCCCTTGCCCTATCTGGGGGCCCCAATCAACTAGCTAAGTTGTGTAATTGAGACTAAAAACCAAAATGCACAAGTTCCTTTCGAAGATAACGATGTCCCTCTGTAATCTCAACTCTGATCAATCACTTTGTGGATGGGGACAGAAAACAAATAAAATTAACATAGTAAAAATAATGGAGATTTTCTGCCACAAGCCAATACACATATAGTCTATAAAGTAAAAACTTTGTTACAGTATCATGTTAGATTCAATCATAAAGATAATTATAGCAAATTAATCTACAACTATATAAACAACGACCCAGTAATTGTGGCGATCTATGTGGGACTTTTAAGACTTTAATGCAAAATGCCATGATTTTAATGAAGAAGTTAGAAGTACACAGATATATATATACAAATACACTAGGAGGAGCAAAAATCTTCTGTGGTTGAGTTGAGACAAAATATGAAGAGTGAAATAATAACTTCTGGACCAGACACAGATTTCTTAATCAACGGCTTCTCTAATTGCTAAATATTCTCCAGAATCAAATCTATAGAATGGCACACTTTGCCTACACTTTAAGTTGCAGAACAGACATGTATTGGATTAGCTAGTAGAGTGGTAGGAGACCAGACCAGCCACCTAGTATTTGCAATCTGTCTGCCTAAGTTGCGGCGCAAAGTTGTGGTAGTGGTAGTGGTTGTTGCTTCACTTAGGACGTTAAACGGCAATAACAGGATGCCATGTATTAACGTTAATTGGCTTCTTGGTACTTCGGGTATCATGATGTGCACTGGCTTGGGGTAACTAGTGGACAATTGTGTGCATTTTAAAAAATAAAAAATGGTAACATGCTTGAGTCTTTAAAAATGCAACCAAGAGTTTAGAACCACCTGTGTTGGTTAACAGGTTTCAATTACAGTTTTGTTGCTGTCTTGATGATGCTGGAAATTATAGACAAATATATATATAGTTGATACGATCTAAATTGTAATAGTATTATTATTGTGTCATGGAAACTAGCAAAATCTTGATATTGTGGCTAAAATAACTCTGGCAGACATATTTTAAAACCTTTCTAACTACAATGGTGGTGTAGATTTTCAAGGAATAATAGAATAAAGACTTGTCATTGGACTCCTACAAGAGAGTTTAGGCACATGAAAGCTGCCACCATAAGAAATGGCAACTAAAACAAATTCAGAGCTTTAAAAGCATTAGTCCTGACAGTTTGCAGCAACTAAGATATATATATATATATATGTATATATACATATATATTAATTTGTATAGTAGTGAATAATCGACACAATATTTTTGTTTTATTTTTCTGGGGGAGATTTTAATGTCGTACCTGATTAAGGGAAAGGTATATTCCTTTGATCAACTATCACGCCATTTTGATTGAGTCCCGGTAAAGAGTTGAGAACTTTATTCAGCGTATCTGTCTCAAGTTCTCAAATAAAGACTTTACCAATTTTGTCTTGAATGAAATTTTCACACATTAACTGTGCTGTTGGGATTCAGAAAGTCTTCTGCCATATATGGAGATAGATATAGAATCAATTCTCCTCCTCATCACCTTATCTTGTTACAAGTTTTAACGTATATACCATATATTATCACCATGGTGGTTGTGGCTGGAGTAACGTCTGATGTAATTGTAGTAATCAAAACAAATTGGAAAAAATTACAATTGCTTTCGTGTTCAATGCATATGAGTTAATGTAGTCACTGTCTTTGGTATAAACTCGTCCCTTTATTTATTCTTGGCCGTTGTATATATGATCGCTAAGTAATCTTAATAATTATATAAAGAGTATAACAAAGCAACATATAGAGGATTTAAATTCTTAATAGTGCATATAATATAATGTCTCTTGAAGGTTGGAACGTAAAATCTTATCACCATAAACATGTAAATATACATAGGATCAAATTAGTCCAAATAATAATATCAGTAGTTTAACATTAGTTCTACACTTCTGTGTTACCATTAGTTCTACATTACATTAAAGAAAAAACTTTGAACTCAACCCTTTGGTTGTTGTGTTACCATTTGACAAGCTCGTAAAATTAACTCAGATCCATGATGTCGTAAAACGAATTGCAGTTTATGCAGAAGAGAATCAAATTCTCATTCCAAAACGGCAAAATCCCACTTTATTTTTTTTTTATCTCTCCTTTTTCTAAAAAAGAGTCATCTTTCTCTCTAAATTCGTTCCATTATTTAATGCAAGATCATAATAGTGAGAAACTGACCCTAAAAAATCGTTTCAGTTAAAATAAAAAAATAAAATAAAAACAAAAACACACACTATCACACGAATATCAAAAACCTAGTCTGGTTTCATGAGAAGATTTCCTATAAACTTTTATTTTCTCTCTCTATCTATCTCTCTATATCTATATATCCTATCCTCCCTCATCTCATGTCATATCATGCATTGCAAGTAGCACCCTAAAGCCTTTAACCCCTTCACCTCACTCACAATATTTGTTTCGCTACGCCAGCTCATTCATTTATTCATTCAACCCCATCACCAACCCCTCACTCTCTCTCTCTTCCTATCTCTCTCTTCTCAAACATTTCAACGTTTCAGTGTCAGATCTCAAGGCTTAACGTGGTGTTGGGTCGTCTTCGGCATCGCGTTGCCCTTGGTATTCGATTTTACACCCACATCGTTTTCTGGGCAAAAACAGAGTCTTTTGAGGGGAAAATGGCGAACGGGTTAGAGAGAGAAAGTGGGTCGACGATATTCAGCGAGGAGGAGCTGAGAGAGGTGAGTGGGGTGAAGCGTGTTGGGGACTATGTCGAGGTCACGTGTGGGTGCACGAGCCATAGATATGGTGACGCTGTTGGAAGACTTAGGGTTTTCGTTAATGGGTACCTTGAAATCACTTGTGAATGCACCCCTGGTTGTCAAGAAGGTCTCTTCCTCTCTCCAAAGATGAGGGTTTTGGTTTTTGTTTAGTTTTGTTTCGTTTTGTTTTGTTTGAGTGTTGGTGTGTTGTGCATGTTTGTAGTTTGTGTTGAGGGGAGTTTTCTTGACGTTGATGGATGTCATTATGGGGTTGTTTTGATCTGCTTTGGGGCGTGAGTTTGTGATGGTGCGTTCATACAGTTGAACTGTATGTTGATTTGTCTCACTGAACTCGTTGGTTTGGTATACTACACGATCGGGCTTGGAGGGTGTTTGTTTTTGTTGTGCAATTGTGGAAGATTTTTAAACCACACCGTGTCTTTTTGTGAGTTTAAACGTGTCTTGTTTCTTTATGAAGGAGACCTTTTTGTTGTTTGTATATAATAACGTGGCGTAACCATTATGATATAGCGGTACTCCATGTTTGTTGAAAGTGATCGAAGTCTGTTTGGCAGAGTAGACTGTTTATGTGATCCTATGGTATTATTATTAGTCTATAATATGTAATGAGTTTTGCTCATGAGTTTGGTCCCTGATGGCATATTCTCTTATATTATGCGTGAATGTGATTGATTGCTCTTTGTATTTGGCATGGACCATCCGTTCCACTTGAGTAGTTTTTAATTGTTGGGTACTGAGGAGAACGAGTGCCTTCTGCAGAGGCTGAAAACAGAATCTAATTCTTTCAATCACTATGCATATGCTTGTCAAGTTGTATTTGTTCCATGTATTAAATGTCTGCGTTATTTTGCTTCCACAATGATGTATATATAAGTAAAACTTGTATCATATCTGTCCTGGGAGAAGGACTATACCTCTGCTGATGCATGGGAATTGACTGATTGAAAGAAAAACAAAAATTAGTGAAGGTTACTTTGGACATCTTGTTTGCGACGCAGCATGGGTTATATTTAAGTAATCATTTCTACAAAATATACATGAAATACCGACTTAAGAAAATGATTTTTTATAGAGTAATGTGAAAGCACGGACAGATCAACCATTAGGGAAGAGATCACAGGATTAAGTGTGAATACGGATTCTGAAAATTCGCTCATTAAATAAATAAAAGAAGGGATTTCGTGAGCCCTCTAGTGGAGTTGAGAGGGAAAAGTAAGCTCTAATAGTCTAGTTCTTGAAAAAGAAAATCCTTTTTCTGATTTTGATTCTAGACTTCGCATGCTATTTAGTGTTGCATACATATATTTTTTTTATGATAGTGTTTTTCTCCTTAATGACCTTTGTTATTTGCTTTAACGTTGTTTCATTGATAGACAAGTTGACTCCTTCTGCATTTGAGAAGCACTCTGGAAGAGAGACTGCCAGAAAATGGAAGAATAATGTCTGGGTAATTATTAATGGTGAGAAGGTTCCACTGTGTAAAACAGTGCTGCTCAAATACTACAATCAGGTGTCAAAAGCTGCAAATGGCTCCCATAGATCCCAAAATGGCCGGGCTTGTCACCGTGATGAGTTTGTTCGCTGCTCTAGGTGCAATAAAGAGCGTAGGTTTCGTCTGAGGACTAAAGAGGAATGCCGCATTCACCATGATGCTTTGGCAGATGCAAATTGGAAATGTTCTGATCTTCCATATGACAAGTATGTTTTCTGTCTCTTATATGCAGTACACTTTTACTGAGAATTAAAATATAAACGAGAAAGTCATCTTTTTAATGTTGGTGGCTTGTTGTTATAATGTCCATCTATTAGATTGATGTCAATAGCTATTTATAATTTGTTATATTGTCGGAAATTATATGGCCACTTTCCAAGTTGAAAGTAGCTTTGATCTTTTCTTAATCTCGAGAAAGATTTGAAGCTGTAGTAGCCAATATTTGCTAATTTGCAGAGTGCTATGCAAGCTATTGTATACAGTCTTGGTGATAGTATCATGCATGTCTCAAGCTTGGAGAGCTTAATCATGCCTGGTTCTAAGGAATGTTTGGTAGCATGTCTAGTTATAAAATTAGAGATTTCTGAAGCAAGTTTTTCTGATTTTTATGTGTTTGGTTGTATGTGATCATGAGCTGGTTGAATTCTTATACAGATTTAAATGTGTCATCTGTTGTTGATACAAGTACATAAGTACCAATACTTCAGTTTGGCCAGAAGCTGTTCATTCTGGGTATAATGATTTATACAGGGATTCAAAAAGGGAAGAGAGGAAAAAATATACTGAAGTTGGCATTTGACAAGTTCGTATCAAGGGAATGATGAGTTTATTTCCAGTGTATGATAGAAGAGCCTACAATTATGATAAATGGATTGAAATAGAATGACCAATCATTATTTCGAGTTTTCAAAATTGTGAAGCTATCAGTTGCTTGATTGAATAGCTTTGTTTGGCAAAAAATCACATTTTGGCAATTATTTAAAAGAAGACTATCTCCTGGGATAATATGGACACAATTTAGTCATAGAAATGTAGTAGAAAAATAGGTCTTGGTGTCGTCAATGAGAGTTAGGTTGTATCGGTCTTATTGTTCCCATGATTTTTTTTTTTCTCGTCAAATTAGAACGGAACTATTCATAACCGTATGAGCTTTTTGGTTTGAGAAAATATTTTTTATTTACATTTTTAATTACAAAAATTATACTTTCCTTATGTTTACTTTGTTTTCTCTTTTCAGATGTTTGTACAAGAAACAGTTATAAAAGGAAAAAAAATAAAAAGTTTTCACTATTTCCTATTTGAGTTTCTGAAAACAGAAAACAAAGTACAATGTGACACTTATGTAATTAAAAGTAAAAATAGAAAAGGAAAACAAAAATTGTTTTCTCAAACCAATCTAGCCCCAAAAATTATAATATAGGATTTTAGAACTGTTTTACCAGCATGTTCATCTACCACTGCTGGTCTTTAGACTATTATACCCTATGCAGTGATACATAGCTCCATTTGTCTCAACTGACGCTGCTGTTTATGCTATTATTATATTTGAAACTAGATAGCTTGCAGAACTTCATCTTTTGTTGACTTAAATGTATACCATCACTTTGATCAGCCATTACGCGCTATTTCCAGTTATGTAGTGCACTATGTCGATTTTCTTCTTCCCCCCCACCCCTCTTCTGACTGATCACCACCCTTTTATTTTAATAATAAAAGATACTTTGCTTGAGATTTGCTGCCAATGAAAATGGATATATTGTTACCCCCACTTTGGAGGCCAAGGACAAGGTGCTGATGGGTATCTTATATTCTTATCTATAACAAATAATTATCCGAAAGCATTTCTGTAAAAGTACTCAATTACATGAATTGTTTTATTTTATATCCAACATTACTATTTTTCAAATTAGTTTAGTTAGACCGTATTGGCTTGTTTGTTATTGTATGATTGTCGTTACTGAAGCTATCTAGTTATATACATTTTGGAGCAATTAATAATGGTGACTAATTTTCAGAATTACATGTGATGATGAAGAGGAAAGAGCAAGTCGTAGAGTTTACAGGGGATGCACTCGTTCTCCAACATGCAAAGGTTGCACTTCTTGTGTGTGTTTTGGCTGTGATATCTGCCGCTTTTCAGATTGCAGCTGCCAGACTTGTGCTGACTTTACAAACAATGCCAAAGCTTGACTCCTTCATATTCAGCTATTTTCTCACTTGTTCATGTGACCTATTTATGCCTCCCTATAAGAAGAATATGTTTTAATTTAATTTCCTAATTGCACATTACCAGTCTGACTGAGTTCACCATTCATTGTTCTCACTGTGACTGGATCATAAATTTCAATCTCAGCAATTTATTTTCACAATGTTTCTGTTCCCTCTCCTTTCTCTCTCTCTCTCTCTCTCTCTCTCTCTCTCTCTCTCTCTCTCTCTCTCTCTCTCTCTCTCTCTCTCTCTCTCTCTCTCTCTCTCTCTCTCTCTCTCTCTCTCTCTCTCTCTCTCTCTCTCTCTCTCTCTCTCTCTCTCTCTCTCTCTCTCTCTCTCTCTCTCTCTCTCTCTCTCTCTCTCTCTCTCTCTCTCTCTCTCTCTCTCTCTCTCTCTCTCTCTCTCTCTCTCTCTCTCTCTCTCTCTCTCTCTCTCTCTCTCTCTCTCTCTCTCTCTCTCTCTCTCTCTCTCTCTCTCTCTCTCTCTCTCTCTCTCTCTCTCTCTCTCTCTCTCTCTCTCTCTCTCTCTCTCTCTCTCTCTCTCTCTCTCTCTCTCTCTCTCTCTCTCTCTCTCTCTCTCTCTCTCTCTCTCTCTCTCTCTCTCTCTCTCTCTCTCTCTCTCTCTCTCTCTCTCTCTCTCCCCTTGTGTTTGTTTACATTATCATTAGAGAAAAAAAAATGTTAAAAAAAGTAGTGGCAGGGCACTGATTTGATATGCAATGGATGGTGACCTAGCCATGATAATACAGTACCCGACCAGCTCCGTGTTTTGGACAATTATTGCCTCCTCATCGATGCGTTCTTTTTTAGTCCTCAATATTGCTTTTGGAGTGCTTTCTTTGTATGTGAGCCGCATGATTGAATGTTTTCTACACTTGTAAGGGCTAGTTGATAATTTTGTTTTCTTTTTTCAAAGAATACTTTTTATCGTCTTTTTTTTAGCGTTTATGTTTTTTGCCTGTGAATGATATGCAAACTTTAGACATTTCTGTTGGATTTCATTTGTGAGAATGGTTTACTTGATTTATTAAGATGTACTAAAGTTTTAAATTAGTTCTTAATAATTAAATTAAAAATATTGGAAATAGTTATCATTAAAAATGTACTAGCCTTGTGATAACATACAGAATTAGATTATATTTAAAATAATTTATATTTGAAAAAAAGATAAATGTGAAATTTGAAAATGCATTTCAAAAATTTCATTTAAATTATTAAATTTAAGCATCAACTTAAAGTTAACATCATTTTAGATTAAAAAAAAATAAAAAATGGAGAAGATTAAAAGTAGGTTTGTAGAAATTGTTAAGAAAAAACTTGATATACATTTTATTATTAATATTTTTTTGCATAAAAAGAGTGTTACCAATATATTCTAATACACATCCTACCTTAGTTTAACTTTAAGAAATCATAAAAACAAAAGAAAGACTAGTTAAATAGGACAAGAATTGATTTTTAATAAATTTTAACTAATTACAGACTTTAAAGAAGTACATTAGAGATGCCAAAATTCATTTTTCTCTGCAGATACAGAAATTGTTTCTAATTATTCCAATAGATTCTTAACAAGGGAGTTTCTAATATTGGTTGGAAGAAATTGGACTTTCTATGAGATGGTTACATAACATACATTGGCACGATTCTGCGCATTGGAAGCGGGGCTGCTTCAGTCAATTCAGTAAACAAAGATAATCAGCATCCATTTATTCAAATAAATATAACTTTCAACCACATATGATGCCATTAGTTTAAGATTAGGAACTCGACTACTTCAAGAACTTGCCTAATTCGTTTCAGAATTCAAAAGAGGCGTACAAGAAATATACATTACTACATGCCTTGCAAAATGGATGGCCCAACTGAATAAATCAGTTCAGTGTGCAATTGAGCACACAATGAATAATGCATAACCTTCACTAGGCTTGTCGCCACCCTTTCCTACCTGCACCACGAAATGCTTTTCTACCACGATTACCAGATGGACGTGGATGAAATTGAGGGGGGGCGCCAGAAGTAGTATTAGAATGCAAATTAAGGTTTCTCTCTGCATGAAATTCAGTGGAGGGAAATCCCTGTTGTGCAGGAGGCTGAATCTGCGGGAAAGGTGATCCCATCCCAAATGCCATTTGGTGTTGACCAACAAGCCCTGTTGCATACATGGATTGAGCAAACATATTGGGCTGCATGCCAGGTAGAAGCATAGTTGTGGAAAGAGATCCCTGATTGGCATGTAATTGCTGTTGAAATGGAATTCCTGGTATTGACAACTGAGGAGGAATTTGAGTGTTCTGTGGGTAGCATGATATGCCATTTGTAGGAAAACCATTAGGAAGCATGCCATTCTGTGCCTGCTGTGGAAATGTTCCGTTTGTCCAAATTCCATTTGTAGCAAAGTTAGGTGCTGCGTTTAAGTGGGGAAATGATGGAACTGTGGCAGTTCCCCCCAAAAGAGCTTGTCCAATGCCTTGAAAAGGAGGACAATTTCCATGAGTAAGCAATGGTGCGGTTGGTGCGACAGGTGCAGCAGAGATGGTAGGTGCCGCATGCTCTTTAGGCGAAAATTTCTTTCTGTTGTTTTTTTTCTTGCCATGATTTTGATCATTTATACCTCTTTTTGTCGCTCTTTGCATTCTTTTGTATTCAGCCTCTTTCTCGTCATCTGAAAACTCCATTTCATCAGATAACTCTTCATCATTTGCACCAGATGCATCGTACCCTTTCCTATAAAGATCCTGATTATTAAGAACATGATCAGCAAATTCTGGAACAAATGAGATCAAGGTTCCCCCATTGATCCCTGCAGGAACTTCACTTTCAGAATTGTATCTCACAACATAATAGGGGTTCTTGACTGGTCCAAAGATCTCATCAATTAAGCCTAGTGGTTTTCGGCTTTCAGTCAACCAAAGAATAGAACCCTCATTAAGAGGGTCATGCTTCTCCACGCCTTCCACAATGACTTGAGCACCAAGAATCTGAAAAATGAAAAACTTGATTAAGTTGATTCCAACACTATCCCGCACCTATTCTATTGTATTCATATTGCAATATTATTATCTCCACGCATACTTAATTAAGCAACTAAAGAAGCAAAATTTGAAATCAATAATGGAATGCCTATTTTTATTAGACAGGGCTGCTGTAGTCTTACCGAAGTAACAATTCCCACTGGCAACATTTGATGGTGTGGTTGTAAAGCCGCATTGACAGGAGGAACTGCTGGCAGCTTCTGCATAAATTGACAACACCATTCAAAAAGAATATCTAAAAGCAAAAAAGTTGCATATAGAATGATCCGGAGCATCATCAAGTAACTCAGACTAGTTCCACTTATTGGCTTCCTTCACCCCGTGGTATTGTATTAAAACATCATGAGATTTTCAGATTTTCTTGTATTCTAATTCAAAATTCCTAATAAAACTCGAATGTAAAGGGTCAAACTTTTTCTGTTTTCACATAGTTTTTTAGAAGTTTATACAGAAAATAGAGAAAACAATTTTCACTTATTTCCATTTTCAATATTTACTGTGTAAACCTCCTGAAAACAGGAAACATTGCAAAAACAGAAAAAAAAAAAATCTCAAACCAAACTATCCTAGAGACAAAAATTGGAACAAAATATTCTCCCTGAAAAACCAAATTAAAATAAGCATCTTTCATTTTTGACCTGATGAATAAAATAAATAAATAAAAGAACACCTGAAGCTCGTTCTTTGACCTGATGGGTCCAACTCCAGCATCACCATCTTCATCATCATGATCAATATCATCATCAACCATGCTGCAACTGACCATATTTTCTTCATCAGAACTACTTATCTCGCCTTCTTCAACTTCTATATCGTCGTCATCATCATTCTCCTCCTCTTCGCTGTCACTACTGCTACTGCCGCTACTACTACTGCTTCCACTACCAGAATCAGAACTCTCAGACCCTGAATTTTCTCTCCCACTTTCACTTTCTATTTCACTATCACTTCCGCTATCATCCTTGTTATCCTCAATTGAAAGAGAGGAATCCAACAAATTGATCTTCTCCACGCTTTCCTCAATAGAAACAACACAACCCAAAGTCGTAAGCTTTTCTGCCTCCGCTTCCTGGGTCTTCATCCCAATTGGATTCGGGTCAATATCCGACCCCTTTTCGTGTTGCGAAGTCTTTGTTGTATCCACCCCAATAGGAATCCGGTCAACACTCAACCCACTTTCCTGTTGGGAAGCCATTGTAATCTACTAACGGCACAAAATCAAAATGAAAAGGAGATAGCTTCGATTTCAAAGCAGGGATTCTGGGTAGTCTCAGCTGTCCTCGCTTAAACCCTAGGGCTAGGGGTTTTTGTATATGCAACCTTTATGGGAAAGAAAAAGAATGTATTATATATATACCACTCTTTTTCTTTTTAGCTTTTACAATAGTGTATTTCTTTCACAAGGTGAATAAAAACTAAATGAAAAAAAAATATTACGAAAATAAAATATTCTTAATGTAAGTCAAAAATAGTTGAAAAATACGAAAGAAGGTTAATATAAATAGAAACTTTAATAGATAAATTAATCTTTTAGAATTAATAATATCTTCAACAAAAATATCTTTCAATTCTTTTTAATTAAAATAATTATTTTAAGAAATATTTCATTTAATTTATATGAAATATTCAATTTTTTAAATTAAAAATTATTTTTATGTTAGAAATAAAAATATATTACAATTTAATTTTTATTAAATATTTATTTAAATCAAATATAAAAATTAAATATAATTCAATTTAATCAGATTTTAATTTAATATAAAATTAAAAATAAATTAAACCAATATTTTTATGATTTGATTTGTATCTTATTATTCATAATTTTTATTATTATAAAATTATTAAACATTGTTTTTTAAAATTATAAAATATTTTTCTATAAAAAATTTATTATTTATAATAAAAAAATATCAAATAAATATATCTTATTATTCTTATTTATATATTTTTTATTTTATTTATAATTTTAATTTTTTTATATTTATAAATAAATTATATAATTTTATATTTAAAAAATAATATATAAATTTATTATGATATTTTGATAATAAATATATTATAAATATAATATAATTAAATTATATTTTTTAAGAGACATGTATTTTTATATATATATATATTATTTATTATTTAATTTTAAATAAATAAAATCATATATAAATATAATAAATAGTTTAGTTTGATATTTGATTTCAAAGCTACGTCTCAATTAAATTATTTAAGAAAAAATATATTTAAAAAAATCATTTTAATTAATTTTTTATTTTATTTTATAATTATATTTTTAGATCAATTTGATTTTAAATATTTAAAAAATATTTTCTTAAAAATAAAAAGTTATTTTTTCAAAATAACAAATATAAATAATATATATATATATATATATTTTAAACAAATTTTATTAAAATAAAATTAAATATAAATTATTTAATAATAATATCATATAAAAATTATAATTTATGTGAATTTCTTTTCATAACAAATAAAAATATTAGATTTCGAAATATTAAGATACCGTATTATCATCACTCATATTCATATAACCTTCTTTAAATTTAACTAGTATTTAAATTTATATTACAACAAATCTTAGATTTTTATTGGAATACAAAAATATTTAATCTCCTTATTATCTAATTTAAATCTATATTATAATAAAATATAATCATCACATTATCAATAAATTATACAAAATAATAAAAATAATTTAATATAAATATAACTAATCATTATAACATATAAAATTCACATTTTAATCATTATAGTCATATATTTTTGTTCATATACACAAATAATTATAATAAAATATTTAGTCGTATATAATTATGATACTCATTAATTCACCTATACTTAAAAATATTATATAAATTCTTTCAGAAAATTATATGTAGTTCTTAATTTCAATGACTAACATCTACTTATACATACTAATTATTTAGTCACAAACATAATATTTTTTTAGTTTTTTTCACTTTAGGACCATCAATCTATCTTCAATCAATCTATTAACCACACATTAAAGTGATTCCTAAACATATATCAAAATAATGGATCAGTTTACCTCAATGATAAATGCAGTTGAAATCTCCATCGACTTCTCATTATATAATATCTTTGTGGCACATAGTTCGACACACAACTCATCTTAACCTCAATGGTACAATCTTATTAACACATAATCATCTCATCTTATTGGCACCATTACCACATAATTTCCACTATATTCGAGGTAACCAATCACATCTCACAAATAATTTTCATCATTTATCATAATATCAATCTCACATTAAACTCACCAAAACTTACACACATGATATTAATATTTGATCTTATAATAATTCTCATATCATAGATTACCAAATCTCACAACATATAACTCACCAATTTAATTATACAACAAACATCTTATCATATTTCACCACATTTCACATTTATATACTCCTTTAATTTAATTTAGAACATAAATAATTTTTCAGAAATAAAATATTTTCAAGCGAGGGATTTGTTAAGTAAAATTCCTCTTGAGAGCAGCAGATGTGACTTGGTTTTTTTGCTCAAGCCAAAAAATTTCACTCAAGTGAAAGAGTTTGCCACTCAAGTAAAAGCTCGTAATTTTTTGTTCATAAGAAACTGTTTTTCACTCATCTTGAAAATATGATCTTTAATCACTAAAAAATTTAGATCTTAAATTATATAAATTATTTTTTTACGAAACTAATGTCATTAGTTAGCTAATATTTAAGGTTACAACTTTAGTGAAAATTATTTTTCTAAATTTGTAATGAAAACATGTTAAAATGAGATTGTAATTTCGAAGTAAATAATCTTTAGCACTAAAATATATTTTCACATATGGTTCAATGATAAATTCAAATACAAATCCTAATTAGCAGAGTTCTCATATAATTCACACCTAACATAATAAAATCATGTTTCCACACACATTTCATAAACAATATATGATTTCACATACTTCTACGTATAAAAGTATTTTATCAAATACTTTGTAAGCAAGTAAATCTTAATTAGTTTCTCTTATCTCTAATTCAATTTTTCCTTAATTCAAGATGGATCAAGATATTTTATCTTGTTCGATAAGATCCTAACATAGAATTATTTAGATTATTATAGATCTAAACTAAAAATTTCTAAAATTGAATAGAAAAATTTAAATAATTTGAACAAAATATTCTAAAATTAGAAAAATTTAAAATTTACTCAATTTAAAAATATATTCAGATACAATTGTTTCTTACTGCACAAGCTTTCTCTCAATATTTTTTAATTTTTAACATATGAAAATAGAGTGATATTTTTTGGATAGAAAAAGAAAATATAAGAGAACATTTGAAAGAATTAGATAATAATTAAAAAAAAGTGATTTTTTTGAAATTGATGAAATGAGAGTAATTAATAAATTTTACTTATTTATAGGTTTTCTTCATCCCAAATAATTAGTCTAACACCATTCAATATATTCTTATTTTTATATAATTTTATCATGATAAAATATATATTTAGATAAACATAAGTTAATTTTAAAATTTAGTATATTTTTTCTATGAAAATTACCCAAAATTGAGTAAATTCAATTAATTATAAATCAAAATCACTCTTTAACATAAATGAAATATTTGAAAAATTATTTAAAAAATATATTGATTAATATATTTCAATTGAACATAATGATTGATTTCTAAATTATTTGAGATATATTTACTTGTATTTACGTTTTAATCTACAAAGTTGTTATTTTATTTTTAATGTGTTTTTTTTTTCAAATTTACATAAAAAATAGTCAAAACAATTTTTTATTCTTTGTGCAAATTTATAAAATTAAAAATAAGACATTATATTATAATTTTTTGAAATTAATAGAATGGTTTTTAGGTTTTATTAATTGATGATATAGATGTAGTATTTAAGTTTTGTCTCATTATAATCTTTATGGTTCTAAATGCAACTCATAAACTTTTATATGAAAAGAAAAAGGAAAAAGTGATTTTTTTTACCATATAAATAGAAAAAAAATATATTGATCATCTAAATTTTTATATTCAATAAAATTGATTTATTTTTGTAAGAATCAAACTCATTGTAAAATGAGATTTTGAATCTTAATGTACTTTTACAATCTTTTATTAGTAGATGACATATAAGGAATATTTGAGTTTTGTATGATAATATATATATAGAGTCCTAGTTCCAAATTCAACTCATCACAAAAATAAAAAATATCATCATCATTATAATTATTTTTTCAATGAAAGTATTTATAAGAGTTTTTTATTTAATGATAATGTTTTAGAAAATTTTCTTAACATTTTATATTTTTACCTACTTTTTTATCTATTTTTAAATTTGATTTCATAAGCAATTTTTTATATGGAATAAAATAAAATAAAATAATTTTACAGAAAAAAAATACTATAAATAAATCTTTAAAATTAGTTATTAATAATTTTTTAAAAGTTATAAAAATTTTAAATCCAACATAAAACATAAAAAAGAAAAAATTCCGTAAAAAATATAGCAAAAGCTATTCAAAACATCTTATGATTATTTTGAAAGACTAAAACAAACAAATAAAAAACAAAACGAGGTGATTCTTTTTTTACAAATGAACTAACTCGAAATTGCAATTTATTTTTATATTTGTATTAGATGTCTTTCTAAATTGCTCTTTTGGTTACTTTCATTCGATAGTCAAGAGAACAAAACTACTACAAAAACATAGGAATAGATTGAGTATTTTGTTAATAAAAATATAAGAAATGCTGGAATGAATAATTGTAAAGATGCTATCCCAAACAATGTTTTCTATATATGCACAACTAAGCTTCTTCTATCTTAATTATCTGATTTGACTCAAACCTAGCCCAAATCCTAGAGAAACAACATCCGAGTATTAAACAAAGAGCAAAAAGTGTGTAAGGATGTAATAACTTAAAATAAAAATACTTTTTCTGGTATAACCATTGGGAAAACATTTGCAAGTGCCATGTTATAGAGCTGTCATCATTGTCCCTCTCGCAGCTTCACGCTTCAAAACTGCAGCCTTGCCACTGCCGCGGAAGTACATGTATACTTGCTGCAATGCAAATATAAAATCAAATAGTCAAACAAAAAGGCACAAGGAACTTCAAGAGAATGCCAAGTTGGAATAAGTCATAATATGATCAAAACCTGTATAACCCAAATGCTCAGCACTGACTCAAGACAGAAAAGTCCAAACCCAATAAAGTAGAATATCTGCAATTCAACACAAGTAAACATCATTTCCATGTGAATTTATCCCTCTTGTCCAGATAATAAAGACATATAAATAAACTTCTTTATAAATACTTTTAAGATAGAAAAAATTAGAAAAAAAGAATAAATTTTTCCATAAACTAAAATTAATTTATGTATGAACTAATTTATAGAATTCTCATATATTCTTTAAATTCTTGTTTTAAAATTGTTCATAAACTAATAATTTATGAAGAATCTCTTTTCATTCTTTTTTCTTATTTTTTTCATCTAAAAGTTCTCTGGAGAAACTCATTTCATTTTTTTTTCTCCTAAAAGTGTTTCCAGAAACGTTTATCCAAACATATCCTAATTATATCCAACTATAGCGTCATCCAAGAAGCTAGGACATTATTTTAGAAGCCAATAGATATACAAAAATGAAACGTACCCCAACCAATGCATTGTCGCCCAACACGTCAATCGCAGCCAAAATACCTCTGTCCACATCATAAAATGTAACCATTAGTTTGAGTAGAAGAGGAATAAGAATAACAAACGTATTTATATTACTAATCTACAACAAATTCATGGAGAATATACTGTCAATTTAAATATAACAATACAATAAATTGATGATTAAGAGATAGTCATTAATCATGATGTTCGGCAGATACAAAACTAATAACTATGCAGGGGTATATTGCTCCAACTTATGCCCCTCCAGTTACATAGTTTATAGTATATGGATGAAACCCCAGACGAAAAATTACTATGCTCGATAATGAGACGCTTAAGCCATCCTCAGTGTTTACCTTGCTTCCAGGAGATCAAATCAGTAAAAGAAGACTAGTTACAGAAGAATATCAGTTTGAAAATATATCCCCGTAAATGCAAAATTCAAAGGACACTCACGTCAGAGATTTTCCTTTGAAGATAATTGGTGGAGCAACTGCAGCGAAAATGCAGAAGGCAATGTGAATCTGCTTGAAGAGAAAGGGTGAAAAAATGAGCACTTCGCAAAATTAGTAGAGCTAGTGTCTAAAGAAGGAAAATAGATAAAACTTACCACATAAACCAAGAAAAACCAGCCAAATTTCAGAGCACTGTCAGTCCTGTAACACAAGATGACACACAATTATAGAGCAGAAAAATCAATTTGGAACAAAAAAATCAATAATAAACTAGCAGAATTTAGAAAATCGGGTGATTTCTATTCGTAATATAAATATCGCTCTAAAAGCATTAGCATATCCATGCTTTTTTAATGTGATTTCGAAGGTGGTTATGCATCAACAGACTCCACCCATCCACCTCAGTTCTCCTCTTCTTTTGGCATCCCCTTCCAAATAATATCAGATGAACGTATTTCTGAAGGTCAACTTTGGGTGCATGGAGCTTTTCAATCTTTACAACGACAGCATTGACTTCCAAAGACTCAGCATTCTTCCCACACATTATCCAGGTGTAAACAATGCTCTAGCAGTAAAAAAAATGTATGCTCATAATTGAGCTAGTTTCATAGATATCTTCCGAATCTACTTTTTACAGTTTAACTAATAGGCTGAATAACTTCTTGAACAGATATCCCTATTTTACACTACAGAAATTGCATTAAATATAATTGTACACTACCTCATTGCACGATAAAGAGGGCGATACCACAACACATAGGATCCTGGAGCACCAGAAATAAAATAGATAATTGCAAGAAACCAGATGGTTGGACCTACATGGAGAGACAAGTCAGTAAACTAAGTATGACTTAACAAGACTGATGTATCAATATCCAGTTGCAAGACAAACCTTCTCCTTTGATCCAAGCAGTGGTAACTGCCACAATATTCCATACAAGACACAAAACCAGACCTGCAGATATTACAAAGTTGAAAAAATAAGCCTCTTGCAGTAATTAAGTATAAACTCTGATAAAAAATATTTATGATGCTGAAATTACGGGGATTTGTATAGAGGGAAAGAGAGACGAGTTACTGTTGAAATTACGGGGACATTGCTTAGAAATGATGCAAAATACAAGATATTAACACCTAATTATACTAATACTAAAACACCTAATCCTAATTAAATAATAAACAAGTTATGAAACATATGGAAACCACTCTTAAGAGATGATCTAAAATACACTAAAATAATCAAAGATACCATAATGATATTATCTAAGTCAAATAACAAATGCTATACATTTCAAGTGAAATGGCGGAGGGACACTTTCCAGTTTTTATAGGTTGAACCGGGGAGAATGGAAGAGCACATCTCCCCACCCAAAGAAAGAGAAGAAATGAAAAGTGTTAATAAACCTTATCTTGTACTTTATTTATATGTTATTGCAACATTATCCATGAGTTTCAAGAGGTCTTTAATTTTGTTTTGATTAATTGGAATAAATTATAAATAGAGCTAGAAAAAACTGATAAATCAACTGAATGAAAAGACAAAATATACAACAGGACAATAATGCTTTGAGCGGACAAAATCTACTAAAGTGAAACTCCTTTCAGCATGAAATATGTGGAAATTTCTACCATACTGATCTCTTGAAATGTTCATCAATGAGACGGACAAAGGATGTTTAAGAATTTCAATAATTTTTGTGATTATGTATTTACAAACTGATGCAATTGGCATTAGCTATATGCTATGCCTACTTTACCTAGAAGTAAATTACATATCATCAATTGAGTAGCTAGTTATGACTTAACACATTCTAGAAAACAGTTCTGGAGTTCAACATACCCAACCATGTTGTAAATGCAATGTATTGGATCTTTTGAAGATGTATTGGTATTTCCTTTCCAATGTCATGATGAATGATGGGAAAAAAAGGTGGCCAATTTTTCTCCTCTATAACTATTCCAGCTGCAAGTGAAAAAAGAAGTTAAAACACCAAAATGTAGACATCGCTCTAGCTGATTTCTATAAATAAAAATAGATGAACCAAAATACCTCGTGCTATGGCATCTTCCCTCCGTTTTAGTTCCTACGGAACATTATAAGATAATCAATTTCCAGATTACATTAAATGATATTATAGCATCATATGACCAAGTTAAATTAATAGCAAGGTCAAAGTAAAGAAATGTGGCAGTCAAAATCACAAATGATGATTTTAACTAATGTACTGAACAAGATTCTCAACAGAAGGTTCACCAACCTACTATTACTAACATTACAAATAAGAAAAATGGCTAGAGATAACAGAATTGACATATGTCACCCCTGTTATTAGTCCCTATAGATTCATTATAATTTATTTGCATGTATATAATATAACAATATAAAATATTTTCTGACAATCCAAGTTTCTAACTCATAAAAGTAAGTTGTGTATTGGGTTTTAAATATATCAGACGAGATAACAAAATGGATCACCTGTTCCCTTCTTTTCAAGTCAGCCTCTTTAGCTTGAAGTTCCTTCTCCTTTGCTTTGATGTCCTAAAGTTAAGAAGTTAAAAATTAAATATTTGGTCAACAACAATATTGAGGCAGACAGTTTTGATATATATTTCAACATTTTCATAATCCATCCTACCTTTGAGTTATCAAGGGGGATGTCAATAGTTGCCCCACGATCATAACGCTCTGGAGGAAGGGGTGAGAGCCTTGAGTTTGCCGAGGGAACACTTCCTGTGTTCTGCAAATTAAAAAAAAAATGTAATAACTTAATATACAAGACTTTTCTCTTCTTCCTTTTATATTTTACAAAGTCAGTCCAAAATTTAGCCCTCGATCTAGCTTGTGTGACCTACTTACTTTGCAACCAAAACAGGGAAAGCCTAGGCAAACCAAGAACACTTTAAGACAGCCTTCCAAGGAAACTGAGTAAACTTTGCTTCTTAGCCGCTAGTACAAACTGTATATGGAACAAATTCATTCCAGACTCCAGAACCAACTGACTGTCTTTGAACGCCCCCATCCTGCAGACTCTTATATTTTGATACTATTGATACACCCATCCTTAAATCTAGAACCTTCCCCCACAAATCATCACTTCCATGTGAATAGGTGAATATCTCCATGCCAATTGACTGTTAAGTTTTATACTGTGATCTCAAAAGTTTCACATCCTAGTTTCCCCACTTAAATGGAAGAGACATCTTGACAGACTGCTAACCGAGTGAAGCTGAATATCACTTTCCCTCTTCACATGAAAGTAGTTCCTATCATCATACCCCATAAAAACCTCCATAGTAACAGAGTTTCCTTTCATGTATAAGTTTACACAACCTATTGTACAGAAATCACTTCGAATCTTTTTTGAGCATGAACACCATTCTTTTGAATGAGAAATTCTTGAAAAACATTGTAGACTATGAAAGAGCTTTATCACCAACTCTAAAAGTGAAAAAAGAAAAGAGTCCATCCTAAATTTTTCATTCTACAACCAGCAATCATCTTCAGTAACTTAACAATTCAAATCAATAATTGCCAATGAGCCAATTCTATAATAAAATTAAAAACTACAACCTAAGAACTCATACAAAGCCATTTAATATCAAACTACCAATTGGTCCCTCCCAACAGATCAAGTATACATAGATCTCTAGATTAATTTACAAAGGGCAAAGTACTACAGATATCAAAACAAGTGCCATTCCCAACCAATCAAGCATATGTTAATCACTAGATTAATTACAAATGGAAAAATATTACATAAATCAAAACTTTAATATAGCAATTTCCAGATAGTGTTATACCAGTACCAGTTATTGCCCTTGCACTGTTGCACAATTAAAATACAGACGATACATGTCAAAAATCAAACACCATTGATTCCTTTTATTTGTTAAAATATTATTTCATAAAATAGTGTATTTTAATGCATCATTCATTCACGTTTAGAGGAAAAAGGCAAACTTACAGTGGTATAAAATGCACCTCCAGTATAACTTTGCCCTGATCCTTTTCCTTTTTTTCCATCCTAATATTAATAATGAAAAGGAAAAATGTTTCAGTTCTTAAATTAATAATCAAATAAGCAAGACGAAAATAACTCAATATATGTGAGGTGGCGCTTCTGCAATTTCCAATCAAGAAAGGCAACAATCGTGGCATTGTTAGAAGGACATATTTCATAATAATCACCAGACATATCAACAATAATATAGAGCAAAAACTAGGAGATGTCAGTCTCTTATTTCATTGTGGAACTCCCTGCCTTCCAAAGGAAATGACTGATAAATAAAACTTGACGCTATTTGATACTTAATAACAGCACGGTTCATCCCAAGAGACAGAATCACCCCAAACTTGAGTTTATCCTTCTAGATATCAAGAGATTTACATATCATTTATCTTGTGCGAGGGAGAACTACTAGAGTAATCGGTAAAAAAAAAAAAAAAGAAATTCTTCGCTAGACGGTGTACAATAACTCTTCCGCATAATCTTCCCACAAGGAAGAGTCTTTACGCCATCAGGGTACGTTAATGTTTTTCTTAACTACAATTTTCCTTTTATACAAATCTAGCTGTTGGCCCTATATATTTGGTTTCTTCTGCCACAAAGATATATAATCATATAAATACATTTCAAAACCGTGTTTGTGTTTTTATTTTGAAAGATAACAGTGAAGTTCAAATAAAAAGAAAAAAAAAAGCAATAGATGGATTTTTTCAACGGAGAAACCACTAAAAAATAGGAAAACGATACAGTTGCTCATGAGCAAACATATATACAAATCAACTACATTATTTAGCCAGTCAAAAAGTTTATCCCGAGACAAACCACTATTGCAACGGTTCGATATCTCAAATCCCCAAATCAATTTCACAGCGTTAATCCCGTTCGAAAAAAGAATCCACCGTTAAAAAAAAAAAAAAAAAAAAAGTCGTTTAGCCTTATAATAAGACAGGTCCAGCAACCAAATCGTAAAATTGAAACGAACCGTTAAAACTAAGACCAATTAAAATTCACGATCCTAATGCTTGGTACTGCCAAGATCTTATCCATTCAACTCTTACTTCTCACTAGATATGTCCGGGACTCAGTATTTAGTAATTACGCATCCGAAAATTCACCGACGATATATAAGTCGTTGAATTCACGAACGATCTGGAGTAACGGAAACGGATCTAGGTATAGCGAAGAGCGATTGCGAAGAATGAATTAGGCAGTGGAAAAGCGAATGGAAGGAGGTTACGGAAAATGAATACTAACCGCAAAGGGATTAACCTCGTCCTCTTCTTCGAAGGGATTGGGATCGTAGCGACTCATGAATCGGAGTGAAAGAGAGAAATGGATGCAATGTGTGTGAGAGTGACAGAGTGAAGAAGGCCTTGGAATCTACGGCTTTCTCTCTTTCCGATTCTGTTTGTTTCTGACAAACTCCACACAAACGCAAAATCTGCATGCCTTCTTATATCACCAACTTCTTCACCCTTTAATTTTTTTTTTTTGTTAGGAAACTTTATTTTAATCTTCCCTTTAGGAAAATCGTTATTTTATTATTAAGACTAGGGTATTTAGATTTATTTATGTGCTTATATTAAAAAAAAAAAAAAACTTTTGTATTTGATTTCCTTTTAAAAAAAATTAATATTTTTTTTATTAAAAATAAGGCTTTATTTATATTTTATCATCACTATAAGTAATTTAAGAATAAAATTTAGGGAAAAAAAGGTGTAGTGTCTCTTAAGTTTTACTTTGTGCGAACAGACAAGGTTGATTTTAATTTTATTTTAATTAATCCTTAAATTTTATGTTTTATATAAATAAATAGACGTTTTAAACTTTTATTTTAAT
Source organism: Macrotyloma uniflorum (assembly GCA_016859785.1). Lineage (NCBI taxonomy): Eukaryota > Viridiplantae > Streptophyta > Magnoliopsida > Fabales > Fabaceae > Macrotyloma > Macrotyloma uniflorum. The sequence continues at coordinate 1,976,271 of BDMB01000029.1, forward strand.
CCTGTATTGATCTCTTTTTTTCTCTGATTATTCTTTTTATTAATTTAAAACACTAACAAAAAAGAAAATTCAATAATTTATTCGTCTTAATTAGTTATTATAATTTTTCTTACATTTCATTTCTTAGTATTTTTTGTTTTAATTTAATCTTAATTTAATACAAGATATATTTAAAAAATTGTAAAATTGAGGATTAATTGGATGAAAATAAAATTTTGGTGTGAATATTAAAAAATATATTAAATTTAAGAATTAATTGATACATATGAGTTATAGAAACTTGTCAGAGAATATTTTATTTTATTATAGTAGGTTGGTGAAGCTTCTGTTGAGAATCTTGTTGAGTAGATTAGTAAAATCATCATTTGTGATTTCGAATGCACATATCTTTACTTTGACCTTGCTATTAATTTAACTTGGCCATATTTCTGCACCCAAAAAAATCTCCATTTTTCACAAAGAATAAAAATAACTTTGCACATTTCTTATAGTCTTAAAATTTATTTATTCTTTCTAAAAAATGAAGATTCTTTTGGAAGATGAAATGCATATACTTCACCTGAAATTTGTTTAACGAAGGTTAACTCTCTTTTTTTTCTTATAATGTTACACAACTAAATGAAATATGTGATTTTTTATTAATTAGAAAGTCTAATAAATAATAAATAAACAATGTAAACATTATTAAACAGGATAAAAGTTGATTTTGTAAAACTAATAAGGACTCGGACCCATAATAATAATAAACTAAATAATAATAATAATAATAATAATAAATAAATAAATATTTTATTGGTAATACTTTCTTAAACCAAAAGTTTACAAAGTATGAGTCATAATATTAATCAATTATTATCATCGCCGTGGTTTCAAGGGCAAGTTACAGGTGACAGTGTTGCACTGAAAACATGTCTGGAATTGTTCTAACGGGTAGATAATAATGCCACAGCTACACCTGGAGTCTCAGGTAGTCAAAATACGGGTGCAGCTATAACAGGAGCAATCCCAACACCTCCCCCGAGCTCAAATACACAAACTCAAAGAAATGATGCTAATTCTACATTCAAGGTGACAGAATATCTGAGTAAACAGCTTAAACAAAAATACACCCGAGTAGGAGTAGGTGTTGCCGGAACTAAGATTGTACAGGAATTAAAACACGTTTAACTCGAATTATAATATATAAATAATGTAAAATTTTTTATTTTTTCAACCGATTTTAAAGACTTTAAATATGAATTAAGTTTATAATCGTTTTTTGAAGTTTCATAACAGATCTTGTGAAAGCAGCACTAGAGTCACTCTAGCTTATCAGATGAGGCTATCAAATCTCAGCAGAGCAGAAAGGAACTGGATACATCTGATCAGCAAAGATTCCTATAAGAGGGGGCATTTGTATGTGCAGCTCTTTTACGCCTAGTAACCAAGGACCCAAGAATATAAAAAATGCATGGGGAAGTATGAGAAACAGCTATAGTACATTTTATCAGACTGAGATGAGGCTGAATCTAGAGCCTGCTGTTGAACTATTAAAGGCTGTCAGGCATGTAATCCAACAAAGGACAGTTTTAAAGAATACGAAATCAACTTAGATTTATATATTTTATATATATTAATTTTGTTAAATAATATAATATTTTTTTAAAAATTAATATCTTATCAAATATTAAAAGTAAAATTAAATATAATATATTAATAGCATAAAAAATAAATTTTAAAAAATAAAATTAAAGAAAAATAATTTTATTAAAATATAAATAAATTAAAAAACATATTTATAATCAAAAAAATAATTAAAAGACTTACCTACAAATTAATAAAAATTAATATAACAAAAATGAAAATAAATTAAAAAATTTATATATTAAATTGATATATTATATTTTTAATATTGTAAAAATTAAAAGAAATTATTATATGTAATTCAACAAAAATTTGTTCTTCATTTCTCTGATATATAATTTCAACTTGTCTTTTTTTAATTTTATTTTTATTCTATCATTTCAATTTTTATGTTTTTTTTTTATTTTTTTTTTCAATTACATTGTTTAGCTTTAACTTGAATAATAGGACAACATTGGAAATGTCCTAAATCATCTAAAGTTGATTTAGGCGTGAGAAATTTAAGTTATGTAAAAGGATAATGTTCTTCACCCTCTTTAAGATTTTCGACAACGACAACAAAAACTACATTTTTTTTTCTTTTTTGTAGCTGGTGTTTTTGTTGAGTGGCTAAAGCTTATCCATGTCATTAATTGATTTGTCTCAGTTGCTTTCATGTGTTCTTCCCGCTCTCTATTTCAGTTTATTGTGGTGAGTTTACAACGGAGACTCATTGCATATAGTGGTGTATATGTTGCCATTTTATTTTTGGACTTTTGCTTGCTTTGAGGTGAACTTTTTAATTTGTTATGTGTTCTTGATTCTTAAAAAAAAATGAAGACTGATAACGAAGAGAGGTAAACTTTGTTGAGTAGGGGAACGAAGGAGAAGAGCAGAAGGCAAAGGTAAGGATCAGAGTGGGAGCTAGTGGCGAAGGCAAAGATGGGGGTTGGAGTGGGAGCTAGGAAGAAGAGACGCTTTCAAAGACCAAAATAATAATAATTTGTTTTATCTAAACACAAGTATTTTAAGAATTAATGGAGGCTTCAAATGCAGTTGTAATCTAAAATATAGACCGAACGGGCAAAGAAAAGGTAAACCATAGATATCATTTTGTAGTGTACAAAGAATAATAAATATCAAATTACAATGCTTGTCTGTGATTTGGTACAAATGATCAAACTTTTATTGCGAACGATGCACCTAAAAACCACAAGAATGCCATCACGAAGTTACATCACTATCAAGAATTTGGAAATAATTATCAAACAAATTGGTTAGTAAGCACACCTCTATAATACTAACATGGCAATGGTTTAATCAACTATAAAATTATGAGATATGATACGGCTACAGATACAAGTGTTGATCACTACAATTCAATTCTCTTACGTTGATTGGACAAAAACTCTTGGTAGTACTTGGCATGTGAATGTTGAATAGGTTAGTAGGAAATAATGAAGCATGGGGACAACTAATCGGGCTCCCCTGACATGATATCTCTACTAGTTGATATTCAGCAAGTGACTCTGCACATTATGATTAATTCACAAGCAATCATCACTACCATTCTCATTTTTCATTTGATTCACTTTGCTGAGATTCCCTCCTTATCATATTTAGTAAGTATAGGACAACCTCGGACATTGCTGGCCTAAATTCTGGCTCGGACTGCATTACATACATTCAAGGAAAAAAATTAATTCCACAGAATAAAGATTAAATAAATAAACTAATAATAACTGAAATTCAAGTTCACATAGATAAAGGGTCACCTGAAGGCATCTAGAGATAATGTCTGCAAAATTTGACAGTGATTTTGCTGGATAATCCCCATTTAAAGAAGGATCGACCATGCTTGATAACGCATCAATATCATGAAGTTGGGGAACTGCCCATCTGGCCAGAAACTGCTCCCCGCGTGGACGATTCCTGTTGAAAATGTTACAAATAATAAATTAACTGGTAAAAAAAGTTCAACATATGACTTAAGTACTTTGATTATGACTTCATCCGTTCTCACTTGTCGTGCGACTGACGGCCAGTCAAAAGTTCTAACATGATCACTCCAAAGCTGTATACATCACTTTGGTATGTGTATATTCCAGACTCAAATTCAGGAGCTCCATAGCCATAAGCAGTAAGCAGGTTCCCCGAGAGCTAACAATGCACAGAATATTAACAGACTTATAACGCAAACTACATTGACATAATTATTTAGTGATATGCTATTAAACAATAGATCTACCTACAATAGCATAAGTACTCAACCCAGTAAAATTTTTATCATGTCCCTCGTTATGTTGAAACAACTTTTACAATTTCAAATACTATCTTACCTGAGTGACTGATCCCGAAGCTATCAATGGAGCTAAACCACAATCAGAGACCCGCACGGATAGATCATCATCAAGAAGAATATTGGCAGACTTCAAATTTCTATGTACTACAGGTGGCTGACATAGTTCATGCAGATATCTTGTTGAAGGACAAGAGTATTAGATTCAGAACACATATATTAAAAGTAAAAATAATAAGTTCCCACCACACAACTTCCAATTATGTTTTTGCATAAGCTTCATTTATTTTTCTAGAAAATCTATAGCTCTCTAAGAGACTGAACATGAGATTTCTTAGATAAAGCATCAGTTGGTCAGCACCAAAAGCTTATGATTTTGCTTCAATTGGTTCTTGAAATAGTGTTGAACTATTTATAATCTCTTTCTCTTTCCTACAAAGAACAGAGCATAATTTATTTTGAATAAACGTAAGGTCCACATCGAGATGCATTGAGAGTTAAGGATAAGCATGAATTTTACCAATTTACACTTTAGAAAGTCCTGGTATGGTTCGAACATAGTTATCTCATTAATGATCAAGATTTTGTAAAAATACTTTCAGCTTTAAATTTCATCGAGGAGAATTGAAAATTTAGGCAGGACAATATTAGAATATGCAAACAAAAAACTTTAAACCCATTGTAACTAATAATAAGCTTGAGCAACTTTTCTTCTTGATGATAATAGCTACTAGACTTACTCTAAGGCTCTAGCTGCCCCAAGAGCTATCCGAATTCGAGTATTCCATGAGAGTGTTTTTTTTAAGTCATCATCTGAGTGGAGTGCATCATACAGTGACCCATTACTGCAATACTCATATATAAGAAGCCTTTGACCATGCTCTGAACAGTATCCAACAAGTTCAACAACATTTGCATGTCGTATTCTGTCAATACCATTTATCAATTCAAAAAATTCATCATCCTTATGGAGATCAGAGGCTCTCTTGTGCAGTTTCTTTACAGCAAGGAACTAACAATTTATAAAGCGGCAAGTGTCAAATATGAATCCAATCAAGTGATAACACTAAGATTATTTTAGTAAGAATAGGGGAAACAGAGATTAGAATCAAGATGTGATCCACAGATATCAGTAGTTAAGCCTTTGATAGATCAATATATGCATTTAGCCATTTACCGTGTCATCCAAGAAAAAACTATACAAAATATTGACGAAACAATCTTATATAGTTTAAAGTTGTTCAAGAATCATGGGTGTAGCAGAGACATAAGCAATTGCATAAGTAGAGGGAGCCATGGATGCATATACTGCAATTGCAGAGAGGGGGGAAGCCTCATTTTCATATAAGATTTTTAAGAAAAAAAAAGTTCAAATGTGTAAAAAGTCACATTATCATGCAAGAATAACTATCAGAAAACAAACCACAAACAGAATCAATAAAAAGGTTGCATACTATACTATATTTCACATCAGGCTTGAAACAAGAACAACTAAGAAAAGACAATGAATATCATCTGTTCAGCTAAAAGAACATTCAACAGACTGCTAAAGAAAGGACAAAGTATCAATAAGATTAATTTAGCCATTATTGGCTATTTAAGGGTGATAATTTATAAAATCAAGGAAGACATAACATATTCAATGTAATTATAAGCAACAATCCTACCTTGCCTTTAGGAAGCTCTGCTCTATACACATTACCCAGCATGCCTCCTCCTATAAGATTTTCTTGAGAAAAGCTATTTGTATACTGTTGAAGGGATGCAATAGCAAAAAATTTTGCAAAAGTAGGAGGAGGAATTGAACTTCTTATGGGTGGAGTGACATTAGTTGATCTACGGGATGTGGCTGGCTCAACAGTCACCTTCTCAGTAGTAGTAGGAGGAGGAGGTGGAGGTGGGGGCGGAGGTGGGGGAGGTGGTGGTGGGGGTGGAGGGGGAGGGGGCATTGAATATACTTCTAATGTACTTATATCTATCCCATGATCTCCTGGATTTGGTTTTGTTGCCATTCTTTGCACATCCTTCTCCTGCTCACTCTGTGAATTTGGATTAGCCCAGACTGTCCTGGTCTCTGCATGACGACCCTCTTTTGGCCTTGGAACATCTCCTACTGGTGCTTCTATAATATATTAAAATTGTGTAAAATTAAATGTTTGAATTGGATAATCATTCCAATGAGTAATTAAAAGTTAGATAAAAAATTAAATGAAGGACTGGATATATTTATTTACCTTTTTCCATTTGACTAAGTGGTTGGGCTGAAGCCCCATTATCTCTAGCATTTAGTCTTTCGGCCCCATATGCACCAATTTGACGTCGCTTGGACCTTCTGTCATCCCGTTCTCTTCTGCTACATCTTGGAATAAAGAGAATGAATCCTAGTAACAAAATAATGAATCCCAACACACTAGCAATAGATATCCAAACCACCCTTTTTGTGGATTTTTTAGATTTCCCAGTGCGTGATTCATTTTCTGCAGTTGGTCCATCAGCCTGTTTAGTAGGTACACGGCCAGAAGATGGTGTTGCCCCAGAGACGGGAGTTCCTGGTGGTGTCCCAGAAATAGGAGTTCCAGGTGGTGCTATTGCTGGGGAGCGAGGTGAAGAAGCAGGAGTTGTAGTACCGTTAACATTAAATGGATTTCCAGCTTGCCTACATAACAATTATTATCTTTAATAACTAAAGCTACAAAAAAATAACAGCTATATATACTTTAAATTCCAATTTCTGATGAGAGCAAAAACAATAAATAACAACATAATATATTTCAAACAAGAAACAAACACTTCAATTTTCTCCATAGTCAAAGAAAAAGTAGCAAGCTAGAAGATAAGAAACCCAAAACTAAAATGTTAACCCATAGCCACATAAAATGACCCAAAGCTTCACCTTAAGTCCTACTATTGCTTGCACGACAATAGTCTTATGATCACTTTTTTAAACGTAACTTGGCCTTACCATTGACCTTCTATTGCTAACTGCTAAGTATTATTTTTCAGTACAACTTAAACTACCCACATCTTATGTCATTTAACTGGCCCAGAATCGGTATACCCCACACAACTTAACACCCTCATCACTAATTTGGGCACAATGACTACTAGAAATTGGAAATAGTGTGTAATCTTGACTCATGAGACTAATCATAAATAACACGTTTATTTTTCCTGTCCACTTAACTTGAGACAACATCTAATTGGTTATTTAATAGTCCCTACCTCAAAATTTCATTTATTATCTTCCAGTCATAAGGTTCCTAATTTTGCTTAATTGCAACAATGAAAAACTCTGAAAGATGAATTTGCAAGAAAAGACAGTCCCTACCACCTACTTCCATGTTCATTTTCCCATTTGTTAATTCAAGGTATCATCTCATTTAAACTAAAGAAGCAAAATGCATAAAGTCCTTGATTTTTAAGACTTTCACCTGAAGGCTGGGATGCTTAGCAACTTCGGAGGTATTGGGCCAGAAAACTGATTGTTCTCAATATTCCTGCTCAAAAAGGGCAGAAAAATCATAAATTTCAGAGAATCAAGTAGTACTAACATTAGAAAGATAGCATCAAATCCTATACACATTCTAAAAGCTATCAAATCCAGAATCAAAACAAATTTATAAACTAACATAGCATGAAACATGGTTAAGAGAAGTACAAATCTTTAAGAGGAAGATCTTGTAAAACATCAAGTGTCCCAGATAGTTGATTGTTCTGTAAGCGTCTGCCAACAAGGAAATAGTGAGCTTGCTTGCTATACAAAAATAGAAGGTCATAATTTGATCTTGTTAAGACAAAATACTAACAGGGTGGTCAGAGACGCCAAGTTATCCATAGAAGAAGGCAATTCCCCACTCAAATTATTATGAGATAAATCACTGCACAATAGGTAATGCCTCCATCAAATTTTTAATGTATAAGGAAGCAAAGAAGTTTCATCCAAATTATCTAAATTAAAATGAGGTCATACAGATTGATCAATAGCGTAAGTGACTGAAAAGCATCTGGTATTTCTCCACTTAAGAAATTGTTGTTAAGAGACCTGAAAGGAGATAATTCAATATAATTTGGAAGAACTTGCATAAAATTTAATATAAAACAGAAGAAGCAACACACTCACATGTCCGTCAGTCCATTCAAAGTTGATAAGGAGGTTGGAATACTTCCAGTGAACTGGTTGTCTGAAAGAAAACTGCAAATACAATCCATCATGTCTTTTTGCACATATTGTTGGGATACTAGTATCAGAGTTAGGTTATTACATACAAGTTTTTCATGGTAACTGGCAGACTGGATGGAATATTTCCTCCAATGTTGTTGTTGCTTAGATCACTACCTCCAAAATACATAGCAAACAGTAAGGAGGATGCAGAATAAATTTATATGTACTATGAGAAGAATGACCACTGAAATTCATGAACTAAGGAAATGCAATAGATGAACAAACATGTGCATGTTCGTGCAAATGTGCATGCACAAACATGTGCATGTTCGTGCAAATGTGCATGCACACACAAAGATAAATTCAGAAAGAGAGAAAGTTATGTTTACATTACTGATATTGAAACAAAAGTTGACAGTTTATCTCCCAGTTCTCCTCCCAAATTTGCACCATTTAGAACTCTGTAATAAATAAGATGACAAGAAAACTCATGGTCATTTATTTTTTGAGAGATGCTAATCATCATGAAGAGTCCAGCCAAAGGGATAATAATATATAACATACATTTTTTGTATGAAAGACCCATTACACAGAATGCCTTGCCACCCTTCTCCACATGGATCTCCTCCACTAGCAACCCACCCAGGCAGAAGAGGGGACCCCAGCGCAATATAAAAGCTATTAATTGCAGCAACTGATACAATCAGAAAACTTTAGAACTCCTATAAACTTCAGATATATGACATAACAAATCAAAATTATGTTAAAGCAGTAATTCATAAATCTTCTGTTCTAGCTCACAGCCACACAGTTCAGTAGCCCTCCACACATCAATCAAAACAAAAGGTAGAACATTGTAATATAGCACAATCAGCATTCACTATCAGACCATTTAAACAAAAAACAGCAGAAGTCTTTTCCTACTACACTTCACCATTCTGCTCATTTAAAGACCAACAGACCAATTAAAGAAAAATAGTAAAATTATATATTAATCATTAAACATCAAATCAGGGGTCTTTACACATAGCAATTAAATATAGAATGAATAGTCAAAGGAACACAAATTGTAATAACTTCAGTTTTAAAGGGGAAGAAGGATATCATCCCGCAAAGCATCATGTTAGAAAACATGAAATCCAATTTGATTGACAGCAGGAACCAGAGAGAAGAAGATAGAATTCAACCAACATTGAGAAACACACAAAATTAAAAATAAAAGAAGACCCAGAAGACTGCACTATCAGCTGACCACTACACCAGTGTGACCACAGAATCTTCAGTCATTCACTAGGAAGACCACGCAAAATGCCAAAGCTCAAGATGCCAAAAGAGTAAGAATCCTCACCATCAGTGGGATCAGTGAGTGCACTTGAAGTGTGAATTATGCAGATCAAGAAAAATCCCAACAGAACTTGTCCACAGATCTTTACTCTCTGGCACTCCAGAGCAGATCTCTTCCAACCCATTGATCTCAGCCACAACCTTAACCTTCAGCACACTCCTCTCAGCGAACCCAATCACAGAAGCATCCTCTAACTGAAGAAGAACCAGGTCAACTCCCTTGAAGCTATTATCACCAGCTCGACAAATCCAAAAATCAAACCTACCAAAAAAGTGCACACCCCATGATTCCAACACCATAAATAAGCAAAACACACCCCAAGATCAAAAAATAAATGCACACTTTGACATCAAGCATTAATCATGGACACAAAAATAAAACCTGAAATATAAATAAAATAAAATAATGAAACGAAATGAACTCACTAGTAAAAGAAACAAATGAAGAACAAAACAAGGTTGGCAAATGCAGAGAATTTTTTTGAGATTGTGCTAAGAAGTAGTTACAATAGTTGGAGGAGTGCTGAAGAGAAACAAACTTGGCGTGTAAGATTGACGAAAAGGAAGGGAACGTAAGCACACACAAGGCATTGCATCAAAAAGGGGAATTTGGCGTATAATTATAATAAACTGATAATTATTGTTAAGTAGTTGAAACTTGCGTAAAACCCTAACCTTTGTAAAAGAAGGAGCTGGGAACAAGGAAAAAGGCAAAGGCAAATTTGGAAAGGTACAATGACGAAGCTAGGAGGTTGTCTGAAACTCTCTCTCTCTTCTCTCTGTGTCTCACTGTTATATTTTTCTCACTCTTTCTATAAACAAAGGAAAAGGGTGTGCAAGAAATGAAGTCAAGTCATATATATCTCTATCTACTCTGTAAAGTTTTTCAGAATGCCAGTTATCTTTCCACGCGCCCTCGTTGGCGTGTGCACTTGCTCTACTTTGCTTCCATTTTCTAAAAATTAAAATTTAATATATTGTAATTTTTCAGTCTTGAATTCTGAAATTGAGTTAAATATTTTAAAAAATAATCATTTATATTCCGTCGTATTCAAGCCTGATCTCAGTCGAATACATGTTTTCTAAAAATCAAATCTTCTTATTTATTATCAAGCTAAAAAAATTTATTATTTTATATTTTAGACTTAATTTAATCTTATTTATAATTTATATTTTTATTAAATTTATCATTTTATCAGTTTTTATACTCATCGTTGTCAATTTTAGCTAATAAAGCATCTCTTATAATTTATTACATTATTTTAAGTTGGTTAAATTAATATTTAAATTAAAAAATGATATGGATAGAAATTATAAAAATTAATATCAATTAAAAATATCATCAATAATATGTAGAGAACTTATTATATTATCATTATGGGATCACTATTAAATATATATATATTTATGTGAAAAAATACATTAGAAATTATGTGTATATTAAAAGTAAAATAATATATTAAAAATTTGATATAAAAGAATATATTAAAAAATTTATATCAATTAAAAATATTATCAAATTATAATATATAAAATAATAAAAATTTTATTTTATAATTAATTTATATTAAATTAAACTTATATCTACTTTTTTAATAAAATACTTTTAATATATATTACCAGTTAATGTTGTGTGGGAAATTATTCCAACGTTGAAGAAAAGGTAATTTGATTCCAACCTTTTTATCTGCTTTGTAAGAGCAGAGTCAAATTGACATATATTCTCACAATAAATAAAACAAAATAAAATTATCCCAGTTTGGATGTCGTCACAATTATAAAGTATCTTTTAATTATTATTTTTTCTTTCACAAGAGAATTCATTTTATATTATGAATGTGATTTTTTTTATTGAATGATTTTTAAGATTTTTTAATTATCTCACCTTTTCTTATAATTGAATATTTTATTTTGTTTTTAATATTTTGTTTAATTGAATATTTTATTTTGTTTTTAATCTTTTGTTTCTTTCATCATTATCACCTTATTTTAAATTTAAAAAAATCATATAAATTTGACCCTAAATACATTATATATCAAATTAATATTTAACATGTGTAACGCCTATAATTAATATTTTATGTAGCTGAATTTTTTAATAAATAAATACTTTTGAATATATAAATTATATTCTAACTCAAAATTATAATAAATAAGTATTTTTTTAATTTATAAGTTACATTTAAAATTTATGATAAAAATTTGTATAGTAATATAAATTATTTTCAATTATTTTTTTAATATTAATTATTTCCCTCCATAATCAATTTTATTTAAAACTAATTTTATAAAAATAAGAGTAAATATTTTTTTCATATTGAATTATATATATAGGATGCAGTGCGATTTTAGTTCTTGAGAAATCAGTAATTTGCTTTTATATTTCATAAAGAATATATCTCTCCAACATTTATTTAAGAAAGACATTTTACTATTATTTGTGTTAATTAATATTAATATTTATTAAATATGTGTTGCATTGATATTTGTATACCTAAGTTTGCTGTGATAAACAGTAGGTTAGTGAACTTGATTTTAGTAATTAATGAAACATTAAATACTAACCCTATTCTTACAAAACATTAACATTTCATCATGTCTTGTTTCTAATGTACTTTTTCTTTCGCAATACTAATCTGTTGAAAGTTTATCACATCTTTGTCAAACATGTTGAAAATAAGAATTTATTGTAAGACATAAAATAGTATATAATTACAGAAAATGGCACACATTTTTCTTTATCTTCATTCATTTAACATATAGTTACATCATATTCTTTATGATGGACTAAATTACTGAAGTTCTATATATTTATTAGGATATAAACTAAAAAAAATATAAAATTATAATTATGTATGAGAAAATTGGTCTTACAAGGTTGTGCAGCCATTTAATATAAATCAAGCATTCATTTAGCAAAATGGTATACATGTTTGTATAATTAACAAACACAATTAAGTTGAATATGTTTATTTCTCCACCCAAAATCTTAGAAAAAATATGAATATTTCAAAAAGTTAACTTAAAAAAAATAAGTTATGAATAGAGAACTTAATTATCTAGAGTCTATTTTATAAAAATTATTTTTATACATTTTTATATATAAAATTATGATTAGTTTAAAGTGTATATATTGGATAAAGTGTATAAAGTGATGCTTTGCTTGTGTAATTGTTTGAGAACTATGGAAATCCTTAAAAAGGATAGAACGTATGTTTTATGTGAAATGAAAAAATTTAAATAATTTAGCACTTTTTTTAAATATTGATCATTATATAGTATAATTTTTAATAAAATAATATTTTATCTCAAATTACATGGTAATACATAACATGAGAGCAAGAAATATCGTAAAAAATAATAATCAATAATAAAAAAATTAATAGAAATAATAATAACAACATATTTACAATTATAAAAACTATATAATATATAATAATTATATATGTCATTAACATATTTTATATATATATATATATATAATTTATATAATCTTGTAAAATAAACACTAAATTAAACTAAATTATAATTTTATGTATTTTTTTTAAATAGAATGTTTGTTAATTTACTAGAGAAGAGATATGATAGAATTATTTAATTATAAATTATGAATTAAATATATAAAAAATATAATATTATTTTTCAATTGAAAATATTATATTTATATATTATTTTAATTTTATTTTTAATTAATATAAAATTTGAACTTATACTCAAATTTCAATAAAGTTAATATTCCTTTTATATATAATATTCTTAGATAAAATTATTATAATTTTATGTATAATAATTTTTTAAAATATTTAATTTAATTCTGTAAAAAAATATTTAATTCATTATATATTTAGGATTTGAATTTAAAGACTGTTGATTAAATTAACATAATCACATGTTACACCTTTAATGAATCATTAATATTCGATATGTTATCTACGTGCAAAATGATGAATGTGTCCAAAATTATTTTAAAATATCTTTAAAAAGTATAAAATGAAAAAAAAAAAAAAAAAATCTAAATATGATGGATGCGTCTTTTCACCTGTTGCAGCTGCGCGTGATGGTTGAATTTATGAAGGTTATTTAGAATATATAATTTGCAAACTGTAATTACATTTTACGAGCTTAAGTTTTATATACTAAATTTTTATATTATTAATTACTAATTACTAGGTTCTATGAAATAAAAACAGGTGTTGTGTTTTTTTTTTAAATAAAATAACACGTGTAACGCAAGTGCGATACTTATTATATAGATTATAAATAATTATTTAAGAGTATTATACTTATTAAAAACTAAAAAAATTATTTAAAATTAATGAGTCTACTAACAAATATAAAAAAATTATGTTATTAAATATTTAAAAAATAATAAGTATTTAACCAATGTCCTGAATACTCATATATCATTAGTCTTTACATTATTATCTATATTTTATTTTCTAATATTTTAGTATTTCCTTTTTGAAATATTTCATTTTCTAATATTTTCTAACATTTCTCTTTGTTCTTGATCTAACTTTTACAGTTTTACACTTGTTCTATAAAAATTACATACAGTTACATTATGTTACAAACATACAGAAACTATTTTAAATAAATAAATAAAAGTGATAAATATTAAAGTCCTTTAAGCAAGTTAATTATAGTTCAACCACAGATGTTACTATTACGAATTTTTTTAAGAAATAGTCAAATACACTTTACTTTCATATATATATATATATATATATATATATATATATATTATGAAAAATAGATTCTCTAATTGTCAAATTGACAAATATCATGTATACACAAAAAAATATTATAAATTAATATTTCAAACAAAAGTAATATACTATATTTTTATTAAATAATTAACTATATCCAATACAAAATATACCGATAATATAATATGACAATAAACTAATGTAGATATAATTAAAATTTGATTATATTTTATGTAAAAATGAAACTCTAATAATAATTGGCACAAGTCCTTTTCACGTGAATAGGTATGTAATATATTTAAATGTGGTTTGAAAATAAAAAAAAAGTTATAAGAAGATACTCTTAAAAGAAAGTACAGTAATAAATGTAATGATAAGAACCAATGAATGTTTAATAATAATTCATCATCAGAAACTGTGTAAGAGCCGTCGGTTTCAAAAAGAGGGCCTCACCTCATTCTTACGCCTTTCTTCACCAATTTTATCAATGTCCACTTCAATAATTGCTTCCATGCACATTTTCATAATTTTTATACACCATTAAATCATTTTTTTTAATTTTTAATTTACTATTTTTCAAATTCCTTTTACATTTCTATATTTAATATTTAATATGCACGTTAATGAACAATTCAATAATAATTTTTATACGAGATCTCTCCAACCAATTTTTCTTTTCAAAAATTTGTATAACAATACGTATAAGCAACTGCGTTTTACCTTTCAACTCAAAACTCAAAAAGATTTCAATAACCATGTATTTTCCTGAAACAATGATTCGAGTTTAGAAAAAAAAAAACAAGGTTAGACAAAATGATAGAAAGGGACAGGGACCAAATCAGTCAAGATAGTGTATGATTTTAAATGATGAGAACGTTATAATTAAATTTATATTAAGCATGGTGTTACGAGAATAGAAATAATAAAATACAAAATCTATGGATTATAAAATTTACTTGGTAGAATCTGAACCAGATGAAATTTGCATATATTTAATATAAATTTGTTGTTAATTAACCTGGTAATGTCGTTGTTATCTAAAATAATATTGTTATTTTGTCGTTTTGTTGTTTGTATTTGTGAAATAATAGTGTGTATCCCTTCGGCGTGTTGAAGCATGGGCAGAAGGATAAGTTCTAGGAGAGTTTCCAGGTCATGATTACGTGAACAGAATAATTTCCACGTCGGAAATGAGAAAAAAAATAAAAAAAAAAGAAAAGAAGTCATTTTCATAGCCATCAAGAACCGGAAGTGACCGTTTTGTGATGAAAAAAAGAAAAAAAAAAAAAACTTAAAAGGTTGGCCATCTTTATCTCTTTATCCGAAACAAGTTGTCATTAATCACTAAAAGAATAATAACTTGGATTCTCTGTGATGGACACTCCCTTACCAAAAACCCTAATCTTATCCCTTTATTACTTTCATGTATGCTATCACACAAATCAAAATTTCTGTTTTAAGTATTTTTTTACTTTATTTTGAATTAAAATAATTTCTTTAAATACAAAAATATTATTTGTTAAAAATTTATTTTTTGAGAACTTCAAATTGTTGAATTCTTTAAAGATGACATCTATTTTTAAACAAGTATACTTAAAAATATTGGATTTTTGAAATTTATGTGTCCCTGTATAAAAAAATGCTAAGTTTGTAGAGTTCAAGAAATGTTTCCCACCTCTTTAAAAATTCAAGAAAAAAAATTAAATATATTTTAAGATTTTTATGATAAAATATTATAATTATTTTTATCAAAATAATAAAAATAAAATATTATAATTATAAATATTTTTTCTTAATATATTTTTATTTGTTTTTCTTTTTTTATTTTCAATAATTTAAGATTACTTTTTTCTCAACATAATTTTCCTTACAAAGAAGTATAGTCACTAGTACTTGGATCGGAAAGAAAGATTAAATGTCATTTTTTTATTTTTTTATATATAAGCAAATATGCGGGTCAACTCACTCTACTGTTTGAGTTGCACGGATTATGGGTTATGCAAGAGGACGAATCATCCTACATTTTTCATGACTCATCCTACATTTTTCAGCCATATTGTTGCTTAATAAACTCAAACATATGCATGTATAACTAAAGAACATGACTTGTGACACTAGTAGTTTCCAACCAAAGTAGTTTTACTGTTTATTCAACATCAATATTTTCACCATATATTCCACCTCAGGACAATTTGGACAAAAGCTTTTCTTAAGTCTAACTTTCCCTTCTAATCAACATTAATTCTTCGTATTCTTCGTAATATTTCAAAATATAATTTATTAAAATAAGTAATACTAGTTTATTGATTTGGAAAATATTTATTTTCACAAACCTTAGATATTAAGTATTCATAAAACAAAATTTCTGTTATTTATTATAAATTATATTTTAAAATAAATAAAATAATATACATATGTGTCATTAAGTTTGTTAAAGTATTAAAAAATTTAGAATTTACTTTTATAAAAGATTTTCAAACATTCAAAATTAAGCATATATATATATATATATATATATATATATATTTACAAGATTACACATACAACTATAATAAATTATCACAATTTTATATATTATTATCACAATTTTATACATGCTCATGAAATTATATAATTCATATAATACCAATATATTACTACTAAGTTATAATATATTACTACTAAGTTATGTAAGTCTAAATCTTATACTAGATAAATAATTGTTCATTGATTATCCACAATTGAACGAATATAATATGGTGTGAAACACAATCTTATTTATAAAAGTATAATCAATAATTTAATTAGAAAAATAGTGAGATAATGTGATTATATTTACTTATCAATCAATTATGTACAATGTTAAAATTACATTTACTATTATCTATTTTTCCAAGATTACTATAACCGTTTCTCATCTTACATACTTTACTATATCTCTAAAATTATTTACTTCTCTCACATAAATTGTTTGTGGTGCAAAACTTATTAACTTAAATAACTTAAATAACTTGATACATAAGTAATTTGGATAAAAAACTTTTCAAACATATTTTCTTTCACCACTACGCCATCTGAATCTTAAAGACATCATTATTAATAATTATATATAAACTTCTTCCACCTTTAAAACTAAAAATAATAGACATCAATATTTTTATAAATATTTTAATTTATAGTTATATTATCATATATTTTTAAAAAAAATATCGTAATTAAGAATCATATACCTATCATATTTAAGTTTAATAATTTCTAAAAAAAATTAGATTGAATCAAGAAGAAGAGATTAAACAAAAACTAAACCTTGGAAGAAGAACAAATGAAATCGAGAGCTCTTCTCTCTTCTCCCTTGATAGTGAGTTTCGGAAAATAAAAAGAAGAAATGAAATTGAGAATTCTCCTCTCTTCTCCCTTGATAGTGAATTTCAGAAAATAAAAATAAGAGGAAATAAAAGTGAATATAGGTGATATAGGAAATACGTGTTTTACAATACAAGTCTTAAGAAAAATCTATACACATAGAAGGTGCCACACTACATGGACAGGTTTAGTGGCAAAAAAGTTATTGAAAACTAACATCTCTCTTCTTACACCTAGTTGCAGAGTTTGAGGTTGAAAAAAGAAATATTAGATTGAAAAAGTGGACTAGTTTTCAATTAGTCAGCTTCATATTCTAATAAACTATCTCTTTTTTCTAATTGAGTTATAATCAAAATTTTATTCTTTCACTGAATTTGGATTGAATTTTTTTATTTTTAATTAATGTTTGGACTCATATAAATATTAACAAGTTAATTTTGTATATAAAAAAAAATTAACTAAATGTATCATATTTTTGGAAGTATTAATATAAAAATTATGATAAAATTAAAAGCTAATTCTTATATAAAAATTAATTTATATGTATGTTAAGAAAATTAGGAGATCAAGCTTCCTTCGTCACTGTTAAGATATTAAATAAATATATAAAAAACATGTATAATAAATAAAAATTAATTTTTTAAAATCACATTTAAAAAAAAAACATTTATAAAATATGAAATGAAAAGATAAGATAAATGAAAAAAAACAAAAAAACAAAAATTCATATACATCAAGAATCTGAGCGCATCCTATTTACGCCGATACTGAACGCTAAAATACACACACATTCATTGTCTCCCACAAACGAAGACACAGAGACGACCAATGAGAATACGCCACGTGCTCAGAAGCATTAAACGTCACCTCTGTGTCACTGCCATTGCGTAGGATTAATTGTCCTTCTCATCTTCACTCTTCACCACGCGAACTAACTTCTACTATATCTCAATTAATTAAAATATAGAAAATAATAAATAAATGCAGAATTGATTATTGAATTAAAATCATTTTAAAATCTTTTTTACATTTTAAAATCTATTGTAACGTTTCTAACCTATTTTTACCTTTTCTTTCTTTCTTTCTTCCCTTCCTCTTATCTTATTATCTTTTGTACTTTTTCATCAAATTCTCACACATTTTCATTATTTTTTATTTTCATTTTTCCTGTGTAATATTTTTTACAAACAATAACTTAATAAATGCATTTACATTAAATAAAAGGAGTAACAACCCTCAAATTCTACAACTACCCTCAAATAAATAAACATGTGTGAACATTCTAAGGTTGATTCAGTGATTGTGATAGTCAATGTCGATTTAAAATTTTATTCAATTTGTAAGAACCCACTCTTAGTTGGCCACTTATACTAAAAGTTGATGGAAAGTTTATATATTTAATCGACCAAATTATCATTCCATGTATTTTTGTTTAAATGTTTCCAAACCAACTACCACTACTGTTTGAATTTCTTGCCGTTATAAACTATATTTAAATTATATAACGTAGAAAATAGTGACATCATGATGATAATAATAAAATAGAGATTTTGATTTAGGATTTGATTATTACAATTATGGTAATGAAATTCGACAACTAATAAATAATTATTTACAATTTGTTACTTTTGGATTTCAATCATTATTTTCGGCAAAAAAGTTTAGCAATCTTTAAAACGCAATAACTTTTCATTTCATTTATTTTCCAACACTTTACCATTTTATAGATTTATTACCTTTTTTTTTTCAAATTACTTTTCTGTCAAAAGATTTATAATTTTTTTCACCTTTTTTTTTTCGTCAAGACTTCTATTTAAGGTCAACTTCTTTTATTGATATAAATTGTTCTACACATTCTTTTTTCTTCTTGTCAATTTTCTTTTCACCAATTAACACACAAAAAAATATATCTTATATTTGGGTGCTATTTAAAACAAACCACACACTTTACCGTAAAAGTCGCACACTTTATAAATAAAAAATAACAATTAAATATTTTAGTACTCAATTAGTATTAATTTATGACTTTTACTACTTAATTCTTTTACATATTTATATTATATGTTTTAACATTGACATAAAGTGAAAAATAATATGAAATGATGTAATAATTTCTCTATTATTTTTTGTAAAACTACGCTATTTCGACGTCGTTTTATATTTTTAAAACCTTTTAATGATATACCAACGTGCCGTTAAATATTTAATGTATTGATAAAACGTATAAATACTAAAGAACGTGATTATAAAATTTAAAAAATGGAAATTATCACAAAAAAATATTAAGAGTGATAAAAATATGCAATTAAGTTTTAAAACAAATAATAATAACTAACTTTAGGTTATGTATGGCTTGCCGGCAAAATTAGGTACAATCCATCGGTTTTAAATGAGTGAAGGACCATCAAATTGATGGGAAATTCGATTGAAGTACACGAAAGGTTAATTAAGTTGTACTCCAAAATTGAATTTGAATTTGTCAAAGTATATGACTACCCTTGTTGTCTATGGTCATTGTAGATGATAAGATTGACATGAATGAGCTTTGGACATTGTTTCATGGATTTGTTTAAGTTTAGCATTTCATAGTAAATATGGTCAATGGGAGTGGAACAGATTTTACCCTAATTTCAGAGTGTATGTAAAACATTTTGGTTAAAAATATTTTAGATGAGTTTAAGAAGTTTTTATTTAAGGGCATTGAAGAAAGATAAAGTGTGTTTTTGAGAAGGATAATTTTGTTCCACATTGCCCTTGTCATAAATGAAATGAAGTGGTTAAGGAAAGAGGATATTTTAAGAAGTCTCAAAGTGGACTCCAAAAAGACTTAGATTGGATAAGTTGGAATTTTTCAAAGTAGATGCTTCACATAGTTGGAATTTGATTATAAATATTGTTTGTGGAAGTTCAGTTAAAGAATTATTTATTTAAGAAGACTAAAACAAGAATATGCTCTTGCTATTTTTTTTTGCTAATTTTTTTATTTGTACTTCTGGTCTATGATTTAAGTAAGATGACGAGGAAGTTATAAAAGAATATGTTTATCAATTAAATTATTTTATTGAAGAGAGAAGAGGAGATGTTAATATACTTTAACATGCACACAAGTTCATTGGATATGTTTTTAGTATTGAATTACATTTTATTTATTATATTTTTTTTTATTTTTAATTGTTCATATATTTTAATAAATTAGATAAGAAGATAATTTAATTATATATAAAACAATTATTTTTTATATTTATTAAATATTATTTAATATTATAAGTGGATTAATAGAAGTGAAATTTAATCTTAATAAAAAATTAAAAATAACAAAATTATTATAATATATCCAAATATAAATATATTTTAAGCGTGTAAGAATATTAAAAGTATTATTTGAAATACATAATTAATTCATAATTTTAAACAAAAATTATCATTAAGTCTATTACAATTTATATGATCTACACTATTTCTTACTCATTTCTATAGATGACTTTTCAATAGATCTGTTATCTGCTCCCGTATAAAGAACATGATTATAGCAGAAGAAACACAAAGAAGGATAAGTTAATAGAAAATTTTCATGGTAACAGTTAACCCATCAATTCAACATTTCTAACCACATAGTAAGTGTAAGGACCTACCTTAAACTTTACACTCATAAGCACACATCACAAAATTAGATAGACGACTTTCGAAACACTGTATGGATTTCGCATATTTGGAACTAACACCTGAGGTTTATCTAAGGACCAAGGGTCTTCACCATAATTGACCTTCTGAGACTTTTTCACTCAAGGTTATCCTCTAACACCTCACAACCAATTTGTGAGCCTTCATCAAACGTCACCACATGAGTCTTAATTCACACGACTCGAAATATCATTAAGATTTGGATACCCCATAGATATTCTCAAAATCCATACGCACTACATTATCAATAATCACATTGATAGCTCAGTGGCAAAAATCTTCTTTTATTAGGAGTAACACAGACTTCATGTCGTTAAATCACATCATTCTCAAGAGCTTTTCAATGACGAGTTTGGGTCTAAGAGAAGATGAAGAAAATGATGAGAAATTGTAGAGAGAAGATGAGGGACTTAGAGAGAAAGAGTTCTAGTGAGAGAAACTCTTGGGTGAAAATGAAGAATGAAAGGTTTTGGACATCCCTTTATAACATTTTCAAAACTTACCCAGATTCGTCATCTTTCACTAATCTAAATTAACCATTTTACTAAAACTAATTTTCCTGTATGTCTTTATAATTATTGCATTTAATTAAATAATTTATTTAATAAATGAAAATATGAAAAAACTCATCTCACTTAATAATAACTCAAGATTTAAAATAACTTAAATAATAAATTATTATATTCAGTGAGACGTTTGATCGATTTGTGTAATTTTAAAAAATTTTACAAAACATAAAATAATTTGATATTTTAATAGAGATTTATTTATGGGTTTTGGATGAGCTTTTTATGATTCTAATGGGCTCTCTCTCCTATTGTAGAAATCCTAATATGATTTTGTTCATATTTAAAGGATGTAACTTTTTCTCCAAATCAAATTATTGGATTTTTATTTTACTTTGTTTTCTATATTATTGTACAACCTTATTTGATGTTATATATATATATATATATATATATATATATATATTTTTATTAATTTTCATTCTTTTTTGCTTAAGTATGGGGTTTGGCATAATCATGGATGATGGATGATTTATTATTTTTTTAAACTTTTTACCACAAGAATCAAAACTCCATGATTTATTATTTTTTAAACTTTTATTCTTTAAAAAACACAATTATTATAAGATCTTACAATTTATTTTAATATTTTAATTTATGATTTATATTTTTTTTTCAATTTTAAATAAGATCTTAATTTTTACTATCTTAATTAAAAAAAATAATGACGGTAAAAACTTCTTCTGAAAAAAAAAATATGTAATTGGACTTAAAATTTGAAAAAATATTTTACATAAATATATTTTTTATTAAAGGTGACAAATCTATCCTACATCATTCAAGATAAAATTAATAAAAATATATAAAATTTTGAAACATAAACTCATATAAAATATTTCTTAATAAATATTTAGTACAAGGATAATACTTCTCTATTTACATAACAAATAATATATATAATTTAATTTTTCTATTTAAAACCACGAGGTTATTAGTGATTGAGAGGAACGAAATTGACTTACGTGGCTGAGAACAATATTTGTGTTGCTAATGTCACATTACATGATTATATTCTATAGAAGATGATGTACTATTAGTTTTTGAAGAGCCACAAACAATAACAAAGACAAAATCTGCTGACAAAGAAGAACATGGTAATCCTTTATTGTCCAAACAAAACTTTGACTCCGGTCAACTGTACCAATCTGTTTCTTAGAGTTCTTATTTAAAGAGTTATTCTAAATCATCCCACAACATTTACTTGGAATAAAAACAAAAAAACTAAATTATTTCAATAATTGTTTCTATGCATAATAAATTATAATTAGAATTTATTTTTATTTAACTAAATTCGTTGAAAAATAATTTTAAAATAACTCAATTTTACATATTAAATTTTTAAAAAAAGCATGGAACCGGTCGAAAAAATTTAAAAGGAAAAATTGTTAAGAAATTTGGGGATGATGTTTTTAAGACTGAGAAAAAATTTTAAAAAATAAAGATTTTAAATGTACGAAAATAACTTATTAAGCACTTAAAAAAAGCTAAAATCTAATCATTTCATTTTGCAAGTATTAAAAAAAAGCTAAAATTTAATCATTTCATAACAAATCTTAAACAATGACAAAAAAATGGTAATGTATTTAATCAATTTGCCTCACTTGTTAAAGAAAGAACTCAGAGTGAAACATTAAGCTACTGCATTTTTTTTAAATAAAAATAATATAATGCATATTTTTTTTACAAAACCCCTTTTTTTTTTCACAAATTAAATTTAAAAGAGGTAAACATATGGCAATTCTAAATAAATAACACATTGAGTCACTTGTAACGCACGTCGAAAGGAAAAAATGAGTGAAAATAATTGCGTTATGGGCTGATCCACAGATGGCCCTTATCTCAGCCCACCAATACTTTTTAAATGATGGGCCAGGTTTAAAAAACAAGGGACTTCAAACATAACGGGTTTGGTAGAATGGTCCATGGGAAATTTCTGAATCTGTAATTCAAACACACACTAACAAATTACAATTCATGTGAAAGTTTGATTAAAGGACAAAGAAAGGAACAAATAGGTTGAAGTGATTGGAGTGTAGCAATGGTGTTATTGTTTAAGATGTTTTTGTATTTTGTAGGGTGGATCCCAAAGTTTTTTTGGATGGAGACAAGTCACATATAAATTAAAAGGGTTGGTTTTCTAGATTTAGTTCTATCTTTGCACATTTGGGAACTAAACAATCACAACTTGTTGGGGACTGTTTGGGAAGAAAGAATGAAAACAAACAAACTTGAACATAATTTCTCTTGCTTCTGTTTAGTAGCATATAGGGATAGGAAGGTATGGTATGAAAGAGTTGTTTTTTGTGGGATCACCATTCATACTTCTGTTTAGTATCATGACAAAATTCTCCTGCATTATAAACCTCATTCTCTTATTCTAAAATAATTTACATGTAAGAAAATAACAATAAAAACAAAAAATCTACTATATCCCACCCAATGACAAAATATTCCATCATAAAAAGTTGTCCATTGAATCCTTCATTAAAAAAATATGCCAACTCTCATTGTAAACATTATTATGGACATTTTGATTTTTTTTTTATAAATTAAAATTAATTTAAGTTGAAGTTAAAAAATTAGAGAATTTATATGAAAAGATTATAGTTAATTTATCAAAAACTTATGTGATTTTATAATTAATGACTCTATACTTTTACAAACACTAACTAACAAAATTGTATCAATTTATTCATTTTGTAATGCATTCTAATATTTCAAAAATATGTAAAAATTTCAATACTTGTATTAATTGGTAATAAAAAAAAAATAAATTGTATGAAACATCTAGGAAAGAGTTAACATTATTCAAGTTAGAGAAACAAGTAACTTGATTTCAAATTTTTTTGAATGAAAAACTATCTTTAAAAAGATGCATTTAAGTAGCTGCCAACCAGTAATGAATAAAGAATAAATAAGCAATTAATTAAATCTTATAAAATTAATTAATACTTTAGCTATCTTTAATGTTAAAATTTTTTATGAGTTTATTGATGTATGAAAAATTATATTTTATGGAACCCATATTATATTTCATAGTTGAGAAATTTTATCAAATTTTATTTAAATATTAAGATTTTTTTTCTTCAATTTTTTTCTACTACTGCATTCTAATTTTTAAATTGAAATAATATTTTTTTATTTTAAATAGTAAAAATAATTTTTATAATTTTTTAAAAATTTTGACTGTCACATCTTTTTTCAATAATAAAATTGTTTCAAGTAATTAGAAGTAATTTTTAATTAAGGTAAGAATCTCCCATTAGTATACTTTTATGAATTCATTTTATTTTAATCTATAATATATTGTTCGAAATATAAACAAATTATCTCTATATAAGTTAGAATAATAATATTGACTAGATTGTAGTTATTATGTGCAGACATCATCCTCATACTTACTGGAAACCACATTCCCTCCTCAAACATTTCAATAGCCGTTGCACTTTTGTCTGTTGTGTTCTCTGTCCACATTTTCAAACCCAAGAGCATGCACACACTCTCTTCTGCTCATTCCTCCATCCCTACACTCTAAATTCAACCACTTCCCCAATGGGTTGCTGCTTCAGCACACCCAAAAACCAAAACAAAAACAACCAAACCACTCACAAAAATCAACACCATGAACCACCACCTCCACAGCCACAACAACCACCACCCTTTGAAGAGGAATATGTGAAAGAGGTTCTCTCAGAGACCCCAATTTCCAAACCCCCCCAAGTTCCCATTTTGACGCCAGAAACAAACACCCTTCTTCCTCTCCTTCAAAACCCACTTCACGTTTTCCAAACCAAGCCCCCCATTGAAGAACACTCGGAGCCTGTCTCTCAGCTTTCAGAAACATGCACCATGAGCGAGAGCTTCTCCGCCGCCACAACCACCACCGCCACCGTCACCGCCACCACCGTCACGGAGGTGAGAGAAGAAGACGAAGCAACCAGCAAAGCCCACAAGTGGGACCGGTCTCCGTCCAGGAAGAGACCCCACGCCCCCGACGGTAACCTCGCCGGCGGGAGAGACCGTAGACTCAAGTCGCCAGCGAGGAGGTCGGAGCCGTCGCCGGAGAAGAAAATTAAGAGCGGATCGAGGCCACTTCGGGGGAGGGAAACGAGGGAGTCCGGGACGGCGGTGAATCGGAGGCGCAATGCCGCTGCCGCGGCCGCCGCTATCCGGCGGGACTCCGGCGAGGGTTCAGGTCGAAGGTCGAGGTCGCCGGCGCGTGCTTTGACGGGGAAGGTGGGAGCCGGCGGTAGTCGGAAAGAGGCTGCGCCGCTGAGTGCGGCGGAGAAGAAAGAGACTGCGCCGGCTAATGCGGTGGAGAATGCGGTTGAGAAGGAAAAGGAGAAAGAGCAGAAGAGTGCGAATGAGGAGGTTGGGGAGAAAAACGACGTAGTTTCGCAGGGAGAGTGCCTCGACAACCCGCACGTTTCGATGGAGTGCTTTATTTTTCTGTAGAAGCACGTTTACAGCTTTTTGGGACTTCTAGAAGCGATTTTCACATGGGGTTGCGGTGGTTTCAAGTACTTGCACTTTCACTTTTGACTTTTTTAAGGGCTTTGTTAAACGGTGGAGCTTTTGTGCTTCGCTTATTCTTCATCACAATTTACTTGTTGTAAATAATTCATATGAAATGACTCCTATTATTTCATATTTTATAAGTATATATAATAATTTCTAGGATCTTTTTCAAAACCATAATTAAGTACTTCATAATTAGTTAGTGTAATTTATAATATTGATATGAAACAACACTTTTAATGGGGGTTTAGAAAAAATGCTCAGAAGTATCATGTAAAGTCAAACTTGAAATGACGTATTAAATTAGAATAATTTTATGTATAAATACATAAGAGAGAAGAATTATATATATCGATAAATGTAAAATAACTTTATATTAGCATTTAATTATAATATATGATTAATTAATTCTATAATAATTATTGTGAAAGCAAAGAAAAAGGTATCTTTAATGTGGTGCTTAGCTATCAAAACCCCTTAATCATCTATGGAGAAACACTTTGTACCCCCAAGTCTTTCTATATTTATCCTTTCCCCCAAAAGAAAAGTGTAGGGTAAAATGAAAGAAAGATCCTTTATTTTTAAAAAGGTTATCTCTTTATTTAATTTTTTTTGTCCAAGAAATGGTTGTGGAAATTGGAAGGCATCTTGCCATGTTCTTTTCCTTTATTGGGATGGGGAAGAGGGGGCTTCTTTTGATTCTTGTTATTTGCGTGGATTGTCTTCTATTTGTAGTAGGAAAGCGTGCAACTAACTATCCAAGCTAAGCCCACTGTGTTAATTTTCCTGCATCTTCTCCAATCCAAATAATGCTTCATTCACCATCCTCATATGTACAAACAATATATTCTACACAATGTAATTCTATATTCGGCACATTCTATGTTCTAAAATTTTTTTATTACTATGTTTTGTTAATCATTTTACCTCCAGAGAGGATGTAATGATCTTCCACTCACTTTGACATATCAAAACAACAAATTACTTAACAGCTTGAGCACCACGCAACCCTGCATGATAACTCACAAATCTGCATCTAACTTCAACCATAACTTCCTTGGAAAAGGGAACTTCTCAAAATTTCATGCTTCGGAAGGCCCTTTCATTGGAAATTACAATGATTTTGTTTAACATCATATACAAATATTTTACATGATCTCTAAGTAGTAGATCTACCTAATTGATGATTAGGCGGGGAAAGGGTTTCAATTATGTGGAAAACAGATGCTATTCTGCAATCTTTATGATCCAAGTAATGCCCACCAATGATGAGTCATTAGAGGCTTTTACACCCTGATAAATGAATGTGAGCTTAATTCTTGCCACGGGTCAAAAGGGTTGAAACATCATATCTAGTTACTTGTTAGATTATGGTCTCTCATTGATGCTAAAGGTGCAAGGAAGTATGAACTATGTTGAATAGGCCATGACATGGGCTCGCGGCGACATGGTGCAGGAACTGGAAGAGCAATGAACGAAGGAATCTGCTCTCCTGGCATCAACACTAGAACACCTCTTCCATAAATGGTCATCTAAACAGAAATAGAAAAAAAAAAAGAGAGTAGGTTTCATTAGAATTCAAAAGATAATAGAATAAACATTCTATACACTAACAGTGTAACGCATCTTTACATGTACTTCAATCACATATGTATCATCAGGTCTGTTTGAATACAAAACTAAAAGTGTTTTTGAGAACTTCTCTGCATGAAAGAAAAGACTCTATATTTCATCAGTAAAGAAGTTTTTAAAATTTCTAGCTTGTAGCCAAACAAATTTGTTGTATAAAGTTTATTGATGCCTACAATAACTACTTTAAAATTACACTTATCATAATTATATTCCATAGACTTTTGTGTGGATTTTGGCGAACGGAGGATGAGCTAGCATGCATGCATAATACATAGGACAGACAATTAGCCCATGTGGGTATATCTACCAGTCCACTTGAGTAATGTAACTTAAAAGTTAAACGCATGCCACAGCTGCAGAAGGAAAGTAGTGAAGACTAAAATAAAATAATGTGTTACATTAGAAGGAAAGTTTAAAGAACTGTTTAACAAGAAAAACAACCGCATACAAGTGAACAGTGTAAATCAGAGTATTAGACTACCTTGTTTTTGTAAAAGTTCAACAAGTTGATATCATTATATTCTCAACGTGCTTAAGAATTGCCTTCAAAGTGTAGTAAAGTGTTGGTACATGCAGAAGTGGACATCAAGAGAGGCATGTCGATTTAATCGGAATAGGAATATGATGATGCTACAATCATAACACCTCTAAACTGACAACTTATATTAAGATCAATCTTTAAATAGAAAGTATGTCTAGTATTTTCATCAAACATTGGAATGCAATCATCTGCTGGATCGGCAATAGTGTACTGTTTATGAAGACTGGTTTCAAGAAAAGAAATTGTCACCTCTGTACATGAAGGCCAAAACAATACTCAAGTGACAGAGTTTTTTCCCCTTTACAAACAGTGTGCTATAATCATGAATAAGGTTTTAAAAAACAGTTTTTTTGACTGTTTTTGACCTCAACATCAAGGTTTATGAATCACATTGTCTGCATTTTCCAAAGAAGTTAGGATTGCAATTAAACCATGACCAATCTAATCTAAAACCTTTTCATCAGCAATTGTCCACCATCATAGAGCATAAATAGGAGTACTAAATTGCCCAATTTGAGAGCTGAATTTATCTTAGACAATTGAATGGAGTGTGACCGTGATTAAAGTAACATGGAGTAGTTAATGAAGAAACATTCCTTGTTAAATTTTTTGTTACAATTAGTAGCACTCGGTAAAAGTATGTTCCAGGAGTTTGATACAACTAATTGTTTCTCTGCTCTGTCATTTGAAAGAAAAACACATGCTACTAACATTTAGCAGTCCTCATAAGACAAACAAAATAGAAAAAACAGACAAAAAGTCACCCTAATTAGCATTTCCTTCAAGTGTTTTTGTACATAATAAACATAAAAATCATGGTTAGAATGTAGAAAGTAGGTTGTAGATAAATAAACTACTAATTGTTATGATATACGGCCATCCAAAGATATTTGAGACCAAGCACTGAATTTGAACTCTTTCTAACCAGATTTTCTAGCAAAATGTTTTCACTAAGCCAATCACATTTACCATACGGAAAACTAAAAATCCTTTTCATCTTGACCATGGAGCACAGGAAGAAAAATCTAGTACATGATGGTGTGCAATATGCTATGTTTAAAATCATTACTTTTTTGTATGCACGTTGATGACTTCATTGCCCATGCACATTCAAAGTCATGGAAAAAAAATACCATAATCGTAACTCATAACTGCATCATTATAGAACAGCAAGAAGGGAAAGTCAAAGGGGGGTAGCAAAAAGTCACATTTTCACCATCGTAGTGAATCAACTACACTAGAAGTAAACGAAATCCGAGGAAGGGGGAGGAGGGGTGTTAAAGTGCACCTTGGGTGACAGATTTTCCAACTTTCCACCAAAGTCGATTTGGTGTTCAAGATCTATTGGAGTTGCAACACTTGCTTCACTTGTTCTTTGCCTAAGAAACCTCTCAAAGATAGCCAGAAGAAGAAACATAGAAATGAGGATTGCAGTGGCAACAAACCCAAAAGACACTGCATTCACTGAGTCATCAAAATGCTTCCAATGGTCTGATCTGAAGGGTGCCACCGTTGGAGCTGTGGCTTCAACACCCATCATCACAGCATGAATGAAGAGAGTGAAGAGTGAGAGAAATCAAGTTATTTTACTTTGTGCTTTTACCCTTATGAGAGAGTGAGTACATGCATGATGACGAAGGGTTTTGCAGATAGAGGATAAGTAATTAGTTGTCACAAGTCAGAGATTGTGATGGGCGCAGGTTGGGTAGCATTTGTGCAATGTCTATGCTAGGAGAGAGCTGAAGGAGACATTGAAATGATGAGACAGAGGGACATGACAAAGAAAAAACAGCATCTCTGACTAACTGTGGCTATAGAGGGACAGCAAAAACCAAGGGTCTTACAAGGTTCATCACTTGATATCTGTTCACCTAAAAGCTTGATGATGCAGTTATATGCAGTGAAATTATTGTATGCTATGGACCATGGCGTGACATAGTTTCTGTGCATTTTCATGACTTATGCAGTAGTTGTTTTTAAAAATTTAATAGTTATGTATTATCTGAATAACTATAAATTGTGAATGATCACCGATAATCTTATGTAATTGGTTAAGGATGTGGAAGGTTATTTATTGGAATTTATATTTTCTAATTTTTTTAGTAAGTTTTTATATTTTTTAATGTTTTTATAAGGTTACAAAGGTAATATAATTTATATATTTAATAAACTTATAGTTATTTATCAGTTGATTATTAAATTATATGATCCTTTTAAAATAGGTTTTTAAATTTATTTAAAGTCTAATATTTTTTTATTCAGAACTATGTTTCAAATAAAAAATTTAAATATATCATTTTTAAAATAGTGAAGTTTGTAAATTAATATTTATAAAAGTTTTTATTCAAACACAAACTAAATTTCATTGAAAACATTGATTATATATCTTTAAAATAACGGTAGATAATGTTAACACTTACTTTCTTCGAACTCAAGTATAAATAAAATAAAATAGCCCTTTATGCTACTTTATAAACTTAGATAGTATTATTTAATTTTACTAACATTTATATTTAAAATAAATTTTATTCTAAAATGTCCTTCATTAAAACTTAATAGCAAGAATATAAAAGTTATTGAAAATAGAATCTAGTTAGTTGGAAAATATTTTTTAAGTGGTATCATTAAATCGGATCAAAGTAATTAAAATTTCTATTATATTTAAGTTGGAAAATTTTGTATTGGAAAAGTTGTATTTTTATTGTTGTTGTATATTATCTGTTTTGTTTGTGTAGGAATGAAATAGAAAGTGTAATTTTTTCAAATTTAAATATTTTTAATCGAGTTATTATGGAGATAAAATCTTAATATGTATGAATCGATACGTGAATAATAATAATAAATAAATAAATTTTGCATATATGAAAAATGAACATAAAAATACACTAGTTTCAATATTTTAAAATAATAAAAAAAATAATTATAAATATTAATAATAAAAATTAATTATAAATATTAAGAATATGAGTGGAGGTAAGTTTTTTTTAAGAAAATAATATTACATGGACATGAATAATTTTTTTAATTAATAATATAATTATATTAAATATTATGATATTGTTATAATTAAGTACCACATTAAGAATATAATAAAGAGAATAATTGAATTAATAAGTTTTATTTTTAAATGAGTTATAATAAATTAATATAATTTATAATATATTTAAATTTATTAAATATTTTTTATATATTTATTTTTATTGAAATTTTTTATTGTAGAAAATTTTTCATAAATTTATTTAAAAAAAAAATTTATTAATTTTTCTGTGAAAAATTTCCCACATATTTATTCGTGGGAAATAATTTTATTTAATGAAAAATAATTTTTTTAATAATAAAATATAAAAATATTTTTAAATATTAAATTAAAAAGTTCATAAAAAAATTATTATATCTTTAGAATTTTATTTTTTTAATTTTGATTCAATTTTTTATTATTTTTAAGATCTGAATTTCCTTTTAATTTTGATTAAGTTTTAATTTTTCATATTTTTGAATGCTATAAAAATGATAATATATGAATATAACTACATCTTTTAATTTGAATGCTAAAAAAACAAAACTAAATTTGTATAAAAAAAATTATAAATAATGAAAAAAAAACTTTTAAAATAAGTAAAAATTGACTTAGGATATTTTAAATCAATTTTAAATTATTTTTTAGAATTTTACAAAAACTTATTTTTTATGTAATATTTGTTGGGCGACTAAAGATTCAAAATTAAAATAAAAATATGAGATAATTGTTTGTTAGATGATCATATAATCATTAGGTAAATTTATTTAAGTGAAAATTTAAGAATTTTGTTTGTTGAGTGCTTAACTTAATTATTCGATGAGACTATTTAGTTAGTAATACAATTGCAATTGAGCAAATTTTAGTATTTTAAAGTATTAAAAATTATTATATTTCATTTAATTATTATATTTTTAAGCAAACTTGTTATAGTTAAATATTATTATGATGTCATT
Source organism: Macrotyloma uniflorum (assembly GCA_016859785.1). Classification (NCBI taxonomy): domain Eukaryota; kingdom Viridiplantae; phylum Streptophyta; class Magnoliopsida; order Fabales; family Fabaceae; genus Macrotyloma; species Macrotyloma uniflorum. The sequence continues at coordinate 2,008,639 of BDMB01000029.1, forward strand.
AACTATGAATTAAGATGATATTATTTCATTCAGACCATGAAAATCATTTAAAATTATAAAATAATTAGGACAATCAAACTAAATATATTAATTAGCTTATTATAAAAGTTTACAAAGAATATTGAGGATTCAATAAAAAAAATCCCGATTCTATTATATTAAGATATCAAATTATATAAATGTTATTATTACTATATATATGATGTGAAAGAAATTTAAAACTTGTAAACTTTAAAAATTTATCCTATCATATAAAATAAATAGATTTTTAAAATATTATTTTTATTACGTATCACCTCTAACAGAGTTGTGATAATACATATATCTAAAATCAAAATTTTGATAAACGTTTAATTTGAAGAATTTTTTATAATCCATCTTCTATCAATTCAAACGGTTAGCATTTGATAATATGATACGATGAAAAATCCTAAATAAATACAAAATAAGTATTTTGATCTTAATGTAATTTATTTCATATCTGTAATCACACTACTAAAATTTAAATCAAAATAAATAATTTATAAAACATAAGTGAATAAATTTTTTAATTTAAAAATGAAGAACTAGATGCAATAAATAAATACAAGGTAGAAATAAATGAAGCGTTTGAATTGAAATGATTTATTTAATATTATTACTAATAAGATGAAATTGAGAAAAAAAAAAGAATTAGAAAATATTAGTGTGGTAGAAGGAGAGTTCACGTGATATGGCAGGTGCGGAGGATGTGGCAGAGAGACGAGGTGACATTGGAGACACACTTCATCACATGATGTCTGCCTCTGCTCAACCTTTCTTCATCACGCCACGTGGTCCCCACACCACACTACAACATTATTTTCAACCAACCTCACAATAATTATATTACCTACCCACCTTTCCTTTTTCATTCTTCATTTTCTTCATCACATTCATCATAAATTTAAATTCCAATATCTCATTGGGCTTAGGCCCATTTATTCAACAACTTCTAAATCTGTTATTTTCCGTTTCGGAATTTAAAACATCAAGAGAAGTTCAAGTGAGGAACATAACTGGAGGCCCAATGGCAAGTGGACCAGTGGTTTTATAAAAAGTTACAAAAAAAAGGAATTCAGAATTGAGTAATTGAAGTAAAATATGGCACATATATGGAAGAAATATGAGATAAGAAAATCAATCCAAACTTATTCTGGATGAAGAGCTTAAAAACAAAAATCCAGAATGTATTGTTGTTATCTGAGGCCTTGGTTTAATTTGTTCGATGCAGGCATAGAAAAATGATGAACAGATTATGTGTATTGTGGGTGGTTGTGGTTGTTTTAGGAATGCAAATGCAAATGCAAATGCAAATGGATATAGACTTTGAATGCAAATTGGCACCACGCAACACGTCATCACTTTTCAAAACAAATGTAATGTTTGCAGTTAACACCACGTTTTTCATTCATCTTTAATCCAATAGCATACACAGACACGCCTCGATTTTTTCAATATCTAAATCATGCGCATTCCCTTCCTCATTCCCTTTCCCAGACAATCACACATTATCTTTCCAAATATTTCCTCAACCGCAATAAAATTTAAATATATAAACACATTCTCCACATTTTTCAAATTCATTTCTCTCAATTATTTCAAATATTTAATTAAATATATTTATTTTAAGAATTAAAAGTAAAGACTTAATCTTAATTTTCGTTCTTTATTTTTTTCATTTAATAATTAAAATAAACCAATATCATAAATAATTAAATTAGTGAATTTATTAGAAATAAAAAATTAAATAAACCCCTTATATTACACATGTGGATAAATACATCAATATTGCTTAATTTACTGTATAAATTCTTTTGAATGGGAGACCACCTTTGCTCGTATCTTCTATTTGACAATAAGATTATCTTAGTTAGGTTTAAATAATTGTTTTTATCCCTAATAAATTTATAAATTTTACATTTAATCTCCTATAATTTTTTTCTATTATAATGGTCTTTAATATTTTTTTATTTGATCTTTATCCTTTCAAGTTTCGCCATTAAATTTGATATGGTGAGGTGTTTGTCCAATTGTTTGATAAGGAGTTTATGTCATTTATTTTTATTTAATGATTTAGACATAAAACATTGTCATTTGGAACCCAACAAAGGGTGTGAGAAATAATTTTCTCACGAACTTTCATTTTTCATGTGAGGTGAAAGGCAAAAGTGAGATCACTAGGATTAAGTCATACTAGGAATGAAACCTTAATTACAAATTTGATTACGTTACTAGTTCAAGTATCCATCGATTTTATTAATAATTAGTCTTTTTTAGAAAAATGATAATCTTTAATAAACAAAAATTGTATTTTTTCATTAATAAAATTTAAATATTACTTAAGAAAACTTAAATTCCGATTTCTTCAAATTAATAACACGTTGACTGTAGTTTAACTTATGTTGTAGCTAATTTGTATGTTGAAATGAACTAGTATCACAATTATCTAGCCCAAGAAATAAGTACCACAATTAAAGATCTTTAATGGAACAAACAATTATTACTAACTTTAATAATGGAGTCATTTACATATGACAAGAAGAAGGGGGTTGATGGGAAAGGAAGGTGTAGCAATTTTCAACGGTAAAAACAAACAAGTTAGATTCCTTTATCATAAAAATAGATACAAACATCAGTGCATCATTAAACACGAAAACAAAAACAAAACGCAGTACATTAAAAGCAAGAGACACTCATATTGTCGTATAATTCAACCTTGGCTCCATCGTGACGTGGATCCTTTGCGTATATCATACACTAACAAATTCCACAACCAAGAAAAGTAAAGTGAGTTTCAAGTTATGAACCAGTAAGTAATCAACTGTTTTTGTTAGAGTAGTGTTATTCATATAACATTTTATCGATAAATATTGCTTATTAATATATTAATTTTTGTTAGTGAAAAAACTTGAACCGATAACTTATCTATATAATTTTTTGGACTTTAAATTTGAATTGTATTTTTGTTAACATCAAAATTGAGGTAAATTAAATATAGTTTGTGAACCGACGGTTTGTTTGATGAGATTTGAAAAGGTGAGAGAAAGAACATAGAAGTTAAAACAAATAAGTCGCTATGAGTTGGACCATGCATTTGCATGAAATGAAATGGGATTGATTTGGATCGTTAGAGAGAAAAAGACAAGAGAACGTGGATGTCCTTATTAATCTCAAAAAGGGAAATACAGAAACTAAGAAACTAAGAGAGAAAAAAAGAAAAAAAAAAGTGAGATAAAAGTTATTTGGTTAGAAAAAAACAAAGATATTAAAAAAAAATGAAAATATATTTGTTATTATTATTATTATTTCAAAAAATAAAACAATAATATAAAAATAAAACTTAAAAATGTATTATATCATATCATCGTATACTTTTGAACTTCTAAGGTGATAAATATAATATATATATATATATATATATATATATTAATATTATTTTTTATGCCAAAAACATTATTTAAAAAATATTAAATATACATTTTAAAATATATTAATTAGATATTTAAAAAATTTAAATATATATCTATATTTTTTTATATATATAATATTATATGATCCATACACGTGAGATCATATCTCTGCCTCACTATCATTTAAAGGAAAACATACTGATAATGAGACCAAAAGATAAAAATCTTATATTACAGAGATAAAAAAAATGAGACTTTTTTTTTTAAGATAAGAATGATAAAATTAATATATTATAGAAATGATTACCATATTTAACATAAGACTATTTTAAAAATTAAGATTTATTATTTTTATAATATTTTTTAAATGTTCTGTTATATTTACAGCCACATTTCTAAAATATAAACAATTTATACTTAATTTTATACTTAATTAAGAATATTAATGTTAATTAAATTCATTTAATGTTTTTTATTTTATAAAATAAAAAATTTATTTTTAAATTATCTTGAATCATATTTATTAGGACGAAATTTTTTTTAAAAATAATATTATTTTAATATTTTATTATAAATTTATACTTTATTAAAATTTAATTATAATATTAAACTTATTTTAAATTTTTTTAAAGATAATATTGTTTTAATATTTTATTATAAAATTGTATTTTATTAAAATTTAATTACAAAACTGAATTTATTTTTTAGATTTTTTTCAAAAATAATATTATTTTAATATTTATTGTAGAATTATATTTTGATGAAATTTAATTATAAAATTAAATCTATTTCTTAATTCTATATATATTTTTTCTAATTTAAAAAGATAAAATAAAAAATTTTCATTTTAATTTTAAAATTTAAATAATATTTATATATAAAATAAAAAAATTAATATATTATTTAAATAATTATTAAAAATAATAAATAATAATTTTTATTGTATTTTATAAATATATATATATTAATATATTATTTTAAAAATTACTGTTAATAAAAATGGAATAATACAAATATATTAAATATAAAATTTAAATATAAATTTTTAATAATTATTATTAATATTAAATAATGAATTTTAATAAAAAAATAAAATAATATAAATTTAATTTATATAATATATTAAAAAAATTAAATATTATATTAAAATAAAATTATGTAATATTTTTTATTTAATAAATTATAAATATTATATTAAAAAATTAATGTTAAATTTTTTAAAAATAATAAAATATAAATATTATTTAATTAACTAAAAAATTATTATTTATTAATATAAAATAAATTTAAAATTAAAAAATAATAAAAAAAGATAAAATTTAATATATAATAGTAAAGTTTGCATAACAAATTATCCTTACTCGTTTTATACGTGCTTTTCGTAATATTATAAAATTTTTAATTATTAATTTTTTTATTTATTATATAAATATTATTTAAATTTTAAAATCAAAAGTAAAATTTTTTATTTTTATATTTTTATATTTAAAAAAATGTGTAGAATTAGAAAATAGATTTAGTCTTATAATTAAATTTTATCAAGGTATAATTCTGTAATAAATTTAAAAAAAAAATTATAAAATAGGTTCAGTCTTGTAATAAAATTTTAATAAGATATAATTTTATAATAAAATATTAAAATAATATTATTTTTAAAAAAACCCTCATTGAAACGGTGTACAAATTTATTACATAAGATTTTTTTCTTTTAAAATAATAACATTAAATAAGATATAAAACTTTATACAGAAAAGAAGAAAAAAAGACTTTAAGCTGAAATATAAAAAAAATAATGTTTATCGTATTTAATGTGGTTATAATTCAGAATAATTTAGAAATTACAATTATTTATTTTATGAAATCAATAACATTAAATGAATTAACAAACATTGATATTTTTAATAAGTGTGAAATTAGGTATGAATTAAAAAATTAAAAAATTTCTTTTATAGATAACATAATATTTAAAAATATCATAAAGATAGTAAATATTAATTTAAAAAAATAGTTTTATATTATACATAAAGAATCCTTATAATATATTTATTATATAATTTCGGTTTCTATAAAATAAAAATTATCTTTTTTATCCCTCATAGATATATTGTATTTTTTTTCCTTTTGCATCAAAATCTTGTTTTTAAGTAATGACATAACATAAAATGTCTCGTCATTATGATATGATATCATAAGCCTAGAAAACTTCACATTTCATCAATCACATCATAAGTAAATAATAAAACATTAATGACTATAAGAAGAAAAATGGTAAAATATTATATTAAAAAAATTAAAAAAATTGAAAAAATTAAAAAAATTAAAATAATAATAATAGTATGTATATTTGAATAAAAAAACATATAGTTAAATCTTCATTTATTTAAGTAACTTTTATTAAAAAAAAAATATATAAAAATATAGTTTGTAGATTGGTATCGTAATTGATATTAATATTTAAATTCTTAAAATTACTTTACATTCTTTTTTATATACATAAATTTGTTTACTTGGATAGAAAAGATTATTTGAAAAAGTAAAAAAATAAAGTTATTTAGTTTAAAAAATATAAAATTGAATAAATTTATTTATTATTAATAATTTTTTTAATATTAATTTTCTCTATTTAATATTATTTTAAAATTATTATTATTATAATATAATAGTTTATTTTAATTATTTTTTTGAAAATAAATTTATTTTATTTTTAATTATTTTTAAGTTTTAATACTCTGTTCTCATTGTTGCGAAGAAATTACTGTACAAAGAAAAAAAACATTAATTTTCTAACTTTGATGCATCTTTTCATCTTATACCTTACGCGCATAGAAACAAACAAGCAGTAAATGATTAAAGAAATAAAAAAAATACATAAAATGTTATTAAGTAATATTTATAAATATTTTAATAAAAAAATGTTATTAAAGTGATAGAAGATATTCAAAACCAAGAAAAATATCATAGAAGTGAATTGTATAATATTAGAAATAAGGTAATGAAAAACCTTCAACAACGTTGGGGAAAATTTCTGCGTGAAAGTTGCAACTTCTGAATTTATTTATTATTATTAGATAAATTTGTAACTTTAATTGTTGGAGATTTTTTTTAGTCGTAGATAAATTATTGTTTTATTTCTTTTTAAGGAAAAGACATTAAGAAAAATGAATATATATTTTTAAATTATATTTTACATAAGTTCTAACTGTAATTATGATTTTCTATATTGATGTAAAAAGTAACCTTTTACATAAGTTAGAAATACAACGTTTTCTATATCAATTTCAAATGAAACCGATATAAAAAAATTTAACATACTGTATTTCTATTTTTTATTTAAACCGATATTAAATTACGAAATATGAAGCTTTTTTATTTTATTTTTATTTGCAATAATTGGCATTAAATAGAAGATATAGTATAATAGGTAGAAGTAGGTAAAAGTATGAAATGGAGTTAATAATTGAGCATTCTGTGTGTAGCTATTATGGATTGACTTGTAAAAAAGTGAAGAAAATATAAATTAAGAAGTAGGAATAAATATGAAATTTTTATTAAAAGAATATTATTTGATGAGGAAGTAATTTATTGTATGTGTGTGTTGGGAGCACATGGGTGGTTGTATTATGTGGTGGTGGAAGTTATGTAGGAGATAATTATTGGGACCACACGGACGGTGGAGAGACAAAAATGTTTATTGAATGTAAAGAATTACAAAAACATGTCAAAAACTTCTTCCTGCAATGCGACAACAAGAGTACGCGAAAAAAAAAACTCTATCCGCTAAAATTTATGAATACAAAATTAGTATTTTTAATACTACACGCTACTCATATTTTAAGAATGTTAAATTTAAGAATCCTTTAATATTATTTTTATAATAAATGAAACAATAAATCTAATAAATTTTATAAAAATAGGTTTTAATATCATCTCTAATTAATTTAAGATATTTAATATTAGTGAATAATTTTCATTTTATATTTTAGAAGTTAAATTATCAAAATAAAATTATTAATAATTAATAATTATTTTACATATAATTTTATAAGTTTGTATTTTTATTTAAATTTATATTCTAGAAAAACTAATTTGATTTATATTAATACTTTATGATGTATTTTTTATTTAAGTTTATATTCTAAAGAGTAATTATTAATAATCTTCTTTAAATTTTTTAAAAATTAAAATAAAAACATATTGTTATTTGTGATTATAAAATAAAGTGTAATTTTTATTAAGTACGTAACCTGAGACAGGTAGACGGGATAGATACTACGTGTTCTATTCCATTACAAAGAATATGTATAAGAATTTAAAATTAATGTTCTACGAACTAAAATTTATTTAAATAATTTTTATTTTTTTTTGTTCTAAAATTATTTTCAAGATAATTTAAATCTATAAAACTAATTTTAATATTTCTGTATTAAAAAGAATTTAGAAAAAAAAAAAAACAAAATCGTTGAAATAGATGCGGTGAGATACCCACCTAACAAATTTTAGTTTTTATTTAGTTTGTTTTTTCATGTTCACATAATTGTGTGCCATTGCCCTAAATGTGATTGCTAAATATTTTCTAATCTTTTATATTCATTTAAATTAATATTTTTATTTAATTTATTATTTATTCAATGATTTAAATATATATATATATATATATATCCAATTATATTAAAAATAAGTTCATAATGAGTAGCGAATAAATGCTGGTAATATATATTAAATTGATGCTTAACATAAAACATAACAAGTTTAACTCATTAAAATTTATTATATATTTTTATTTCTTTATTTATTTAGCTAATTTTTATTAGGATTATAGTTATTATTTAATCCAACATTCCTTAAACTCTCAATTATGAAATAAATAACTTATTAATTGAATAAAGATTTTTGTATATTAATCTAATGTAAATACGAATCGGTGATAATTGGACACAAATTAATCTAATTTAATTATATTAAATAATAATAATATATGATTATTATTTAATTTATTTAATTATTATATTAATTAAACAAATATTTTTAAAATAATAAATTATTTTTTTAAATTAAATAATATAATCTATTTTTAAAAAATATTTTAAAAAATCTAACAAATAGTTTTTTAATCATAAATTTTAGTAATTTTTTTTTTAAATTATACCTTAATTGATTTAATTCAATAAAAAATCGATTAGATTGAATAAAAAAATATAAATTCTATTCAATCTAAAATAATATATATTTTTTATTTTTCATTACATTAAAGAATAAATTTACCTAATATTCTATCTAAGGAATTAATTAAAAATAATTTTAAGTATATATTTTTTTAATATAAAAATTGAAACTTAGTTAATTAAATTTTTAAAATATAAAAATAAAAAATTAAATTATATTTTTTTAAATATTTTTATTTAACTTTCATTATTTTCAAGATTCGAAAATATTATCCAAAAATTTATAATGGGTAAAATATTTTTTTCTTATTAAAATATAAAATAGAATAAATTTTCTTTTCCTTTAATTTTTTAAGGTTTTTTAATTTTAATTTGCATGAAAGGTATATGTTTTATATGTAGAGTTTTTTTTTTTTTTTTAATATAATTCTATGTTATATATATATATATATTTTTTTTTTTCCTTTTCTTTTCTAATGTTAGAATAACTGAATGTGTAAATTTTGTGATAATTAATTTAATTGAGTGTGAAATTTGATGACGTAGTTATTGAGTTATGTTTTTCTTGTGGTTAATAATAAAATTAGAAGTTAGTTTCATTGTTCCAAAAAATTAATTTAAAATCAATAAAATAAGTCTTTTAAAAATTTGAATCAAACGAATGAGCTAATAATTTTTCATAAATGATTTTCTTATGCATAAGCTGATCACATAAAAATATTATAGTGGTAAATTTAAGTATTACTTGGTCCAAATCCACAAAGGAAATAAGATTTTCCTCAAAATTTTGCTCTAATAGGAAAAAACCAAAATTGATTCTACACCAATTTGTTGAGCAATCACTAAACTTCTTCAATAAATTTATACGGTTTGTGTAACTTATTAGATAAGATCCATTGATTAAATAGAGTTAATATTTAGTAAATTTTTTTCTTCATATATATAAATATTGAAATATTTAATTGAGTAAAAAATGAAAAAAAATTATAATACATAAAAAGTGAAATTGAGTATTATCATAATATTATATGAAAAAGTAATTAATAAAAAATATTATGATGTTTGTTAAATAGTGTGTATTGATTTAAGAATGTAAATATTTGAGATATTCAAATTTTTGTAATACTTTCAAGTACACATTTATGTCATTTATTCATAAAAGAAGAGGGAAAGAACAAATAAATTAAAAGTGTGATTGTCTAATATGAGAGATAGTGAGTGATGTTAGACAACATGAAAAATGCTTTACTAATTTCTCTATATGACAATATAAATTAAGTGAACTTGAACTTAAAATACTTAAAACGTTTAGTAGTCCATATCTCACATATGAAACTAATATAACTTTTTAAAAATTGTTAATTTTAATATATTATATATAAAACCTAAAGTAAACTGGAATAATAATATTTGAATTTTTAAATTTTTAAATATATTTATTATATTATAATAGTACCTATCCTCTAATTTATCCTTTTTAATATCTGTTTAAATTATATATATTTTGATGTTTTATTGTTATAGATTATAAATAACTTATATTTTTTAGAATTTGAAAATGTAATAAGAATTAATAGTAATATTTTAAAATTTTTTGACACCTTATTTTAAATAATTCAATGTACGAAGTTACTGATTAATATTAGCCATTTAAATGGAACAAAAGACAACTCAATAACATGGAATAATTATCATTCTTCGATTTTAAATATGTATAAAAAAAAATTATATAAAAGCATGAGCTCTCAGTAATTAATTAAATCCATATTAAACTGAACAAACCTAGACTCATTTAACACTAACTTGCATTAGAGTTTTTGTAATTTAGTCAAAGTCTTCCTCTGTGAAGTATTAAACCCTAAACCTCACAAAAATTTCAAAACAATTTTCCTAAAATGACTACTTTAAATCAATTGTGCAAATTAAAAATATTTTTAGAAAAAAAATTTAATAATCAAAATATAAGTAAAATACCTTTCTTATAAAACAATCCTAATATATGAAGTGAAATTAACATAGGAAATTTTTTTGGCACTTTTTTTTATTACCTAATCCGAAAAGGTTCAAATTAATTATCAAAGAAGTATCTTTTATATTTCTAATTGTCACTACATTCATTCAATTATTTTTTATCTCTATTCAAATTTTGGTCTAAATCTAAATCAATTTCAAATTATCAGAGGAGAATATTTTTCTTATTTAAATTCAAACCTAGTAAAAAAAATGAATACAAATAAACGTTATGTAAAAAACATAAAAATGGTAATTCATATATTGTTTAAATGGAATCAACATCATTTTTGAAAAAAATAAATAAAATTATAGAAGACATTGTTCTTTCTTTTTTTAATAGATAAAACATATAAAACACATTAAAAGTTAAACCGAAAATGATTTTGATTGATTGATAATGTAAACATTTTTAGACTAATAATGTATAGTCATTAAAATATTTATAATAAAAATACAGATTTTTTTTTTCTAACTTTTAATTAATATCAAATATCTTATGAGAAAAAGAAAAAAAAAATGAAAGTTAATCATCTCACTGTGAAGAGTAGTATATAAAAGTAAATTGTTTACTTAAAACAAAACATTAGTCTAAAATAATCACCTATTTAATTGCATATTTTATCGTTAAAGTTCTATGTTTTTGCAATTTTTGTATTGAATTTTCAAATCCATAATTTTTTTTATTAAATTTTCAATTCGTAAATTTTATTATTAAACTTTTATTTTACAATTTTTTTATCTAAATTTTAAAACTATATACATTTTACATTTCTATCCATTAAATATACACTGTGATGACATGATTAATAAATAAGGTAAAAAATAAATATTTAATTATATGACCAATATATTACGTTAAAATATTCAATGTTATATTGAATAGAAATGATAATCTGACAGACATGCTTTTAAATACTAAATTATTTAAGATGTTGATTTTCTTAACAAAAATCCTACCTCATTCTAACTCTAATAATAATGAAAAAAAAGTGTAATTTAAAATATAATTCACATTCTAACTCTAAAGTATTTTATTTGAAAGTTTATACTTTATTTGAAAGTTAAGTTAAAGGAAAAATTGACATAATTTGAAATTTTAGATGATAAAATTTATGCAATTGATAGTTCTGATGAAAATGAGAAAATATAAAAGATTAGTGGTAATGTATGTTAATGAGTTGTGTATTCAAATATGATGGGTGAGAATAAATTGGAGGGAAAGAGTGATGAACTGTTTGTTGAGTCCTGACCATTAGTAATGTAGTCCCCATTTCATCCTTACATTATGGAAGAATATTTTTCTTTCTTTCTCTCCCCTTATAATACCATTTCTTGTGGTCTATATCTATTGTATTTATTCATATCTATGAAACTTCTGCAAATATCACAAGTTTGTTGAGCTTTTTGAGTAGGGGACATATAAGCTCTACACCAACATAATAGAGTGGGTTTCCTTTGTTTTTTCTCCTTCTATATTTCCCTCACTGAGACACAGACCTCCACCACCAACACTATTATTACTCTTGCCACCTCACTTCCTCATGCCGCAGCACCAACCAACTGTAATGGAACCTTTTCTCAGCTACAACACTGCCAATGGCAAGACCAACTCTAACTATGATGTCATAACCTGGTTTGAAGATGTATCTCAGAACGCTGGTTTTGTTCAGACTCAGTTGCTGTGCCAGATTCTGAAGCAAAACTATGGGGTGGAATATCTCAAGAAATGGTTGGGGAACTACAATATCCTTGAGATGGACGCATGTGCATTGGAATCCCTTTTCTCTTCTGTGGTTCCCCTTGCCTCCCATGCTGACTTTGAACCATTTATCCAACGGATTGCAGATGGGGACACAGGTCCTTTACTCACTCAACAACCCATAACCACTCTTTCCTTAAGGTACCATCAACTTTAGTTTTTTTTTTTTTCACTGAGACCTTTTTCTTCTACTTTTTAGGGGATAAAACAATGATTCATTATAGTGCTGAATTTTCTTTAATTTTATGGTCATGTTCATGACATAAATAGGAATCAGAATACAGGACATTAGGATAGAGGCCACATATGGCTCTCTCCATATTATTCTGCCAGATTTCATTGGTTATTTGGTTATATCTATGTATGCTTAATCCATGGTTGTTCTAGTGTTTATTATTCATGACTACAGGTCTAACTACAGGTGCTTTGTATGAATTCATGAACAACAGTCTTCAAAAAAGAAACAATTAATAAACCATGAAAGTTTGCTATACATTTTATTTGTTTATTTATTTATAGTAATTACTATCTTTTTTATATTTTTTGGTAAAGTATTTCCTCTCTTTTCTTATTATGTGAAATGGAACTTATGGATGGATCGATCCCCTGCCACTTTCTGATAATTTTTTTTTTTCTTTTTTACTTCGAATATTGTTTTTTCTTTGTATGCAGTTCTGGAACAACAGAGGGAAGGCAGAAGTTCGTCCCCTTCACCCGCCACAGTGCACAAACCACGCTTCAAATATTCACCCTAGCAGCAGCTTATAGATCAAGGTGTGCGCATCTTTATAATATCTACTTGTGTTCCTTTTTGTGTATGTGTATGTGCGCATAACCATAATGTGTTCCTATATGTATGATTAGTTTAAAGCACATGTTAAAATATTCGTCCTTATCTTTTCACTATTTGCAGGGTTTATCCAATAAGGGAAGGGGGAAGGATTCTTGAATTCATATACAGCAGCAACCGGCTCACAACAAAAGGAGGTTTAACAGCAGGAACCGCCACAACACACTACTATGCCAGTGAAGAATTCAAAATCAAGCAGCATAAGACCAAGTCATTTACTTGCAGCCCTCAAGAAGTGATTTCTGGTGGAGACTACAAACAATCCACATATTGCCACCTCCTTCTTGGCCTCTTCCTCTCTGACCAAGTGGAGTTTATTACCTCAGCTTTTATCTACAGCATGGTGCAAGTTTTCAGCAGTTTTGAAGAATTGTGGAGAGAAATTTGCAATGACATCAGAGATGGCACTCTTAGTTCAAGGATCAAGTCACCAAAAATGAGAAAGGCTGTTTTGGACATCATCACTCCAAGCCCAGATTTGGCTTCAAAGTTGGAAACTGCTTGCCATGAGCTAGAAGTGGTGGAGTGGTTTGGTTTAATTCCTAAACTTTGGCCAAATGCTAAGTATGTGTACTCCATAATGACAGGGTCCATGCAACCATATTTGAAAAAACTGAGGCATTATTCAAATGGATTGCCTTTGGTTAGTGCTGATTATGGCTCAACTGAGAGCTGGATAGGGGTTAACGTTGATCCTACTTTGCCACCAGAAGATGTAACATTTGCTGTGGTTCCTACTTTCTCTTACTTTGAGTTCATACCACTTCACAGGCACGAAAATAAATTTTGCTCAGGAGCTGATGATTTCATGGAAGATAAGCCAATTCCACTATCTCAGGTTAAAGTTGGACAAGAGTATGAAATAGTCCTCACAACGTTCACCGGTATGTATCTTTCTTAATTCTCTTCTATATAAAAAAAATTAATTTTATGGTACTCGGAAATTTAACTGTTTTGAACCTTTTGGAACGTACTTATTGAATTATTAACCCAAAAGATAATTGTACCAAAATCATTAAGTTTCTGTACCATAGCAGGTCTCTTATCCTATATCATTGCCCATTTCCTCGATTCATCTTTTCTCAGTTTTATGACTTACATTTTTAACACGACACATGGCAGAATTTACTAGATCTTCGGAACAGCAGAATCTTTTGACTTTTTGTTTGGTATTAAATGCCAAGTAAATGCATTAGCAACTTGTACACTATTCCTATTTGGCAAACCCGTTTCGATTGACCCATTATCGTACATAAAATAACGCCTCGAGTTACAGGTTCAAGAAAGTATCTATCGGGCTTCATGTGTGCCACATGTGTAAGCTAGCTGCAGCATGAACATGGATCTGTCTAGTAGCTAGTTGCATCAAGCCAAAAAGTTTTAGGTTGAATATAGCTAGATGCACAAAACGAGTACGGTTATATGATTGAAATGCATACAAATGGCATCATGAGTGATAGACATACAATACGTGGACTGAAATGCATTCCAATAATGGGCATCACCAATAATAGATAGCAGTGCTGTGAATATATATATATATATATTTATTACACTAATGAGTTAACTAGTCAAACTACACACTAAATATTTTAGGTTAATGCTGAACACAGTTAGCTTATGGTATATATTTAGTTGATATTATTTATTAAAATATCCTTTTATAAAAGGTTATAAAAAATATTTTGACATAATTATTTCTTCACTCAAAACCTGAAAGTAGGTGGGCACCGACCACAAACAACGCACGTTTAATATGTTGGCCACAGTTGGGAGTACTTGGTTGCATTTCCATCGCTACTTTTTGTTGATGTTCCATCATCTCAGACTTTCAATAGGAACAATTCCTTACAGTATTTTTTGTTTAGCAACTATCAACTGGTTCTGGTTCTGTCTTAGTGTTTCTTCTAATCATGCATGTTACAAGTTTGTCAATAAAATATATTTTCTTCAATCACGTTTATTTATTTATTTATTTTACAACTGAGATATTATTTAAATAACTGAGTTCAGCTGGTTGAGACCAATCAAATGTTAGTAACATATGTACAAGTGAATTGAAAATGCAAAATATATAGTAGTATAAAAGTAAGCTTGGTGGTTTTGGTTTTTTCTAATAATGTATAGAGCTTTATATTTGATGATAATACATGTGTTATTAGTTATGGTTCTGGTGATATGAGAGGAAGGAAGCAAGTAGCTATGATTAACATTTGATTTCAGGTCTGTACAGGTGCAGGTTAGGGGATGTGGTGGAAGTGGCTGGTTTCCACAATGGGACCCCAAAGTTGAACTTTGTGTGTAGAAGAAAGCTAATTCTGACAGTAAATATAGACAAGAACACAGAAAAGGACCTTCAATTAGTGGTAGAGAGGGGGTCCCGTATTCTGAACACGGCAAAAGCGGAGCTGGTTGATTTCACCAGCTATGCAGATGTCTCAAAGCAACCAGGGCACTACGTAATTTTCTGGGAGATCAAAGGGGAGGTAGATGACAAGATCCTTGGTGCATGTTGCACTGAAATGGACAAATTGTTCATGGATCATGGCTATGTGGTGTCAAGAAAAACCAACTCAATAGGGCCCTTAGAGCTTTGCATTTTGGAGAGTGGGACTTTCAAGAAGATTTTGGACAACTTCATAGCAAATGGGGCAGCCTTGAGCCAATTCAAGACCCCCAGGTGCACCAATAATCTTGTCCTCCTTAAAATTCTTAACACGTGCACCACCAAAAAGTTTCGTAGCACAGCTTACAACACTTGAACAACAATGATTGATGTATATCATCATCATCAATCAACAATTATTTTCTTAGTTTCCCCAGTTTGTTCTGCTTTTTCTTTCAATATATATGACTTCATTGGTACATCTGATCCAACCTGATATACTGCTATGTATAGCACTGTTCTAATTTCTAACACGCCATCGCACAACGATAGTCTTGTAAGAAAATCCTCACTCTGAAATCAGTAAATGTTTTATAAGTGTCTTATGATTAAACTATTTACGTACTATTAATAAGTTTCCACATGTATTTCACTGTAATAAGCTTATTAAAATAATTTCTATACGGTTTCATCTCCAGAATCATCCTTAGTATTTCAACAATAGTCTTCTAAGGTTATTTCACACTAAAATATTAATTAGAATGAAGAAATTTATGTATATTAAAGAGTAGTATTATTTTAGAATTTAATAAATGTTGAATTTTATATATGAAAGTGTAGAATAAATCAAAATATGTTGTAATTTTTTTAAAACTTTGTTTACTGTGAGGAGATTAAGAGTAAATAGTTTGAGATATTGCATCAGTGAACAAATGGGACCTCAGTTTACAAATTATTCATAAATATTTTTTAAATTTATTTTTTTGTTATGTTTATTAATTTTTTCTATTTATAATATAATTGTGGGATTTTTACAAACTTTAAAAATATTTATTATAGGTGATATACAGGTTATGTTTCTTTTTTTTTTCTTAAATTTTATTACATATTTATGATTTTAATAAATTACAATTTGATTATAAGGTTTATATATTAGTTTATTTTGTTGTGGTTTTGAAGCAAAATAATTGAAAAATTAAAGAATGTTGTTGGTCAACTAGAATGTATAAATAGTGTTCTAATAATTTGATTATATTTATCTATTAACTCATTTAAACTATTACAATGACCTAATTTATTTTTTAAATACCTGAAACAAGAATAAAATTTATAGTTAGACAAAATTAATACTCAAATTATATTATTTAACCTGGACTTTAATTATGCATTATCATGATATATATATTCGAAAACATTGACAACCAACCTACTCTATTTATAAATAGTAAAGTTTTTATTTATTTTTAATGGGATGTGAACCAATTGAAATAATACTAGGTTGACATTTTAATAGTTAGAGGACATTCATTAGGGTTGAGATTTGATTTGGTTGAATTTTTCACTAAATATTTAACTAAATGAAATATTAAAATTAAATATGATTTAGTTTAATTTAATATAAAATTTGAACAAAATTATATTATTATTTTATTTTTTGATTTAAACTGTTTTGTAATTTTATTATTATAAAATTTTTAAATATTTTAAAAAATTATAACTTATATTTTAATGAAAAATTATGATACATTTTATAATAATATATTATTAAATATAATAAAATTTTCTATTTTTTTATTTGTATATTTTTTATTTAATCATAATTTTAATTATTCTTTATATTTGCAAATAAATTATATATTCTTTTATTAAACATTATCATAGTGATAAATATAAATATACTATATATAAAATATTTCAAATTATAAAAAAAATTCAAAATTAAAAATAAAGTATTTTTTAATTTATTACCATCATTAAATCCATAATATAGGAGCATACCGATATATAATAACAAGAACCACACAAAGGAATAACCCTTGATTTAACGTCCACCAAAGTACAAAATTAATACAATATCCACATCATGTCCCAATGCCTCTTTGTACTTGTGCTTTCATTTCTTCCAATCTCAAAAGAATTCAAGAAAAAAAAAAAAAAAAGGAAGCTTGTTGAGCCTTCACCATTGTTTTTAGGTGTCAATAAGAAGTGTTTTTTTCCCGTGTGCACCATTATTCTTAGATGGTGTTATTGCTCAATAAATATGATCATCAAGGAATGAGGAACACGATTGATCAAGAACATGATCAATAATTTTTCAAAGTCAACCCCAAGAAATTGATCGCATACAATTTATGTAGAATAATATACAGTGATTGAAAACAGCTTGTGTATTAATAAGATCAGACCGATTTGCCAGGCCACATCACTACAAACCGATAACATATCGGTCTAAGAGATGTGATTAATTAAGCAATAATTAAAATGATTAATAATTAAAATATAACTATTAACACTTAAATGTCATGAGATCCAACATCAGAAATTCGACTTAACAAATAAACTTATTTAGACAATATTATAAATAGGAATAATAAATGAGAGGTAAGACATTTTACGATACACATTAATTACTTGAACTTAATATTGATTTGAACGTTAAAATGCTTTCACAGGTATCTCACCCAATCTAATCGAAGATTACACGGAACTGAGAATCAATATTTAAAAATAAAAGACTTACCCGTTCTAGCAAATATTGTATCTTATGAGTATTTAATTTCAATAATAACAACTTAAATTTTCAAATTTCAAATAATGAAAGTAAGATTTTGTCTCTGCTGCTAAAAGTTTATTAATAACAAAGAAGTTAAAGTAAATTAAATTCCTCTCACTAAACTTGTAGGTATTTCTTGAAAAGATTCTAAGGTGTTTGATAATTTAAATATTCTTATTTGTTTTGATTTGACCTTAACCACAAATTCCATACAGAAAAATTAAAACTCCAAAAGTTGGTTGACAAAAGGGCTCAATTTGTAAGGTGATTATTAGGTGAGCCAAACTTTTCTTTTGTCTAATGTATAAATTTTTATAATTGGGTCTTTAAAATTTCAAAATTTCATATTGGGTTTAAATTCAGCAAAATTGTTTTTTCTTTAACTCCATATCTTATCACAAGAAATCTAGGTCAGAATATTTTCTTATCACCAACCAACCATTTCTACCACACCCTTTTCTTTTGTCGGTCACACATAATTACATCCAAACATTCAACATAAACATAATTTTGATGCTGCTATCCCAATTTTCCATCTTCGATGTGCCTGCTAAATGCTGTCGCTTTCTCCCTAAAAAAAATGTTGTAATGTCATCAAAATTATTGCATACTAACTTAGAAATAGGGAATGGACTCACCCTCTAATCATAAAATTATTAGCTTTTATAATAATCATTTCAAAAATTGAATTGATACTCTCTCATTTTTATTTATATATAAAAATATTATTCTGGAACTACTTATTATTTCGATCTTTCATTCATTTTTTTTTTATTTCCTGTCATCAATGATTCTCCTTAAACTTAGTCTTGTCCTATAAAACAAAGGACTCTCTGCATGAATAGTTTATGTAATTACGTTCGCATGTTTAAATATTCTACCCCACATACACTAATCTTGGGGTAAACGACAATTATTGTAAAGTAGTACTAAGATTCCAAAATTATATTTAGTTTCTTTACACGTATTTTATTTAGTTATTTTTAAAACTATGTATATGATTTGTTTTTTTTTTATTATTATTATTTATATGTAAAGAAGCAGTAAAATGTAGAAGGAATTATGTAAAGAATAGAAAAAATATTGATTATTAATTTTATATTATATATAATTCTTAATATATTATTGTATATAATTATCAAAATACAAAATGCACTTGATAATTTTATTATTTTTTGTCTTTGGAGATAAATTAATTATTTTTTATTTATTAAAATTAAATTAAATTTAAATAACTCAAAATAATATTTATAATGTCAAAAGTAGTATATACAAAGTCATATATGTCTAACTAAATATTTTTATTATTTTAAAAAATAATATATTAAATTTAAATTATTGAATAAAAATAAGAATTATATTAATTGGTATATATTTTGTAAATTTGTAAAAATGATACGATGATAGTTGTTCGAACAACTTATGTGAGAATTGGTTTGGTTGATAGATTTGAATGGTGTTGTCAGGTCTTGCAATGTAAACAAAGGAAACAAGATAACAAATAATGGAAGGAGAACGTTGCATTAATTGCACTGCAAAAAGATAAGATTATGAAAATAACTCATTGATGTATACGGTCACAAATTGTGACAACTTTAACTCACTCACCAAACCTACTATTCCTCAAAAACTGAAAACAATAAACATAATTTGTATTTTATCGTTTGGATCTTACCACACACATAGAAGCTGCTACCAACACAATTTTTCATTCAAAATCCCTTGAAATTAAGTCATAACAAAGAAAAATGTTTGCAGAGAAGAATCACTTTAGATAGCTTATCCTTGTTGAAGTGGAATTTAGGTATAACCTGTTTAATATAATGCATCTGCTAAACATATGCATTATATATGCAATCAAAACTAATTATAAAATATAGTTCATATTATATGGAAATCCATTTAATCTTTTCTTTATTTGGAAATCCAGTTTAATGTATAAAACAAGTCAAATTTATAGTGTTTTATTATATGGTTTTCAAAACATATACGTGCTCTGATGCAACCAGTGGTCCTGATGCACGTAGTAGCAGTCCGATAAAAACTGGTCCAAGAAAGGGAACAATCAAACATGAACCCTATAAGCCTAGCTACTACATAGTATATAAACTAATGATTCATTTCAATTTTCTTTTCTGGTTCCAAATCTAATCATGAGAGACTAGGTGGAAGATCTTATTGTCTAGAGTATTCTGAACTACTATGTTCTGTGCCCCCACAAGTTAATAGGAATTTGGAGATATATTAGTTATTTTTTAAAAGTAAAATTAGTTTTCGGAAGATGAATATGAAATGAGTGAAGAAAGAATTTAAGTAAGTTTTATAAAGAAATATAAAAAGGAAAGTCAGATTATTTATTTTTTATTTTTTTTAAGAAACCTCTTCTCTGTAAAAAATTTTCTTTTTAAAGTCTTTTATCTTTTATTTAAAATTTCTCACTCATTCTTTATTTTCATCCAAATTTAAATACACTATTGAAAAATTTATAAAGAAGAGAACATTTTCTACTAAATAAAATCTTGATTTTGGTTTTCGTATTCTATACTTTCATTAAATATTAGAGTTTGGGTTTATTCTTGGAGTTTTCTTCTTCCTTGTATTTTAAGTGATATGTATAATCTTGTGGTTTAGATACCAGAAGAGTTAGTGGGGACATCAAAAGTCGTAGATTTGTGTTGTAGTGGAAGTACTACATAGCTGAGTTTAGAATAAGGTAAGAGAAACTAGTTATTTTAACTCTCAGTTTGTGATATTTGTGGAAATGCATATTCTATCTTGTTTCTATGGTGTTTGGATTGCCTCAAATGCTTAGATTTGGTGTTAAAATCATGTTTTTGCAACTCTGTAGAACCCATGTTTTACATAATCCACTGAACGCAGGATTCTTACGCTAAACTGATTTGTTCCAAGGGCTCTTAGGTTCAGATTCGCTGAGCGGAAGGTCCTTCGCTAAATGGATGATGTGCAAAGCGTAGGAGACCTGCATTGAACGCATTTGACAAAAAAAAAAAATTGAACGGATTGTAGCTAAGTTGAGTGAATTTTTCACTGAATAACTTATTTTATTTGACTTTAAGCGCCTGTTTGTTTCCGCAGACGAAAAGAGAGCAAGCGGAGATATGCGAAAAAAGTCCAAAAATTAATATACAAAAATATGAATTTAAAAAAAAAAAAATTACATCCCTTCTCTTTCTTTCCTTCAATGCGAAGAATTTACGTTAATCGATAATATATATTAAAATATTAATATATTTTATATATCATTTTAGAATTAATATAATATTAAAATAATAAATTATTAATAATAATAAATATTAAATAAAATTATTAATATTTGTGTTATTTTAATAATATTAAAATAATATATTTTTTTATATTTATTTTTTATTATAATAATAATAATTTTAAAAAATATTAATAATAATATTTATTTTTTATTTTATAATAATAATAAATTTAAAATAATTAATAATAATATTTAAATTATATATTTTTTTTTAATAATAATAATAATAATAAAAATTTAAAAATATAAAAAATTATTAGTAATAAATAATACTATTTTATTTTCTACTCCTTTCCTCTCTCTTTCTCTCAATCCAAACAACTTTACTTTCTCTTCTTTTTCTCTTTATTTCTTTCCTTTTCCACTCCTTCAAATCCACTCTCCAATCCAAACACACCCTAAATGATGAAAAATGATATGTATTCGTGAAAGTTCTAGAGATCTAAGTATGATGTGATTTAATGACATGAGGTTTGTGTTACTCCTAGTGAGAGAAGGTTTTTGCCATTGAGTTATTAATATATGAATATTAATAATATAATGTGTATGGATTTCGAAAATATTTATGAGGTATTCAGAACTTAATAATGTTTCAAGTCATGTAGACTAAAATTTCATGTGATGAAGAATAATTAAGACTCATTAATTGTTTCAAAAAAATAATAAGTGATGCTACCTTGAGGTGATATATTTGTTGTAAGATATTGTGGGATGATCTTGGGATAAAAAAAACTTAAAAAATTAGTAATTGAAAAATTCCTTGGTCCTTGGATAAAATTTTGATTATTGTAAATAATTTTTGTATTGTATAGGGTTAATAAGCTAAGTTTTACTAAATTATGAGTTTAATTGTGAATCCATAGCACATAGCACATATGGTGCTCCATTAGGGTAGGCTCCAACAATCCCTAACTCTTTTGGCCCATGTGAGCAATTATCACCACAAGGGTTCCATCAAGCCAACCTACCAAGTATAGAGAAAATATAAGAGATGTACCAACTCTTATCTTCTTTGTTTAACTTTTAAAATTAAACCTTTATGAGAAAAGAAAAGAAACCAAAATAAAGTAAACAGTATTTTCTTTGTTTAAAAAGAAAGAGTGACATTAAAAAAGACAATTATTATTATCAAAATAATAAATAAATAAAAATTAAATAATTGTACACCCAATCCCTTTCCCTTCAAACAAATAGTTTTCCTAAAAGAAATATACTAAATGGAAATTATGAGTTTTCATAATATTTGAATTACTAAATTTATTTATTTATTACTTCCTCTTATAGGTATTTTTTAAAGGATGAAATTTTCACTAAACAAAATTATTTGTTTTAGTGATTAAAAAAATTGTGAAAATAATATAATTTGTGACGAATATTTTTCTGTCACAATAATATTATTTGTTATTTAATTTCTTTAAAAGAATTATTTTTATTTTTTATTTTTCTTCCTAATTTTAGCTTTTCGTTTTCAATTTTCTGTATACTAGCTCGCTCACATATCTTTTTCAATCACACATTTATACTTAGAAACTAAAGTTTACCTTTTCTATGTTTTAGTGAGCAATTAGTTCCATTTACTAGGCCTTTTAGATTTTATTTTTAGATTCCCCTAATTGTTTAGGATTTGATGGAAGATTATCAAAATTTTAGGGTTCTTAAAAAAAATCCAACATTTTTCTCCTATGTTTTCCAATATCATTGAAGGGATAGTAAAATTGAGATGCGAGAAGCGTTAGTTCAAGTTGATTTCAATTTTCAATTTTCACTTTTTTTTATTAGAGGCTTAACCATTTTTCAATCCAGATTTTATTAATCATAGGATTTTTAGATATTTTTATTGACATTCATCTTCTTTGAACAAGTTTTTTCATTATTTTTTGGTGAAGGTATAATCTTTTATGTTATTATAATTATGTATCTTTCTTGTTTATATTTACTTTTTAAAAAATTATTAATTTTTTATTATATTTTATTTCATGTTAAATTCCTTCATTAACATTTTTTTATATGAGATATAAGTTTTATTTTAATTCCTTAAAAGTAAAAGCACCAGTGGTCTAGTGGTAGAATAGTACCCTGCCACGGTACAGACCCGGGTTCGATTCCCGGCTGGTGCATGTCTTTGGGAGCTATGATTATAATTGCAAGTGGTTGAAGGGTCAATCACATTATCATCACTTAATAAAGTGTATGAAAATCTGCATCTGAGTTCCCAAACTTTTTGGAAACAATGGGTGGTGCAAAGAAAAATTGTGGTGTAAACAGGAGGGTCTTATTATATATACCTTACGTAATAGCCCATCACTATATTGATAACTAACAATTTAATGAAGAGAGGAAAATAAACACGATGGAGCAAAATGCAAAAGTATGATAATTGTACAATGAGACAGTACGGGAATAGAATATATGGTGTTTCTTTTTTATTGTGATTCTTCTTTTCATGAGATTCAATAAATAGTTCTCTTCGGACACAAGGCTGCAATTCGCACCAATGGCGAAGCTCGAAGAAATAGACAATTCCGTGGCCAAAATCAAGCAGAAGAGGAATCATGGATCCACCACATTCTTTGTCTTTGTTGATTACCTTTTCCTCTTCATTTTCCTGGGTTTCTTATGCTTCATCATCTTCAAAATTGTGAACATTTAATTCCTCCCACCACACAAATCCAACAACTTTTTGTATTTTACATGAACCAGGTACCTACCCCACTTCTTTTTTATTTGGTTTATGCCATAAAAATTTCATTTCCCCTTTCATTATATATACATGCTACAATGTTATGTTTAAAATTTAAAATATAGGAGGCTCTCTTGTGTGTATATCCCTTTATTAAATTTTCTTCCACACACAGCTTGTTTCTTGCTGAGTGTTTTCCATGTTATGTTAGAGGGATGCTATCTTTTTTTGTTATGACTTTTTTTCTTTTTTATATCGTACTTGCAAAATAAATAGAACATAATGGAATGACTTGTTGAATGTTTGTCTGATCCTCTCAATGGAAGATTTTGAACAATTATAATGCAATTTTATTGATATTGATATAGGAAGTATTGCTTCTTTGGGGATCAATGAATGCAATTATTGGTAATCCTATTAATTAAGGAATTAATCATCAAAATTAGTTGTTTAATAGGCTCTTCAATTCTTCTGGCTTTTTGTATTTTCTTACTACAGTTACATTCCAGGAGTTTGTATAGTGCTATACTATTAATTTCTTTACTTACCTAAGTATGCTTCTTTTAATTTTCATCTACTTAGTTGCCTTTTATTCTGACAGGATACAAGGACATGTCGTGTGGCAGATCTAATTCTAAACCTGGAAGGTTGTGGCATGTGCAGTTTTGATCTGATCCTAGCATGTCATACTTGGATAGGGAGGATTCTACAATACCCTTAATACCCCTAGTATATTCACATTTTCAGGTGATTGTGACGTAAAATATGATGTAATTAGTTAACCAGTTGCTGCTCTAAAGTATTGTAACAATTACCTTATTTCATACAGATTCTTTCATGTCATTTGTTGACATAAATTGTCATGTTATACCAGTGAGAAATATATAAAAAAGATAATCCAAATCCTGTGTAATTGAATTTCACATCTGACATGGTATGTAGTACGGACCATGATTCCACAAGTTAAATGTGTTTATTAAATTTGAATTGTAAACAAAAAATCAAGAGTGTAGACTTTGTGCAGTTGAAAAAAATTTGTAGAGAATCCAAATCCCATGCAGTACTTGTTGAGGTCACTGAAGTGATGCCCTTTGAATATAGCAAGGACCCTTCTCAGTTGAAAATTCTGTTCTGAAATTCCAAAGTTACATAACTTAATATTTCTTTGATGTTACATCTCATCCGTTCTTACATCAGGATAAAGTGAAATTAGGTAACAATGCATACCTATTTTATACCAGTATGATCTCTATCTTGACTGTGATAAAGAAGGATGACAGGTAAAAATTCAAAGCAAAATTGTGTAGGGTTTATTGCAGAGATGTAAACTGATATTGTGGTGACCTCGAGTAAATTTTGTTGGGGGGTAAACATTGGAATGAGGGCTCCTTCTGAAATGCTGATAACTTTGATATCTGGTTTAAAGGACAACTACTCAACCTATTTTCATAGTACGGAAAAAGAGAAATTATTACATAATGTTGATAAATATCTATACGAAACATAATCAATTTTTTTTGTTTGCAAATAAAGTTCAATTATTTGTTATATAATAATTTGTCTCGCATAGGATTGTCGAATAAATGTGTGATTAGGTTATTTCATATACTAAATAGTTTCAGAACCAAAATCTTTTTGAAAATGAAAAATGTTTTTCTTTTCCTGAAAAAAAGAGAATCAAATTTATGAATGCAGAGTTGTAGGTCCATTTGTGTGTTTCTTGCTTCTACTTTCTCAATGGTGGCATGAGAGAAGCATAACTGCTATTTTGCATGTGATAGAGGTGTGGTAATTGGGTTTATTTATGGCTTGCTGATAGCACACCTACGATGTATTTATGTACCGAAATTCTGTCTTTCCTATGATGTGAGATGTTGAGGACAATAAATGAGTTTGCTGTCATAGCAAAGGTTTTAATTTGTTCTCCGTACAGTATGGTTGGTTTGAAGCGAGGTCAAGGGAATATCTTGTTCTTATTGTGATTGATATGAGTTTGTGCTCTTGTCAATGTCAACATTTGTTACTTAGATGCAAAGTCTGCATTTATTTACCATGTGCTGAATGGCCCCCTATTGATCTATAAAGTGTATAGATTTTAAATCCTATATTCGTGCTTTTGCAAGTCATAATTATTTTACACCCTTGCTGTGATACAACCCCACTGGCTAACTAATGAACAAGGAAAAAGATTGGTGGATAGTGGGCAAAAATCTATAATTAAGACGTGTTTTCTTGCAGAGATAGAAGTGCAGACATAAAAGGTGATATAATGGGATAGGAAAAAAGGGTTATAGTTTACCTCCTTTTATGTTATATAATTATTAGATTACTTAAATATGATAATATGAAAATGATAACAATTATTTTAAAAGTACTAATAAAGTATATCTATCATTCAAAAAAAGCTGGCCATGAAAAGAATATAAGAAGTTAAGAGACATAAATTGTGGGGGTATGAAGAGGGTGTCAAAAAATTGGAAGCATAAAAGCAAAATTATTTTGAGGACTCATTCATCAGTAACTAATTTGACTTGAAGAACAGAATAAACTTACGTCACACTTAATTCAGCTTAAAACAATAATACAATTAAGGACAAAACAGAAAGACTTGGCAGTCCATGGTGATCACCATATATACACACTAATGTGCATATGGACACACTTATTTATAGATTGCTATGGCTAGGAAATAGATAAAAAAGAAGAAAATATTAAGCATAAATGACCACCTTACGAACTACCTCTAGCTTGCATGCATTACAAACATGCACAAGTTAACTCATGGATGAACTGGTGCTGGAACACTGCCACCACTTCCAGGAATGGGAACCTCAAAACCAGGGTTTGGGACAAAAGTGTCATCACCACCTGGAACATAACTGCGACCAGTTGATCCTGATGCTGATCCTGACCCAGTTCCTGATCCTGAACCTGATCCAATTCCTGTTCCTGTTCCTGTTCCTATTCCTGCTCCTCCATTGCCACCAGTAAATGGATTGTGAGGTTTAAGGTGAAATTTGGGTGGAAATGCTACAGGTCCAATGCCTGGAATATACACCCTATCATGAGACTTGAACAAGAACTGAGGCTCCTTCTTGTCTTGTGTGTTGGTTTTCTCGGCAAGGCTGCGTCCAGCAACTGCTGTCGCAATGAGGATATTGGAAATGAGCACAAATGCAAGGAATGAGGAAGCTTTGGAAGCCATTTTCAGAGATAAGAAAAGTGTTGAAGCAAGGATATGTATGACTCAGGTGTTTGTTTATCACTTGAGTTGAATACTTGAGGGAGTGATATGCATTATTTATATGATTCCAGGTTCTACAGTAAGAGTGAACTTTGGCGGTGAGTTAAGTGTAGTTCTTGAACAAGGATTAATGTGATTCAGATGCATGCATGGTGATGGGGTCATTTGGTAGTTGAACATTTCTTTGGTTTTGGCTTTATTACTTTCTATTTGTGGAAGATGGTTAGCAATGTTGGAGCGGCTACTAAATGGAGCCTTCATGAGGCTGCTTTATGCACCGTAATATGCAGAAAACTTGAAATTAGTTTTACCTACATTATATATATATATATATATATATATATATATATATATATTATCTTCTCTACTTTTACTCTTTAGTAATTACTTGAGAAATAACTTGAGAACACAAGTGTGATCAATATTGCATCAACTACTGACACCTTCTGTTTGACCTCTTTGCCCACTAGTTAAACTGAGAAAGGGAAAATTTGTATAAATCCACCTTATTTTGGAAATGGAGAGAAAATAAAGAAAAGAAAAGATAAAAAGAGAAAGATAAAATGCAGTGAATAATATAATGGAAAAAGATAAAAAAGAGATAGGAAGAAAAATGAAATAAAATGTATAAGATTCTTTTATAGCGTAATTCAATTATGCATAGTTATATATATCAAGATTATTGATTATTGTAATAACTATTTTAAAATTTATATTTAAAGTAGTAATACAATTTTTTTTATAGTGACATGTATCAAATTTTAACTTAATAATTAGTATTTAATATCATGAAAAGTTTATGGGTTTTGGTAAGCATTTTGGTATTAATAATCATGATTTATTTTTTAAAATTAATAGTATCGGAAGAAATTTAGAAAAATAAATTAAGATTATTATCTTTAGGATTGACATCTTCGTCATTCTTTTATTTTTAGCAAAGTTGCATTTTTGAAAATTTAAAAATTTGACTATAAAAATAGATTTATGTATTATATATGTTCAAATTATTAGTCTTTGAAGTAATAATGATATATAATTAATGTAAGAAAATATATGTTGGTGCATAAACCAACATATTCATATTAATTAGGCACGTCATATTATTTAATATATGGAAAAAAATATATGATAAATGGGATGTCTTTGTCGTATTTTTTTTAATCAAAAGTATAGTTAACCAAATTAGATATAATTGGATACTAAAAAAATGATACTAATTAGGATAATCAATTTGTCTCAATAAATATATTTGAAATAAATAAATAAATATGATTAAAGTATGACAACATAATAGATGTTGTAATTAAGATATCATTTCACATCTTGACCATAATAACAATATATTAAACTAAATATGAAACAATATTAAAAAAAATAAAAAAATTTAATCAAATATTTATCAAAATTTTAAAAAGTTTCATAATAAAATTAATAAAGTTAAGTTTTGAATATCTATATTATAAATTTCCTTAAACACATATTTAATTTATTAAGATATAATTATTTTACTTATTTTATTTCTTTATTAAAATTGAATGAATTTTATTTAATTTTTATTCTTACATTTTAATAGATTTATTATAAACACAGTGGATTTTAATTTTTATATTTGTTATTCATTTATTTGATACATTTATCTTTGTTATACTTTATAATTTTTTTCATAATTAATTTCGTCAAAATAATTTTTATTATTTAATTTAAATCATATATAAATTATTTTAAATTATTTTCTAATATTAAATATTTTCTTAACAATTAACTATTCACAAAACGGAATATATATGTATGTATATGTAATATAAAAAATGAAAAAAGGACAGTGTAATATTTTTAAAAGCAAATATAAGAGATTTGTGGAGAAGTTTAAAAAGAAAAACTAGAATAGTAATTTGACAAAATGTTAATGTAATTTAATGTTGATATAATGTAAGCAAAATGAGAAAGGGGAACAGATTTTCCACAGTAAAAGTGTAAACTTTCATGATTGGAGTTGCCTAGACCACATCACAAATAATGACAAGCAGAATCTGAGTAAACTGACTTCAAATTCAACAAAACTGGTCGCGCTTATGTTGTCCCTGTAACTGTCGGAATTCATGGCAGTAGAAACAAGTTGAGAAAAATAAAATAAAATCAATCATATCGGTAACGTTACTTTTACGTTAATCTCCTCCCATTACTCTTACTAATACAAATCATGACCATAATGCAGCTTTTTGGGGTAATCATCATTGGTCATGGTTCAGTGTATGAGCCTTTCAATCATAACTCTCAAGTGTTGCCTCAATAATTAATTGACAATCATAACTCTCTAAGGTTGCCCCAGTTATCATTAGCTGGCAACCAAATGTCACAGCTTGAATCTCATAATGTATGATACCATTTTCAACCAAGATTTGCTGGAATATCTTAGACTTGGAGTAAGAATATTTCTCAATGGAAGTCCAACGTTATTAACGCTTAGCATCATGTTCAAATCACTTATTTTTTGTGCCCCTATTTTAGCTCAAAGCATCCTCAATAAAAAAAATGTTTATTGATTATATGAACAACACTATTAACAGTTCTGAAGATTGCAAGACTGTTTTATAGAATTCAGTTTCCGTTCTCAAGATTTGTGTGCGCCATTGAAGTTATTAAACCCCATGTCGCATTGAAGAGTCGTCAAAAGTCAGTTAAATAACTTCACTGGTTGTATCTTGGTTTTCTACAAGAGTAATTAGCCAACCAAAGAGCATCAAAATGATAGATACCCTTGCAGAAAAATTTTCTTTCTTGAATTCAGTGTTGTGCCAAGTATTACAATAAACAGTCCCCATGAAACCAACAAATAAATTCAAGAGTTTGGCCTTTCCTCAGAAAATCTAGGAAGTTGGACAAGTGAGTTTACACGAGTAACCCCTTCCAAACCTGACCAGTTTTGATCGTCAGTAGATAATGTACCATCTTCAACATCAACAGTTAGTGCTGCATTAGTCTCATTTTCTTCCGAGGATCTCACAGTGAAATTTCTCTGCAACGATGGCTCAGACTTTTGTCCATCATCTGACTCAATGGGATTACCGGAATGGTTGCTCTGGATGGTTGCAGAAGAAAAGCCTTGTTCATCATAATCAGATTCTGAGTCCATTTTCCCATCCAAAAATAAGCATACTACAGCACAGTCATCCATCTTTGAAGTAGGATATTTAAGTTTCCACTCCCTGGCAGCAGAATCTACCAGAATCCTTGCGGCCGATGATCGTGTCGGTGCTGAAGATACTATCTCAACCACCTCCTCATTGCTTAAAACATCCCAAACCTGCACAAAATTTAAAGACAACTAGTTACCTATCTGGAGAAGATGGAAGCTTGACAATTAATAATACTGTTCTCTAAGAATCTTATCCAGTAATGAAATATAGAAAGTTTTAATGTGAAAGTATCATGCTATGGTTGGTGTGGTTAACTGTTATGAGGACAAAATCACGCAGCAGCAAATTTTCTTGCCATATTTTGCAATGTCCACTTTTCTTAATGGCAGGCTAGTTAAAGTGCCACGGCTGAAAATATAGAGATTTTATTGACTAATTCGCTTTTTCCAGATTAGAATGAAAGGCATTATGTGCAGAAAAAAATTATCTGTGAATTTTAAGTGACTGAAGTCCAGTTAACAATTCTGATGCCTTTCACACACAGACATATACATGATAGATTTATGAAATAAGAAAGTGCTGGAATAAACATCAGCCATGGCAATTTCAATGCTAAAACAATATTTATCTCACAAATGAAACGAGTACAAGAGTCTACAACGCAAACATCTTATAAGAAACTCACAAAGGGTCTTATTCAGCTTTAAAAGGATCTCACCATACATCATCACTTCTAAGAAACTAACTATTCTTACAAGTTTTACTCCAATGACGAAATTTTATAAGAGCTCACATTTTATAATTTAAGGGAAATTACCCTTGAGATATATTGTTATATGACATTCACACCCCCACTAGTTTGAGTCTTATTTTAGGACAAATAAGGGCAAATTATCCTATTATTTATTATTTACACTTCAATTTTTTACAACTTAAAAAAGAAAATATTGAAAATGGTATTATGAGGATGGTTGTTGGTATTGAAATATTTGATTTTTATTATTAAGACCTAGGATCTTATATAAGACCCAGTTCCTGATTTTAAGACCTCCATCATACCACATGGGCCTGTTCTAATGGAAGTTTTTTTTATAAAACTTGAGTCTTAAATTTAAAACTCTTTAAGATCTCTGCATTGAAGATGCTCTGAGTGAGTATTTCCCAATCCAAAGAGAATCAAGAATGGTAAAATGCAGGGAAAAGAACTAAGAACAGATATTTTGGCTAGTTATTTCTTTCATGTTGAAGAAAGCTTATCACTTCAAACATATAAGATTGTGTAAATTTTACATCTTGAGTGGTCAAGAGGCTAGGTAATCCAACAGTTACACTGCTAATTGACAACTGACCAAACAAGCTATCTATCAAGATTGTTAAAATATCTATTCTACTCAAAGGCTGGTTTCTAAAAGTCACATCACAGTTTCCTTCCTATCTATCACCATATGGTCAATATAATGCCATAATGCACTACTAATCAGTAATTTGAACTTTTTCTTACACCGATCACTCATTATTTCACTATCAATGCTGGACCAGGTAAAATAATTTCTTCATGACATGTCCTACTAACCAACAGAAAATAACTTCAAAATGGAAATTATATTTGTTGAAATTTCCTAGTAAAATAGGGATAACTGGTGATAAAACAATTTCTGAAAAAGAAAAGTAAAATTTAAGGGAAAAAACAAAGAAATGGAAATGAGATTAAAAAATCTTACCCCGTCGGAGGCAAGAACAATGAATTGATCTCTGTCCGTAAGCTGCCGATGAGAAAATTCAGGGATAGAAATCACACCATACTCCTTCAAGCAGAAATCTCCAAATGCTCTGGCCATTGCTAATCCTGGTGCATCATCAAAGGGCAACCACACCCTAGGCACTTCAGGCTCATCTTGCAAAGCAAATACCCTACCTTTGCAGCGCTTAATTCTTTCTGCTTCCCCTATAACAATTTCCAACCAATTTTGAATTAAGTTAAATCTAGACAAAAGCATATATTCAGGAGAGGAGGACAAATGATGGCATATGACACACTTGGCAAATCAGGCTTCAAATCAACAGTCAACTGAATAGCCACCATGGAGTCATTGCTATCCTTGGATCCCATGATTGCCCGAGAATCCCCAATATAGCCCATGAACAGATTGGAACCCTGGTAAGATAAGAAATTAAGAAAACTGAAAAAGAATGAGAAAAAACCGTAAGATTAGATATTGCTCTTTTACTACCTGCTTCACTATAGTCACAGCTGTGCTCCCACTACAGAAGCAATCCAGATTTGGATGAGACCTGAGCTCTTTGTCCATAGCCTTGTATGCCTTCATGAAAGCTTCTCTCCACATAGAGTTCATTTTGTCCTCTGTAGAGCAATCCTTCTCAAATTCTACACTATCAGGTTTAACATTCCTTTTGAAGCAAGTTTTACCTGACCCATTTCGCTTTGATTCAGAAGAATGCAAAAATGATAGCAGTTTAATCGGTAAGGCATCCCTAACTTTGCGTGCAACAAGATGACCGTGTGGACCATGACCATCGAAAACACCACAAAAGATCATATCTTCAGACATGAAATCCTGCACAAATACAGATCCAAAATAGGACTCAGTGTATAAAATTAACAGTCTCTCTTAAATCAATAAGTTATGCATCATCCTCAATAAAATGTTTAGTTTAAGCTTACTTTCAATAAATTATTGCC
Organism: Macrotyloma uniflorum; assembly: GCA_016859785.1. Lineage (NCBI taxonomy): Eukaryota > Viridiplantae > Streptophyta > Magnoliopsida > Fabales > Fabaceae > Macrotyloma > Macrotyloma uniflorum. The sequence continues at coordinate 2,042,061 of BDMB01000029.1, forward strand.
TATTTTGACATTTTGAAACAAAAAATAACTACTCCAAATTATTCTCAGCTCAACTTGACACAGGATGAAAATACTTACTTCCCACACAATCATGGCATCCTGATTAATACCCTTGCGGCCCTGCTGCGTAAAGATGCAGGAACCCCGGCTCTTTCCATTAGTGAAAATTCTGCTAGGTAAGGATGGTAAATGGTGGAGAGAAATTACATGATCAGAGAATGTTCTTCTTGCTCTCTTTTGGCCACAGAATCCAATTTCTAAGCAAGATGGAGAGACCGTGTCTCCATTGCTCTTGCTGCTACAAGTACTCCTACTGCTTGTTGAGACACAACAACCCATTTGCTCAACCCCAGAATGCTGACATCTGATGAATATTAGGTCAAGTTGTTCCTTTTTTCACTCTAGATCTCACATCAATTGCTGAGGTAGCAAGTCTGGTCAACTAAGCACACAATCCTGATTCCCAATATTCTCTCAGCTCAAAATCTAAACCACTTACAACTCAGAAAAATGGGTCTTTTCCTTAACAATCAAATTCAAAACATGCTGGAAGTTACTTGAATGGATAATGAAACCAGCTGAAACACAATAAAACAAGGGTTATAATAATTAATATAGGGTCTCTTAAAATCTAGACATTGCAACAAACTTAAAAAAAAAAAAAAAAGAAAAAAAAAAAACTTGGCAAAACAAGTTAGTATACGAATATAAAAACATACCAACATGTGAAGTAGGAATAGAATAAACCAAAAAAACCTGTCCCAACATTGATAGCGTCAAAATGGAGAGTTCAAAATAATTTAATCCAGAAACTTCACATTAAAAACTGAACCAAAACAAGAACACAGAAGCAGAACACAATAAACCATGTCCATTTTTCATGTTTCAAACAGTTAAGACCCAAAATTTCTGTACTTTTCTTCTCACTAAAAATAGATCATTGTTAGATCAAATAAATACCAAGGCCAGTAATCTCCAATTTCACGCCGCAACGCATATTTTGTATTAAGTTTCTTGCAGTAGCATCTGAAAAGCTTTCTCTCTAGCCTTCACTTTCACAAACTCAAAAGAACCCCAGGATAAGAAAGTAACAAAAAAAGTAGTAAAGAACATTATTTAAATAATAGAAAAAGCTTTTTCTAGCTAAAACCACCAAAAGCATAAGAAAAACAAGAACATCTGAGAAGTAGAGAAGCACAATTAATGGCACTTGAACTCACAAATCTGAAAGGGAATGAATAAACAAGAACAAAAGCATTTACATGCCCTTTTCCTCGTTTACCTATGCAACCACAAAGCAAAAACTTGGTAAATGAGGCCGTGGACAGTTCAGAGAGAGAGAGAGAAAGAGAAAAGTGAGTCTAAAGCAAGAAAATTAGTACAAGTATACAAAAAAGTCTAGTTTCCCACTACACAGAAATACGAGAAGAGATAAAGTAAAAACCCCAAAAGCAGAAAAAGACGAAACAGACTACAATCTTGTCAACAAAGAATCGGAGAGACCAAAAAAGAGCATGGGAAATCAAGTAATTACATAATTATCATATTTATGTATACCCCAATGAAAAAACAATAGTAAATTAACAAATGACTGATTGTCCCCATGAGAGAAAAAGCAACCAAAAATAAATAAAACAACGTAGCAGAAGAAATCAGAGAAATGCGAGCAAACCAACCTAAATATGAGTAGGAAAGAGATGAATATGGCATGGAAAAAATAAAAAGTAAAAATAAAAAATTCCCATCTGACATGACACCACCAAAAGTATGCAGGATGAAAAAGAATGGAAATTCTCTTGAATTTGGAGAAAATCCAAGAAACTGTACCAAGTTATTCAGGTAGTAGTAACTTCACAAAAAAGTTAGTGAGAGTGAGAGTAAGTAACAAAACTGAAAACCACAAAACCAAAGAGGAAAAAGAAACACTTTAACCATATGTGAGTTGTTAAAATCTCAGCCAGAAGACAGAACCTAAAACCAAAAGGGTAAAAATATAAAAAAATAAATAAAAACAGAGAAAACTAAGCATGCAGAGATGCAGATCCTCCATTGCTAGATAAACTGAGCAAGCAAGAAAACAAAGTCATGCTAGGTAGCTAAACAAGTGCAACTAAACAAGCAATGAAGGAAAGCGATGAATTTGAGTGTTAAAAAGTGGGGAAATGATGGAAGTATAAGATTCACCTTTGAGAGAATGCAGAGAGAAAGTTAAGGTTGTGAAAGAGAGGAGAGAAAGAGGGAAGATAGAGTTAGAGGAAGAAGAGAAAGGGTGAGAAAGAGAGAGCGTTTGAGTATTAATAAGGAAAGGTAATGTGGATGATGAGGGTGGTGGTGCTGCATTCATTGCAAAAGCAGAAGAGACAGAAGAGCACAGAGAAAGAGAAAGAGAAAGAGGGTAATAAAGGAAGGGTTGAGTTGAGGTCAAAAAGAGAAAGTAAACTTGTTCAGAGGTACTACTATACATGAATTTGGATAAAAAAAAATTATAATAGTATAGTAACTATCTTCATGTAAATAAATTAATTTTAAAATCATTTATAGAATTAATTATTTAAATAATTATTTTATTTAATTATGCTGCAAGTTTTAATAGATCAGTTTATTTGTGCTTAAAATAACTATTTTTTTGAATGATTTAATTTAAAATAATTTTTATATAAATTTCTGTATTTTTTACACATTTTATCATCATATTAGTTATAAAAGCAACTTAATTTTATAAAAACATTTGATATAAAAAGTTGTTAACACTTTCTTACACATTTAAAAATAAAATATGCAAAAGTTAAAAAATATGAAAGTAAAATATACAAGAAAAAAATTTAAGTGGTAGTAAAATTTATGAAATGAACATAGTTTATTAATTTTTATAATAATAATAATTATTATTTATATTTTAAAAGTTATACCAATAATTAATGTTTATTAATTGAGAGAGTAAATTCTTTAAAACTGAAAATACATTAGCATTACTCTCTAACTTTTAATAGAACATGACCAATTAAAATCATAAACCAAACTTTTGTACTTATTATTAAATAATAATTTTTTTATAATATAAAATTCACCTGTCCAGCCGTTTAATTATAAGCTTTCATAAAAAGTATTAAATGAATAACATTTTATGTAAATAAAAATTAATTGATATTGTATCAGGTTACTTTATTTTGATGGTTCATTAATTATTGTATTTGAAATATAATTAAATGTTCATTATTGGATATTTTCTCTGATTCTTTTATAGATAAGATCTTTTTTTAAATAAAAAATACAATATTTTTTATATGTCAATATCTTTTTATTTTACTTTATAATATATATATATATATATATATATTAGAAGAAAGATAAGAATACAAAATATTATCTTAAAATTAAAAAAAAAATTAATGGTTGTAGTCTAAATTATTAAGAAATGTAAATATAAAAATTCAATACTTGATGTCCATTAATTATTTCTCATTTTTAATACATTTGTATAAAATATCATGTTTATAAACATGACAAGGGTTTTAAATAATTAATTATCCCTATACACAATTTAGAAAAAAAAATTACACACTTACAACTGTGAATACTTTAATAAAATGTCAGAGTTTGCAATATAATGTATTACAATAGAAATTTATCTTGGAAAACTAGAGTCAAGTTATATGAGTTATCTCATCATACATTAAAAAAATATAATGTAGGTTTCACTATGTCTAACTCATACCCAATTTTATTTTAATAAAATTTTTTTTAAAAATCTAAAAAATTCATTTATATTTTTTAATTTAAATTTAATAATAATATAATATATTAATTAAAAATTAACTAATTTTTTGGTGCAAAAGATAATTAATTTTTTCATAATTTTTTTTCATAAAATATTAATTAATTAAATAGTTAATAATATATAATAATATTTTAATTTAAAAATAATTAATTTGCTTGATGAATTATTTTTTCTCATACAAACTCATTTTTCTTTATAAGCAACAGGTGAAGCAACTTAATTTTTTTTAAAAGTAACTTACATTACCAGTTCAAAGATTTCAATAAAAAAATATTTCATGTAATTGGTATTTTAATTTATTCAAATAACCTTCATAAATATATATATAAAAGTGTAATTCAATTAGAGTTGGATTAAAAATATTTTTAAATTCTTTTATGGTGACTTAAGACGAATTTATTTCCCTTAACTTGCAAGTTAAATGAATGGGAGGTGCAGGTTAAATGAATAGAAGGTGAGGTGAGTTGATGGTAGGTTAATTTGATATTTTTTTAAATTTTTAATAATTTTATTATATATATATATATATATATATATTAGTATAAATTGGTAAGAAAATAATATTTTAATAAATCAATTTCCTTAATCTATTAACTTAATAATTAAAAAAAATTGTAAATTCATCAATTTATTTGATTGAACTTATTCATTTTTAATTCTAGTTATAACAAATCAACTCATATAAATTGATTAGTTCACTTTGAATATAAATATATTTTAACAATTTTTTTTATAAAAAATATAAATATGTTAATAAATTGTTTTCAACTTTTATATATTATGTAAAAGTATTCACTTTAAAAAGTTTTTTTTTATTAATTTTAGATATTAAAAATTATATATAATAAAATTATAAAATATTTGTTTGAATTTATTATCTTTCATAAATATTTATAATAATATTAAAAAAATTATAAATTTGAAAGTTGATGTTTAAAATTAATTATAATTAATATATATTATTTAATATTAAAGATGTACACATGTATTTGTAAAAATTGAATATGTTAGAATATATTTAATAAAATATCATATTCAACTAATATATATATTAATTAGAATTTAAAACGAGTTAAAATATTTACATTAATTAAAAAATAAGAAAAAAAGTTGAATAATATATAAATGATATAAATGAGAAAGATATACAAATTCTTAGTTTTAAAATTTTTTTGTTAGGAAGTAAAATCGTATTTTCTTATATAATTGTTATTTACTATTCGTTATTAAAAATTTCTCAAGATTATCTCCTTCTTGGATACCTAATAGTGATATTGGAAAAATCTTACATTTATTAAAAATGAAGCCGAAATATAATATATAAGTGAGGTGTAATACCTCTTAAATTGGTTTTGAACTTAAATTGAGTCATATGTTAATAGATCACGTTTAAATTAGAAAGTCTGCTCAATATGAGAAAGTATATTGGAAAAATCTCAATTATAGTATATAAGTGAATTGTAGATCCTAAATTGGGTTACCTAACCTAAATTGGGTCATGGGTCAAGTTCAAGTTGAGATCCTAAATTAGGTCACCTAATCTAAATTGAATTACTGACTCACGTTCAAGTTGAAAAAGTCTCATTGACGTTAGAGAAGATGTTAGAAAAATCTCACATACATAAGAAAAATGAGGTCAAATTATATATATATATATATATATATATATATATATATATATATTCTAATTCAATCTTTTGTGATATAGTGATTATCTTTCCATATCCTTATCGTATCTACATTTGAAAGAAATGCTTTTTTTTTTTTATAAAATACTTGCATGATTCGTATTTTTTTGGANGGAAGAAAGATTGAACCTCACTTTTCCTGTATCCTACTCTTCCATTCGTCTACTCTACTCTTCATCCAAACAAACATAAACCTTAAACAAATGAGAATATTTCTATATTTAAAAGGACTAGCATGTTTAATAAGAAAACAATGTGCTAAGAAATTCATAACTGAAAATTGATTTGACTTGATGAAAAAGAAATACAGCAGTGATGCAGGAATTGTTGTGTGAAGTGATTGTATACATAATGGATTTTATGAGTTATTGAAATGAAATAAAAAAGTGGTTTATTGAAATGTTAATTTTTCTTACAATAAAAGTGGGAACCACCAGTTTAAGATTTCATCCATTTTCACACTACCTTCACGCGCTTTAGTTTTCTTTTTTTAAAATATTTTAGTAAATTAATAATTTCATCCTCTTTGAGAGATTTTCAGTGTTCATTATTTCCAGAAAATTTGATGTATTTGAGAAAATTTCAGACTTACAACAAAGATAGTATGGAGTGGCAGGGCCACACATGCACATGCTCTTTTTATTCAATTTTCAAAACAATTTTATACTTAAATTACCACAAATTTATTTACTTTAATTTTTTTTTCCTGAATTGAAAAAATAAAAATAAAGTGGTTATCTTATCTCTCCTCTTTAATTTTTATTTTTTTTCTATTTTTTATGAGGGTCCCAGAATAGGGGACAAACACAAATATTTTTCATAAGGAATATTTATGATCTACATGTTTTCCTTTGCTTTTTTTTATTTTTTATTATTATCATATTTTAAATAATAAAGTCTTTGTATTATTATTTTTTTGGTCAAATATAGCATTATTTTTTGGTATGGTTCAAATACTATTATTATAGCAACTTAGTCAAATATTTCACCTGGTGTTTTTCTTACGACCTTTCTCTGTTGATAACACCACATGATGGCAGAGTGCTATTTTCCAAATTAAGTAAACCTAATAGTTTGTTCGGAAAAGAAAAACACAAACTTTCATATCATTTTTTTTCCACCATATTAAAACTTTAAGCTAGAAGACCAATCACTGCATGTGACTCAGGTAAACCAAAGATTATATAAACTTCAACGAAATTAATACTTATATTATTTATCAATACAAAAAATGAAAATCTACCCAAGTAATATCTGGTATGAAAAGAAAATTTTGACTAAATTTGTTGATCATGTTGACAATTTTCATATGTTTTTCTAATTTCATATACGTGTTCTATTAGTAATTAAAAATACAAAGTGAATTAAATTCATAAAATCTAGGGTTACACATGGTATTAGAATTTTCTTTTTAGTATTTATGATCTCTACTCAAGTCACTATGTTTAATAAAGAGAATATATATGAAATGATAACTACTCTAAAGACAAAACTTCAAATTAAAGTTTAATTTTTACAATGGAGAATTTGTTTGGTAGGATATGAAGATGAGAATGAAAATAAATAGAAATAAAAAGAAGGAAGATAATGAGATGGAGTAATGTACAATTTGGAATTCAGGAATATGAAAATATCTCCTCATTCTCATAATATTTTTTTTTTCCTTAAACTTAAAACATTTTAACACGACTCAAGATATAATATATAGTTAGTGAATTTACAAGTCCGATTTATATCAATTCTATTTTACATATGGCGACATAATATATATTGAAAATTTAATTTTATAAGATTGAATTAACTATTATATTTATTTATTTTCTTGATATTATAAATAAGATACGTAGATAGATTTTCAAAGATTAATTTGATATTATATATATTTTTTTACCTTTATAAATAAAAGACTATATCATTTATATTTGTATTTTTTTTATAAAAAAATAAATTGTTTTATATTTATAAAGCATTGAGTTAGATACACTTAAAGTAAATAAAAATTGTCATTCAAATAAAAAGGAGAGAGTTGTCATTAAAACTACATAATTCATATTTAGTTTCAAATAAGTTTATTTTCTTTATATTGATATCTATCATAAAAATTTATTTATATAAAAAAAATATTACAATAATAACATAGAGAATTAAAATAACGAAATTACAATAATAAAAAAATATAAAATAAATAAATTTACTAAGAACCAATATAGTAGAAAATATTTATGAAGAAGAAAATGAAAAATGAATTTATAAAGATAAAGTATATTTAAATTAATTGAATATATAAACGACGGTGTTCTAAAATTTTGATTTTGATTTTTTTTAAAAATAAATTAATTAAAAAAGTATTATTTATAGTTGTCTATTATATTTGATATTGTTTAAAAAACATTTATTATTAAATCAAATAATTAAAAGATAAAAAATCGCTTGATTAAATAGTTAAATAAAAAGAAAACAATAAGAGTTAAATTCAATAAAAAAGAATAAAGGACTAACAAACTTCCAATGACTAAATTGGTATAAATCTGCTAAGAATGAATTATGTATTCAAAGTTAAAATAAAAACTATTGAAAAATTAAGTGTTTCATATTTGTTATTCTTTAAAGGACTAGGTAGTACTTTATTAAGAATTAAATTACATCATAATTTGATTTAGAGATTAAATTATATATTTTTAATAAGAAATGAATTATATATTTTTTTTAAATTTCATATCTGTAGACTAAAAAATGGTTGAAAAAAATTATTGATAAAAAATAATTGATACAAACAACTAAGAGGATGGTAAAATAATATTTATTCGGTGTTAAAATAAATAGGTATTATATATGTTGTTGAAATTTCCTTTTGTGGTCCATTTTTGTTAAAATTTGAAACGCGTGGTCTTGGAGTTGGGCTCAATGCAGAGAGCAATTAATACCAAAACAAGGAGCCGCACACTCTTTCTATATTATTTTACCCACTGTTTTCAATTTTGGAACAAACACCATTAAAACCTTCAAAATAAAAATCTCACAAACACATTTCATTTGGAATAAAAACAAAACTCATATTAAATGAAAATAAAAGTAATTTCAATTTTAATATTAATATTGATAAAATAATATGAAAATTGACACCATATTTTAACAATTTCAATTTTAACAAAGTATGAAACTAATAATATTAAAAAAGTACATATATTCACCATATTTTACATTTATTCGTATTAATATTTACAAGAATTTATGTTAAGAGGTCGAACTTCTTCATCTAACAAGCAAATGAGATACACGCGAAAGAAAGATACTTGGACTTTCCTTCATTGATCAATTAATGTATTCTTCATTAAAGATAAAATTGTGAGATACTTTGGTCTAAAATTTGAAGCATAAAACACGTTAATGTTATAACCTTAACAATTTCCTAAAAATTTACGAGGATAGTAACAAGAACGAAATTACTTTAACTTTGGCAATTTGTTTAAGAATGTAATTTTTGCAGAAGTATGATAGTGTTTAAAAATTTTGTGCAATTGTTGTTAGTTGATGAGTGATGCATGGAAACAGGCTGGTCCTTTTCATGGTGAATAAAGTGGACACATCACGGATATCCACCTTCTTTTTATAGTGGCACTTAGCTTTTCCTTTATTAATTTCGTTATTAAATAATATTCATCATCACCAATACAAAATAGTGAGTTTTCCCTTTTATCATTATATTTTTTCCATTGATGCGATTGGATAGCAAGAATCCATGGTCTTTTTCAGTTTTTCTACACACTTTTCTCACAACTTTTATTTATGCCCTCTAACTTTACAACAATTTGTCTAAAATCTTCGCCCTTTTGTTTACTTTACTATCTTGCTTTCTAGGTACATGTCTATGTCATAGTTTTCCATCGTGCTACTTTTCCATACTCAAATTATATCCTCTTCTAATTATTATTTCCCTATCATTATGGATTTTCCTCATAACTATATCAACGACATGCACAACAAATATTGAATTCTTATCAACTTTAGCCTTCCAACTTTCAATCATTTTAATTCATGCATATCACAGAGCGGATCCAAGAAGTTTAACAAATCATTCACTGGTTTTATCTTTTAAAATAAAACACAGTTGAGGGGTGATGGCTCCACTATTTTCCTTTTTTGTATACAAAAATTCGGGAAAGGAAAACTTGCCTTACTCAAAATTGAAAATAATTTGTTAGATTCTTTATAGCTTTTGAGAAATTAGATATATGCAAGGTGTATCGTGTATTTTTCTATGATGATTTTTCATATATAAATTGATCATCTAATATCTATGAAAAACAATAAGAGACATAATTGACTTTCTTTTGTTTATTAGAAAAGGTTGATAACCAAATTAAACAAGAAGACGAGTGCAAGATAACATCATTAGGGTTTTAGCCCTAACTTCTTTATGAAGAATGTATCTTTCCATCATGCTTCATACACATTATAGCATGGGTTTAAAAAGTTTCATAAATAATCATGTTTTAGTAATAACTTATGGTGGTATATATACATGGATGCTACTTACAATTATAATTGTCATGATCTTATAAAGAGTGATCCCAACCTACCCCTAAATACTTTATATATTGGCGAAATCAAAGGATCAAAATGACCTTAATGTTCATACCAAAAGTATCAAAAAATGCAGTAGTTTTTGGAGATTATATTGTACTAAATTTACCTCATGCATGCACTCTGATTAGGGTGGTGAGTCACCTACACCTAAACCCTATAAAAAAGGGATGCACCCTCCAACACTAGGTAGGTTTCCCTTTCATATATTATTATATTGATTTACGTGTTGACTTAGACTCTATTGAGTGTCTTTGCAAATATTCTTACCTTTGCAAATATTCTTACCCTTTTTTGTTCCTTCGACCAACTTCATCTCCTTCGTTAGAAGCAAACCAATCTATTTTGCAAAAGAAAAAAAAAAAAAAGAACAAAACCCTGTATATGAGTGTTGTTTCAATAACAAGTAGACTAAATCACTCAAATAATCAAAATATGGTAAATGATTGTTCTCTCAAGAACTTCTGTAATATTTTATAATAATCACGAAATTACTATCTATGCTAAAGTGTAGAAACTATTTCTCAATCACATAGGTCATAAAAAAACAGACTATAAATTACCATCTCATAATAAATATTATACAAAGTAAGATACTTGATATTATTGAATAACAAAGATGAATATAGGTGTGTGTGATTATCATCACATAATATTTATTTTAGTATTCTTTGAATTATGTAGAGAGAAAAAAAACACTAACCATGGAGGAACTTGTGCATACATAATATAGATATTTTTTTTCCGAACATACTTATTTTATACTTGAAGTGGCACTACGAAGACTCAAACCCTATCTCACTAGGTTGATTCCACATAGGTATGTGTGTTTTAGTGTTTGATAGTGGTAAAATTAAAGATATTAAGTCCTTCACGTAATTATTATTGCACGGTGCAAATTAAGACATCCAAAATTTGTACTATAAAAGCCCAACCACCATAAACCACCAACCTCATCTATATTCGGCTAAAACCTTCAATTGCCATAATTCTATTTGAACCAACTACCAATTCAAAGTAACAATCCTCACCTTCAAATATCTTGAAGGATAAATTTCAATAATTTTATCGAATACTTAAGTATTTTCACTTTTAACCTTATAAAAAAAATCATATTTTCCATAAAATAAATTTATAAATAATACTTAAAATTAATAAAAATATAATTTTTCACATAAACACCATAAATTTGTAGGTGAAATATTAGTAGAAAATTATTTTTCACAAAAAATTTATGAAAAATTTCCTATAAATAAATTTATGAAAAATTTTTCACAAACAAATCAATGAAAATTCTTTTTAAAAAAATAAATTTTTGGAAAATATTTAATAAATAATTTTATTATTATAGTATAATTTCCATCCTTATATCTTACAAAATCCATATTCTTTTCTGTAATTTTAGTCTATCATTTTGATCTTGATTTTTTTATGTAATGTTGGGCTTCCAAAGTTTGACATATTAGTTCAATAAATATTGCCATTGGCACCCCCGAAACTGCTATTAAACCTTCCATTCTTTTTTTTCAGAATTTTCGAAAATAAATATATATGCAAAAAAAGAAAAAATATTTACATAATTAAAATGAAATAAGTTTAATGAGTAGAATGGAGCAGTAACGTGACGTAGAGGGCGACACTTGTGAAAGCCACCAAAACGTTTTTTTCTTGGAAGCTTATTTTGGATCTGAATGAGGCCATCATCGCTCCATGTTATGTTAAGCCGAAACAATTGAAACTAAGAATGTTGCGTTTTTGTTCTTCAATCGAAATTTCTGTTACGTGTTGGGCCGCACTACTCAACCCATCATCTCAACCATACTCACATCAACATCTTTCTTTACTTTTTTTTTTATATATATATATATATATATATATAATTACTTTTTTTAATCCTGAAATTTAGAATAAATTAATTTAATCTCTTAAATTTGGGGAAAATATAATTTTATTCCTAAAATATAATATAGGGTGATATTAGTTTTCTCAATGAACTTTTTTTTTTCACATATAAGTTAAAACATCAAAATCAAAATTAAATTAAGAAAAAAAATCTGCTAAAACTAGAGAAAATTTAATCAACTGATTTTTCTTTTCTTAACATCATAAAAACACACATGTTTAGCATAAATTTAAGGAAATATATCATTCAAATCCGCAACTTAATTTCCCAAAATAGGCAATTAAAAATATTCTTATTGAAGATTTGAAACTGTTGACATAACTTGAATATCCAACTTTTGCCAGTTAACATGAATGTCTTTTGTGAGAGTTTTCCGCAGCCACAGGGAGAGGAATTCCAACAGTTATCTAGCATTGAAAAACTTTTGGGTCCAAATCTGGAACTCCATTTTCCATGGACATCGTTTTTGATAGGCAAATAGGAAAACAAAATCTTGCATTTAGTCCTATCTTCTGGTCTATTTTTAGTTTTTGACCTCACTCATGTTACTTCATCTATAATACTACTAAATCAAATACCTTTAACTAATGTGTTTACATATTCAATTAATTCTGTTAAAACTCAAACATTAGGCAAACAACATAGAAAGTCAACAATAAAGCAAAGTTTGCCTCAATTTCATACTACTTTTTAGCTAAAAAAGCATACATTTAAAGTATCATTAGTATTGATATCCGATAAAATGTAAAACGGAGACATATTTACTAAAATTAATTACATAAAAGAATATGTTAATATTTTTTAAGTTAATTCTCTTATATGACTGATTATTAATGAATATTTTTTCGTTATGTAATTATCCAATGATTACTACACTTATGAGATCGTGTTTAGGTTTTGATTAACATTATAAACTGGTGAAATAATGATGTCGTATAATGCGATTTTCTTCTACCTTGAGGCTGCGTGTTTTCCAATAATTAAGATTACAAAGCCATGGCAGCGAATTAGCGCCGAAGAATATGGACAAACAAAGACCAAAACTCTTGTATAGAGATGTTGTTACTCTTTTGTCATGAAATGAAACACGAAAGTTGTTTTTTTTTTCTGCCACTGGCTTCTTGACTTTATCCAATTTCAAAGTTGTTATTGATGTATGGAATTTTATGAAGATTATTCTCAATGGACTATTCTATACTTACATCATCATCAAAAGAGATAGAGTGGAAGAAAGTTGAGAGATCAAAACTCAAATGGCATGCAAAACCCAATACAAACTCTACATATTCTTTTCTAGGACTCTAAAAATAGAGAATAGAAATAAATTATACTGATAAAATATATTGAAAAAGGTAGGATTTTTATGTCATAAAGTCATTTGTTTTCTTAGTTCATATACAAGTAAATTGAATTTTCTTCCTCACTGATGAAACGATTTATGGTGTCTAACACTTACAGTGGTGAATGCAGTTGTGTTGACAAGGGTTGAAGTTTTGAATCATGACTGAACTATACCAACACACTGCACAAAACAAGGGCCTTAACTAGTGACAAGTCGATCAGAAGCACAATAAAAGATCACAAAATTTCAACATTTGATTGGGGACTTTTGGGCATGAAGAACGACTAAATCTAAAGCTTTATTGTTTTAACAAACACGAGACTTGTTAATAGCGAAAGCTTGACCAATTAACCAGATCTTATCAAGAACTTTGTCATCACCAATAAATTCTTACTATGAATAATAATGACCTTAATTGTGTTACATCTCTGGCATGGGTCTTTAATCCATGTTTTATGGGTTGTCGGCAGAATGGACGTATTATATTCTTATATTGAAACAAGACTTGTTAACTTTATTTATCTTGCATCAAAGTTTCATTGAAAATCACAAGAGAGAATATCTTAAAGAGAGAGAGTAACCCGGGTGAAGATTTTCCATATTTTATTTATCAGGGCATGTGTTAATTGCTATAACTTTCTTTGTCTTGGCTCCTAGTTGAGACTCCATGTTCTGTTTTATGCAGTAATCTAATAGAGTAGTTGTTTAGTGCAAATCTAATAGATTAATTTGAATAAGAAAAGTTTGTAGAGCATGGATGAGGAAGAGAGAAAAGGGGAATTGCAGGTAAACATCAAATCTGATTCTTAATATGTAGGATGTTTATGTTGTTTTCTTCAAGTATCCAACCACTTCCTTCTTTGCTACATTAGTATATAGAAAGCAGTTTCATGCATATTATATTGACATCTCACTGTATATTCATTAATGAATCAATTTCTTTTGCCATTGTTTGCAAGCCACCCCCACTGATGTTGTTACTCCACTTTAGGTGTTTGACTTTTCAGTTTTTAGCCGGGTCCTCAATATATTGCTTGATGAAACATGTCTCATATGGTTACCGATAACATCATCATAACCTTTTTACACCATTTCTTTAGTTCAAATTAGATATTTATTTCAGTATGTTCAATAAATAAGATTGATTTTAAAGATTGATAATACCAATTAACAAAGCAAAGCTCTAATTTTAATTGAATTATAACAACCAAAACATCAAATATAAATTTTTGTCATCTTCAATGTGACATGCATCTGCAATGTGGTTATCATGACTCATGACTGCAACTACTCACATGAATGAACATCAGACACCCAACAACTTAAAACTAAGGCCAAGTGGCCTTTAATTTATTGTTTTAGTTTCCTACACTGTTGTTGTGTTGCAGATGGCAAGTATTCGATGTTCATATATATGAAGTAACCAAATCAGAATTTGACATGTTTTGTTTTGTGCTGCTTGATTCCATACTTTAGATTTTCCTAGACTAACGCTTATTTAACATGGGTTTTGTATGGGTTAAATCTGTCTTTTTATTTGAATATTAATATGCCCTTTTAACACACTGTTATTCACCAAAAACAGGTCTTCATTTGGTAGAATTTATAATCCTTTTATGAGATTAATTTTTCTAAACGTGTTTTTAGTTTGGTAAAATTAACTAATTTTTATTTTTATAAATATTTTTTTTCTTTTTTATCTTTATAAAATTTGAATTTACTCTTTTTAGTTTTTTTTTTAAAATATGTGAATTTTGGTTTAGTCTCTATGATATATTTTTCTTTAATTTTCATTAAAAAATAAATTAAATCATTCTTTTTAATTCATAATATTCATTTTAAGATAAATGAGTAAACTTTATTTATATTACAAAACTAATATTCTTTAAATTGGATGATCATTTTCTGCTCTAACATATAATAAAATTATATATCCTAAAACTTAAAATTCACTCGTTTTATATGAACTAAATATATATATATATATATATATCTCAAAATTTTAAAAAAATTTAGATGAATTAAATTTTAAAAAAACTCACTAAATACCCACATCAAACTTACACGTTGAGGTCATTTAATATTTTTTATAAGTATTTTTAGAAAAAAAATAACTTTTTTATAAATTAAAATTAGTTTTTGGTATAAATTAAAAATATATTTTTTTAAAATTGTATAAAAAAACTTTTATAAAGTAAATTATATATAAATTAATTTTAATTTATTAAATAATTATTTTTCTTTATTTTTTTTTCCTCTTGAAAATGCTATGGATAAGTTGGTTTAAACGTTCCATTATCCATTAATTATCAATGTCTAATAATGAGAATAAAACTCACATTTTTATGAAATATGAAATTATTTCTTATCATTCAAGACAACTTTTTTTAATATTTCATGCCGTTGATTCTATCTTTGACTTCCCCATTATAAAATAGATTATTATCTAATAAATTGGTTGAATATAAATACATTGCCCATCATTGTAAGATCTTTTAACATAAAATTTGTTCATGTAACATAAAATAGATGAAAAAAAAGTCTTTTATAAAAATGAACTTTAACATATAAGAGAATCTTAGTTCATTTATGTTTACTTTTCATATTATTTACATAAAGACCCCAATGAATGATTTGTTACCAAAAGTTGAACTGCATATGTATGCAGTGAGGTTCAGAATGAGATTAGCCACTTCACAGAAAAGGCATATATGGTAGAGAATTAAGTAACTGGTTGTTTGGTTCATGATTTGTCTGTGCACTTTATTTGCTTCTTGATTAAACCATATTAGAATTTGGAAGAAGACTATGTTACAGTATTTTTATTTTCTTCTTGAATTGTAGTCAAGAAGATAGAGCTGAATTCACTGCACTAATCAGGATAAAGGAGAAAAAGGGGCGAATGAAATGCTGACAAGTATTTGTTTATGGATTGAGTTGGGGCCATGCATGACATGATGAATGATTGTTTGGAGGAGAGAAGCATAACATAACATAACAAAAGCAGTGGTGTGAATATGTGACTAAAATTCAGAGATTTCAGCCAACATTTAATGGTGAAAGGAGAGAGTATGGTGTGGGACAATCAATAGGCAAGTCAAATATCCAAACAATGTCATGGTGGGGACTTTGGACAAAAACTACAACCTTTTTCTTTTTAGTTTGTACCAAAAAGTTCAACTTTTGAGCTATAATTGGAAGAATTTGTAAATATATATATATAAATTAACAATAGAATTGTTATGATTTCAAACATTATTACTCATTTATATATAACAATTAGATATATTTTTATCTTTTAATAATTTTATTTTTTTAAATTTTGAACTTATTTTATTATTTATTAAAAATTATTTTTGTTTATCTATTATTTTTGAAATTGTAGATAACATTAATTGACTTTTTTTGTCATTTATATGCTTATCTTTCACTTAATTATATATATATATATATATTATAAAAATAAAAATATATTATAAACATTTTATTAAAATAAATTTATTAATTTAAAAAAAATATATAAAAAAAAAGTAAAATATTTTAGAGTTTTAACTTTTTACGTTTATAAAAAATATTTTTAATTAATAGAAGAGGATTTATTATTAACATAAAAATAAGATTTATTTATATTCTTCTTACCTTAATTTCCACTTATAAAGCAGATGAAACAAAGCATTATATTTGAAGGCTTAAATTAATAAAAATTTAAATGAGTTTTTAGTTTTCATATTTATATTATCAAAATTAATTTAATTTTATATATTTTTAAATTAACGTCATCAAATTTTCAAATTTATATTATTTGTCTAACTTTTATTTATCCATGCTTTCAAACAGTTCTGAAAATAGTTTTAAGAAAAATAATTGTTTTTATTTTCATTTTATTTCTTTCTAACGAGTAAAAATGAATTGTTTACTGAAATTATTAAACTAAAGAATATAAATATCTCTCTTGAAATTACTTTAAGAATAAGTTAATCCCATTTTTAACAAAAAAATATCCTTCCTTAAAACCTTTAAATCATGATTAATCCGTCATATCATTTAAAGTTTAAAGAATTAAATTACATATTTAGTTATTTGATATCTTTTCTACAATAGAAACAGTGAATCGGATAAGATACTTGTCACGTGCGCATCGGGTGCGCCAATTTCATTGATTTTTGTGTTCCATATCCAATTGGTCTTCGAGATTATGGTTCAGATATGAATTGGATATATATTACTTCCTCCAAAAATATTAATTTTCATAGATTATAATAAATTTAATAATATCTTCAGTAATGATAATAATAAAAATAATTAATGTAATCTTAAAATTAAAAGTTTAAAAACATAATTATAAAAAAATTAGAAGAAATAATATATTAAGTAAAAATAATAAATATTATTAGGAGTACAATTTTGGTACTCCACAGTGCTATCTTTCAAGTGATTTTAACGTTTAAGTTACTCTTTACAGGATAATATTAAATATAAATTATAATCAATATCATATTTCCTTAGGTAGAACAGTATTTTATATGATATAATGAGACATAAAATTATTCTCCCATTTTATAATATATTTCATCTAAAAAATACTATTTTAATTTTAAAAAAATTAATATTAATGAATTTTTTATTTATATATTTATTAATATTAATTTTGAAAATATGAGAATTGGTGTAGGAGACGTGGATTTGTATAGCATATATTACATAAAGTGTGAAAACTGTTAAGTATATTATTATTAATATAGGTATTAAAATATATGAAATTAAAAATATTATAAGACACGGTATCAAACTGAATTGACACAAGATCATTCTTTGAACCTATAAAAAGAAACTGTCATGTCATTGGTTTCTCCTTTTATAAATCTGTAAAATTATATTTAACAAAAATGGATCTTGAATTATACTATGAGTACAGAGATATAAATAATGTTGAAAATGAATTCTATGGGTGGATTTGGATTAAATATGATGAATTAACATCAAATTAAATTTAATAATTTAAATTTTATATTTCAAGTTAATCTGATTGAGATTATCTAAATGATGATTTTTTTTTTCATCTACATCATTTATTTTCTCTAATAAAATTCTAATTATCTTTTTCACCCTTCTCTTGAAACATTTCTCTTTGACAAACATGGTACCTTTATCTTCTTCTTGTAATGTCA
Source organism: Macrotyloma uniflorum (assembly GCA_016859785.1). NCBI lineage: Eukaryota > Viridiplantae > Streptophyta > Magnoliopsida > Fabales > Fabaceae > Macrotyloma > Macrotyloma uniflorum. Next base: position 2,060,524 of record BDMB01000029.1, read on the forward strand.
TTCAAGTTATGATTAGTCATTGAATGTTCCTAAACACTAAGCATTTTAAACATATCTATATGTTTGTTATTCGTTGCTATGTCATATATAATCTACCCACAAAGTTCTTAGTTTGAAGAGAATCACATTCTTTAAAATTTTCTCAAAGTCAACTCTCAAATTTTGAACTGGCAAAGTTAAGAATTTTTTTATCTAAATTATACTTATATACTTTAAGATATAATATCTCATGATTTTACAAAATTAAATTTAAATTCAACCATATTTATTCATCGATTTCATTTATTTGACTATTTAAGCACTTGATTATATTTAAATATTTTTAATTTTTTTTCTTTAGATTTGAGTGAGTTATGAAAGATCTTTTTATTTACGCTGAAATCTAGATAAAAAGTATAAATTCATACAATCCTTAATTTTTTATTTAATTTAATTGACTTAAAATTATTTATTTTATTTAATAATTTAATCTAATTCAATTTAATTATAAATAAATTAGATTATAATTTGAATAATACAAAATATTAATATACTTTAAGAAAATAATATTTTTATTATTTATAAGATAATAATAATAATATTTATAATGATAAAATATATTTTTATCATTATAAAATGTCATATTTATTTAAAATGGGTTTTATATTTTTTTTTAAATTAAGTCACTGTATAATGTAAATATTCATGTTCAAATAAAAAGTATACATTCATATAATACTTAACTATTATTCAGTTTAAAACTTAAACTTATTTATTTTATTTAATAATTTGATCTAATTAAATTTAATTATAAATAGGTTAAATTATAAACTGAATAGTCAGAATATATGATTATATTTTAAGAAAAAATAATTTTAATGTTTATAAGATGATAATAATAATATTTATAAGGATAAAATATATTTTTATCATTATAAAATGTCATATTTGTTAAAATAATTTTTTTCATTAATTGAGTTATGTAAAATGTAAACATGTTTTATTGATCCAATTTGTTGGATTTGTTGTTATAAAAATAGCGATATAACATAATAATTTATAGTTTTGATTAAGTAAAATACTTTTTTTTTGTTTTATAAAATATTTTATTTATTAAAATAATTTTTATAATTTTTTTATATTATTTTAATCTATTTAAAATATAAATCTAATTATTTATTTATTTTTTTAGCACTATTAATGTATTAATTATGTTGTGAAGAAAAAATAATTTAAAAAAGATAAAAATTTAATAAGATTTTATGTAAAATCTAATTATAAGGTATAATCAGACATATAATTTTTTCAATAAGACTAGGTCACTATAATAGTATTCAATTTTTTTTTTTAAGAAATTGATGAATTTTAGCACCAATAAATGTAAAAAATTTTAAAATTTATACGAACTTGATAGTAATCCTCATTATGTAATAAAAAATAAATTATTTTACAATCTTTTAAAATTACGAAATTTGGGCTAATTGTAATTTTGATATATATTTTTAATTTTTATTTGTGATTTAGTTCTTTTTTTTTCTATTTTAGTCTTTATATTTTAAAAAATTGCATTTTTTTTTACCGAATTCTCAATTTTTTGTTTACTTTTGAATTTCAACGTAACACTAAACTTAAAAGGTTCATTTAAAAGACCATCAATAGTGGTGAATCTTCTTGTATTAATAAGAGGTTATGATCTTCATTTTCTTAAATTTTTTTAAAAAGTGAATATATATATGTAAGGACCCAGTGTGTAGTGGTAGTCCTAGCAAGATAGTGACTTAAGTAATGAAGGATAAAGGTGATTGGTAAAATTTTTAAAAGAACTACAAATAGAAAATTTAACCTTTTAACCTTCATTTTTTTAAGTTCACCATCTCTCTAGAAAACCTTCTCTCTAAACTTTTCTCTACCTTCTCTCTAACAAATTTTCCAACCTTCCATCCTTTTCAAGATTTGACTACACCACTGTGAAGCTTGAGGAGAATAGAACCACTTGGACCGATCAGAATTTTAATTTGGGTAAGTTTCCTAATTTTTCCACCTTTGGCTTGAGAAGAAGATTTGGAAATTTTGGGTTAAATCTGTGATTTTATGCGTTAATAGGACCAATTTGAGCTTCTAGGCTTTAATTCATAGAGAAATCTGCTAATTGGACTAAGGAATTGAGGTAAGGGAAGCTAGAACTTTGATTTTTTTCTTTTCTTGAGAAATCTGTTTTTCTGTTTTGAAATTGTGAGAATTGCGTTGCTTTGTGGTGTCCTGGATGCTTGATTGTGCTTCGGAGTGGTTTGCATGGCAGTTTTAAGCTCGGACTGTAAAAATCCGCTAAGCGAATTTTGTGACAGGGATGACTGTAAAATTTCGCTTAGCACACAGTGCGCTGAGCGAAATTCTACAGCGAGCAGCAGGCGAGAAATTTCGCTGAGCGGAGGGCGGGGCTCAGCGCACGGTGCGCTCAGCGCAGTAGTGCGCTGAGCGGATTTTAAAAAAAAAAAAAAACTTTGCTAAGTGGATCTGGACTGCGCTGAGCAAATTTCTCCCTGTGAATTTGATTTTTAATTGAGTTGAAAAGGTGAAATTTGAATGATGTATGTATGTATGATGTATGAACTATAAATTTAGTAAATGGAAGTGATAATGAGTTGTGGCTATGTATGTTAGAGGAAAGTAAATATGATGATGGATCTGAATGATATGTGGCATGTGGTAGAATAGTGTGTATGGATCTAGGGATATCATATAAGGTATCCAGACCTCAATGTGAGTCATAGTCGTGTAGACTAAGACCACATGTGGTGAGAGGTCGATGGAGGTCCCATCAGTTACTCAGAGGAGGCAGCTTGATGGGGCTACCCTGATGTTGTGAGTAGTGAGAGGATGGCGCTGGGGTGAAAAAGACTCAGTTAGCCGGTCGTTATAAGACCCTCGGTCCATGGTTTGATACATCAGGTGCTAGCCTTAGATGTCTGAGATCCATACGATCTTCCAGAAGGAGTCGGTCTTGTTTGTGATGTGTGAATGTAAACCATGTGTGTAAAGCCTTCGGTAGGCCCTTACACTTGATTGTAATAGAAATTTATTTATCTCTATAATTTGTTTTAATTATGCATGCTTTTATATATCTCTAGCTTACCCTACTTGTTATTTTGTTGTCTTTCCTTGACTGCTATGATCGTGTGTGTTGCACGGGAGCAGATGCCAGGTCAGGAGAGGGCTCCTCTGCTGGGAGACAGTAGATTTAGGAGACTGTAATAGGGCTGTAGTAATATATGTTATGTACTTTAAGACTCTTATTTAGCCCTTTTGAGGTATCTTTTGTAAATGTATTAATATTTAGTACTTAAATATTTAGATCTTGTGGAACTAAGTAGTATAATATAGTAAAACTGGTATGTTACATTTTTTGTATCAGAGCATAAGTTCCTGTGTAATAAACCTTGGGTAGTGGGTCTGTATGCTAGGATGTTATGTGATAAACTGTACACCCCTCTTGGTGGGCATTTACCTGTTCTAATAAATCTCTTCTTATGCATTGTCTAGGATGGCGCCTAGACCACCTACTCCTCCTCCTACCCCTGTCCATCCGACTGACTTGAGTCACATAATTAGGGCTATAGAGATTATAGCGTCGACCATTCAGCAACAAAATGCTGCAATGGCTCAGCAGCATCAAGCCCATATCCAGGAGCTTCAGGCCAGGGCCGCTACATCTTCATCTCAATCCCAGGAGCAGATGGGATTAGCAGAATTTATGAGATTTGCGCCTCCTAAGTTCAGTGGTAACTCCAGCCCCGACCAGGCCGACCAGTGGATCAGAGAGTTGGAGAAGATTTTTGAAGCAACTTCCTATCCAGAAGAGAAGAAGATTGTCTTTGCCACTTATCTGCTGACCGGAGAATCTGAATTCTGGTGGCAAGGAATGAAGTTTATGATGGAAGAGAGGGGGGAAGTGGTAGACTGGGAGAGTTTTCGATACAGGTTCCTGGAGAAGTATTTCCCCGATAGTACTCGGTATGCTAAGGAGTCTGAATTCCTGAGTTTGGAGCAGGGTGGCATGACTGTCCAGGAATATGCCACTAAATTTGAGCATCTGGCCAGATATTATACCCCGGCGACCTCTGAGGCTTGGAGGTGCAGGAAGTTTGAAGATGGTTTGAGGTATAATTTGAAAACGACGGTGGTTCCTCTCTCTATCCGGGAGTTTCCTGCCTTGGTGGAGAAGGCAAAGACTGTGGAGAGGCTGGAGAGAGGCTCAGAAAGAGTGATCAGAAGTTCCAGCAGTGGGTCATCCAGTGGAGGGAGCAGAGATGAGCAGAGGAAGCCGTATGTGAGACCCCAGCCCAGTAGGACCAGTGTTGTTTCATCCCAGGCCTCTCCAGCTGATCGGAGGTGCTTTAGGTGTGGAGGTCCTCACTTGATGCGTCAGTGTCCCCAGGCTTCCACCCAGAGGAGATGTTTCAATTGTCAGAGGGTTGGGCACCTGGCCCATGAGTGCAGAGAGAGATCTAGACCTGCTCCATCAAGGAGTCAACAGCAGAGCCAGGGAGAGGGCAGCAGTAGGCCCAGGGCGACAGGCAGAGTGTATGCTATCAGTGGTGCAGAGGCAGCCAGATCGGACAGCTTGGTACAAGGTTGGTGTTTTCTAGCTGAGTCATCATGTTCGCGTGTTGTTTGATTCTGGAGCGACACACTCCTTTATGTCAGAATTGTGTGTGAATGAGCTGAGGCTGCCTACAAGGGAACTTCAGGCTGATTTGTTGGTGTCCACTCCAGCTTCAAATCTGGTAGTGGCTTCTCATGTGTGTACTTTCTGTACTGTGGTGGTAGAGGGGCGCAAATCAAAAGTCAATTTGATTTGTTTGCCACTTAGAGATTTGGATGTAATCCTGGGAATGGACTGGTTGGCTGCCAACCGAGTTCTTTTGGATTGTGCGCAGAAGAGAGTGATATTCCCAGATCCGAGAGATGTGAGCTTAGTTTCTTCTCAGCAAGTTATGAAGGAGATGAAGGAAGGAGCTCTGTGTTATGTGGTTCTGACTAATATGGAAGTGACAGAAGGGAATCAGATGGCTGAGATACCAGTGGTACAGGATTTCATGGATGTATTCCCAGATGAGGTGCCCGGACTGCCACCTACGAGAGACGTGGAGTTCTCTATTGATTTGATATCAGGTGCAGGACCGGTGTCCATGGCACCTTACCGGATGGCTCCTGCAGAATTGGTGGAGTTGAAGGGGCAGATAGAAGAGTTGCTAGACTGGCAGTTTATCCGGCCAAGCGTATCACCGTGGGGTGTACCAGTTCTGTTGGTGAAGAAGAGGGACGGAGGATCTAGACTCTGTGTGGATTATCGGCAGTTGAATAAATTGACGATCAAGAATAAGTACCCGTTGCCAAGGATAGATGATCTGATGGATCAGTTACATGGAGCTGCAGTGTTTTCAAAGATTGACTTGAGATCGGGTTACCATCAGATCTTGGTGAGAGCAGAGGATGTGCCTAAGACTGCTTTCAGGTCGAGATATGGTCATTATGAGTACGTAGTGATGCCTTTTGGGGTGACAAATGCTCCGGCGGTATTTATGGATTACATGAATCGTATCTTCAGACCCTTCTTGGATAAGTTCGTGGTGGTGTTCATAGACGACATCCTTATATATTCCCGCACTCCAGAGGAACATGAGGGCCATCTGAGGACTGTGTTGGAGATTCTGAGAGATAAACAGTTGTATGCGAAATTGTCAAAGTGCGAGTTTTGGATGACGGAAGTGAAATTTTTAGGCCATGTGATCTCGGCAGAAGGGATATCTGTGGATCCTTCAAAGGTGGAAGCCGTGCTTCAGTGGGAGCGTCCCAAGACTGCATTTGATGTGAGGAGCTTTGTGGGATTGGCAGGGTACTATAGAAGATTTATTGAAGGATTCTCAAGGATAGTAGCTCCTTTAACTCAGTTGACCCGGAAGGATCAGCCTTTCACCTGGACTGAAAAGTGTGAAAGAGGCTTCTTGGAGTTAAAGCAGAGATTGACTAGCTCTCCAGTGTTGGTTATCCCAGATATAGAGAAGCCCTTTGAAGTGTATTGTGACGCCTCATATCAGGGTTTGGGGTGTGTGCTGATGCAGGAAGGAAAGGTGGTAGCATATGCTTCTCGGCAGTTGAAGGTTCATGAGAGGAACTACCCCACTCATGACCTGGAGCTAACAGCAGTTGTTTTTGCCCTTAAGCTGTGGAGGCATTACTTATATGGGTCCAAGTTTATTGTGTATAGTGATCATAAGAGCCTCAAGTATTTGTTTGATCAGAGGGAGTTGAATATGAGGCAGAGAAGATGGATGGAGTTCCTGAAGGACTATGACTTCCAGCTGATGTATCATCCAGGGAAGGCGAATGTAGTGGCAGATGCACTGAGTAGAAAGGTGGTGAGTATGTCAGCCCTCATGGTCAAGGAGTTAGAATTGATTGAAGAATTCCGAGATATGAGCTTGAATACAGAGATGTCTCCTGGTCGGATTAGCTGTGGTATGGTAGTGATCACCAATGAGTTCTTGAGTATGGTCAGGGAGAAGCAGATATTAGATCCTCAGTTGAAGAGAATAATAGATTCCTTGGGCACCGAGCCAACCCAGGAGTTTGTGATGGGTCTGGACGGAGTTTTGAGGTTCAAGGGGAGGATTTGTGTACCAGCAGATGAAGAGTTAAAGAAAATGATTCTGGATGAAGGGCACAAGAGTAGACTTAGTCTGCATCCTGGTATGACTAAGATGTATAAGGACTTGAAGGAATCATTTTGGTGGCCCAACATGAGGAGGGAGGTGGCCCAGTATGTAGCTGCTTGTTTGACTTGCCAGAGGGCGAAGGTGGAACACCAGAGACCAGGTGGGATGCTTCAGCAGTTGGAGATACCTGAGTGGAAATGGGACAGTATCGCAATGGATTTTGTGACGCACTTGCCTAGATCAATGAGGGGACATGACTCAGTATGGGTGATAGTGGATCGGTTGACGAAGAGCGCCCACTTTTTGCCAATCAACTTGAGAATTTCCATGGAGAGGTTGGCACAGCTGTACATAAGGGAGATAGTCAGACTTCATGGAGTACCCTCCAGCATAGTATCAGATAGAGATCCACGGTTCACATCTCGTTTCTGGCAGACTCTCCAGGGGGCTTTGGAACTCAATTGAGACTCAGTTCTGCTTATCATCCTCAAACTGATGGGCAGTCTGAGAGGACTATACAGACCTTGGAGGACATGTTGAGGGCTTGTGTGCTAGATCACTTGGGAAGTTGGGATGAGGTACTGCCTTTAGTAGAGTTCACATATAACAACAGCTATCACACCAGCATAGGGATGGCGCCTTATGAGGCCTTGTATGGGAGGAAGTGTAGGACTCCCCTTTATTGGTACCACGATGGAGAGGGAATTCTGGTGGGGCCTGAGCTGCTACAGCAAACTAATGAGAAGGTAAAGATGATTCAAGAAAGGATGAAGACCTCTCAGAGTCGCCAGAAATCATATGCAGATAAGAGAAGGAGGCCATTAGAGTTTGGAGAGGGAGATCATGTGTTTCTGAGGGTCAGCCCTGTGACCGGTGTTGGGAGAGCCATCAAATCCAGAAAGTTAACTCCTAAGTTTATTGGACCTTATCAGATTCTAAGAAGGATTGGCCCAGTTGCTTATGAGATAGCACTACCTCCTCCATTGGCAAGACTGCACAATGTATTCCATGTGTCCCAGCTGAGAAAGTATGTGCCAGATCCATCCCATATTCTGGAGCCAGAGGAAGTGGAAGTGAGAGAAGATTTATCTTTTGAAGCCACCCCAGTTCAAGTGGTAGACCGGAAGACTAAAGAACTTAGGGGTAGAGCGATCAGTCTAGTCAAGGTGGTGTGGAATGTACGAACGGGTGACTCCACTTGGGAGCTTGAAGACAAGATGAGAGAATCTTACCCCCACCTTTTTATTGGTAAGAATCAATTTTCGAGGACGAAAATTTTTGTAGTTGGGGAGATTGTAAGGACCCAGTGTGTAGTGGTAGTCCTAGCAAGATAGTGACTTAAGTAATGAAGGATAAAGGTGATTGGTAAAATTTTTAAAAGAACTACAAATAGAAAATTTAACCTTTTAACCTTCATTTTCTTAAGTTCACCATCTCTCTAGAAAACCTTCTCTCTAAACTTTTCTCTACCTTCTCTCTAACAAATTTTCCAACCTTCCATCCTTTTCAAGATTTGACTACACCACTGTGAAGCTTGAGGAGAATAGAACCACTTGGACCGATTTTAATTTGGGTAAGTTTCCTAATTTTTCCACCTTTGGCTTGAGAAGAAGATTTGGAAATTTTGGGTTAAATCTGTGATTTTATGTGTTAATAGGACCAATTTGAGCTTCTAGGCTTTAATTCATAGAGAAATCTGCTAATTGGACTAAGGAATTGAGGTAAGGGAAGCTAGAACTTTGATTTTTTTCTTTTCTTGAGAAATCTGTTTTTCTGTTTTGAAATTGTGAGAATTGCGTTGCTTTGTGGTGTCCTGGATGCTTGATTGTGCTTCGGAGTGGTTTGCATGGCAGTTTTAAGCTCGGACTGTAAAAATCCGCTAAGCGAATTTTGTGACAGGGATGACTGTAAAATTTCGCTTAGCACACAGTGCGCTGAGCGAAATTCTACAGCGAGCAGCAGGCGAGAAATTTCGCTGAGCGGAGGGCGGGGCTCAGCGCACGGTGCGCTCAGCGCAGTAGTGCGCTGAGCGGATTTTAAAAAAAAAAAAAAAACTTTGCTAAGTGGATCTGGACTGCGCTGAGCAAATTTCTCCCTGTGAATTTGATTTTTAATTGAGTTGAAAAGGTGAAATTTGAATGATGTATGTATGTATGATGTATGAACTATAAATTTAGTAAATGGAAGTGATAATGAGTTGTGGCTATGTATGTTAGAGGAAAGTAAATATGATGATGGATCTGAATGATATGTGGCATGTGGTAGAATAGTGTGTATGGATCTAGGGATATCATATAAGGTATCCAGACCTCAATGTGAGTCATAGTCATGTAGACTAAGACCACATGTGGTGAGAGGTCGATGGAGGTCCCATCAGTTACTCAGAGGAGGCAGCTTGATGGGGCTACCCTGATGTTGTGAGTAGTGAGAGGATGGCGCTGGGGTGAAAAAAACTCAGTTAGCCGGTCGTTATAAGACCCTCGGTCCATGGTTTGATACATCAGGTGCTAGCCTTAGATGTCTGAGATCCATACAATCTTCCGGAAGGAGTCGGTCTTGTTTGTGATGTGGGAATGTAAACCATGTGTGTAAAGCCTTCGGTAGGACCTTACACTTGATTGTAATAGAAATTTATTTATCTCTGTAGTTTGTTTTAATTATGCATGCTTTTATATATCTCTAGCTTACCCTGCTTGTTATTTTGTTGTCTTTCCTTGACTGCTATGATCGTGTGTGTTGCACGGGAGCAGATGCCAGGTCAGGAGAGGGCTCCTCTACTGGAAGATAGTAGATTTAGGAGACTGTAATAGGGCTGTAGTAATATATGTTATGTACTTTAAGACTCTTATTTAGCCCTTTTGAGATATCTTTTGTAAATGTATTAATATTTAGTACTTAAATATTTAGATCTTGTGGAACTAAGTAGTATAATATAGTAAAACTGGTATGTTACAGTATATATATATATATATAATATTTAATTTATACATTAAATTATATTTTGATTCCTTCTTGATTTACACTGTTAAACCCATTAGATTAGTCAAGTTTATTAAATTATGGATTTGCAAGATATATTTGTTTCTTCTTCTACAACTAATAGTATAACATATCTCCTTTACATTTTCTGATGTCTCAATTTTTGAATTGGGTGTATTTATTTGTCTAAGTAGAGACATATACACGACAATCCCTTCTTCTTTTATCTTCTTTTATCCTATTTATCTCACAACAAAAGAAAGAAATCTAATGTTGCTGTCAAAAATAAAAATCTAATGTTTTTTATTCATAACATGTATCTCTCTATCTAAACTCGTAGGAAAGATTTTTTTTTTTTTTAATATTCGTTTAAAAGATTTGATTAAGCAAAGGGACCAAGAGAGGAAAATGACATTATATATAAAATATTCCACACTCTTAATTAAGAAATTATTTCCAACAAAGGTTTGAATCACATTGCCTCAAATATCTCACATTACAATATAATACTATAATATTTATTAATAATTAGGTATTCGGTTTGTCCCGGTTAATAATAAATATCTTTTGAATTTACACTATCATTATTTAAGCGTGGCTATATATTACTCATGCTTATGCATACTATTACTTCGATATTTTGTAATCGAAATAAGGAATGAATTTAATTTAATTTAAATACAGTGACAGTGTAAATTCTTTTTATATTATTATCTAATCATATATAATAAAAATTATTTTTAAAATAATTATTTTATAATCTTTAATTTTCAAATTGCATGGAAAGAATTAATTTTGATGATTAATTATATTAAAAGTCTCACTGACTATTTTGTCTCTTGTAGCTTTCTCACCTACGTACTAAATTATTGTTTTGTAATTGATGAAATAAAGAATTGCATAGTCATGAGTCAGTGAAGAAGATGTTTGGTTTATCCTTTCCAAATAATAAAACAAAAAAAGTAACTCCAACATAATTCAATATTTATGAGGATTTGTTACAATTATTGTCCCAAGAACTTTGTTCTTCCCAATGCATGAAAAACGGGTAGCTCGTGCCTTTTAGTTTATAATAATTCATAAATAGATGAATGCTAATCCTGGTAGGTTTTGTTGAAGGTTGAAGCTAGAAGCATTGTGTGTGTGTGGTTAATGGTGTTGCATGAGAGTTATGGCAGTGAAATGATAGTATTTAGAGATAATAAAATGTAGAAAATAAGGTTGAAGTATAAGAAATGAAGACGTGGAGTGAAGAGAAAGAGTCGTAGGTTTTGTTTTGTCTGAGTTGCGTAGTCAGGACTCTGTCAAAACAAAAACTCTGCATCTGCCCATTATTGCATGTGTCTCTCCTCCTCTTTTGGATAGACTTCGATTCTATTTCTCTATTTAAATATATATAACTTTTGTCAGTTTTAATTTTTTTATTTTTTTTATACAATTTCATTATTTATTAATGTATGACATATTATATATATATATATATATATATTATTCATTTAATTCTTGAATTAGAAATTATAATATAGACATAGTTAAATTAAGTTAGTACATAAATTATGGTATATTAATACATATCCTACAAATCATTTCTTAATGTTTCATTATAATTTTTTATTGATAGTTATTAATTTTCCTTTTACAATATACTCTAATTTAATATTTTTGTTTTCTAAATTTAAAAGGGCAGTTCATTTTAAAAAATATATATATTTTTTACTTAAATTATGTGATATTATTCTTTAAGAAAATATTATATTTTGATATATAGTTAAATTAATATTAAAATTTATATATATTTAAGATCATTTATATATTTTAATGATTAAAGTATTTATATATAAAGAATAAATTTATTAGTTTAAAGATTGAAGTTATTTAATTAAGTTGAAGTATTAATATTTTAAAATATTAAATTAAAAATTTAATAAATAAAAAATTTAAATATTTAAAATTTTGTATATAAAAATTATTAGTTTTTAGAAATAAATTTTTCTGTTTAATTTTTAAGATGTTTATTTATTTTTATTTTTTTTCAACATCTAAGTTTATTTTTGTAAAATTTATGATAAATAAATCATTTCATTTATGTTTAGAAATTTTATTTATGTTTAGAATAAATTTTTTTTTAATATTTTTTTATATTATTTTTTATATAAATGTTGAAATATGAGCATATAATATTTTTAATTTAAAGATAAATATATATTAATTTAAATAAGATGAATATATGTTAGTTTAGATTCATGACAATATAGTTGATTTGTGAATAAGATATATTAAGAATAAATTATATAATTTCTAACTTAATTATTTAGTCTAAAGCTAAAAGAACTAGAGAAATAATTTAAGAAATAATTTAAGATAAGGGAATTGGATAATCGAAATAGTACAATAAGGTATAATATTTGAATGTTAGAGATTTAACTTTTTCATAAATATAAAATTTTATAATAATTTGATTAATATAAATTATGATATGTGTTGGATTGTTATATAAATAATAAAGTGAGATGTTGTGATCAAATTCATGTTATTGTTTTTTAATTGATAATGAGTAATTTGAATGGTTATTAAAATGGTGGAAATTAAGATTTATGGTAAACGGTTAGCTGTGAATATATTTCTGATTTGAAAATTTAGTTGAATTTTATATGAGAATAGTGTGTATGGTTTCAGTATTAATTATTTAAAATATGGATTTTCACAAAAAAAAATGACTTAAGTTGGATAAAATTCATATTGTTTAAGCGTAAAATAACTAATTTTAGTATATGAAATCCAATGTGAGGTTTTCGGACCAACTTTAACTAATATTGTGCAAGACTAAAGAACTAAATCAAATTAGTATAAAGTAAGTCTAAATATAACAAGAAACCTTATTGAGTAAGTGGGAATTTACTTAAAATATTTTAGACCAATTTAGAGTATTCTTTAACATTTTATAGAACTTATTTTTTTGCATAATAGTTAGGCAATTCAATGTATTATTTTAAAGTGAAAAACTAAAAAATTTATTCTTTGAACAACTTTATAATTGTTGGGTAAATTCATTTTAGAGAAATTTAAATTTATTAATTAAGTGATCAAGTTACTCGTTGAATAAATAAATTTGTGGTTGAGTGAATTGAGATATATATCTAATTCGTTGAACAAACAAATTCGTGGTTGAATGAATATAATATGTTCTAAATTTTAAATATCATTTTTTTAAGATAGAAATATCAACACTTATCATATTTTATTTTGTTATTATATTTTGTCAAAATAATTACACTCAAATAATATTATGGTATGATGAATGAAAATTGTGAAAAAGGATGTATATAAATAGTAATGAGTAGTGTATATTGTTATGATATGATTATGGAGAATATCAAGGAAGTAATTCTTTTTTTTTATGTAAATACATTGAATTTGAAAAATTTATCTCAAATATTCTAACTCTATTAATACTGAAATTATATAGATTAAGGTATTAAGATACGAGAGTTGATAAGAGTTTCTATTATTATATTTGTGATGTAAAATAGGTTTTAGAGTGAAGAATTTTGAAAATTGACCTTATCATATAAAGAGATCTTTAATTTGAATAATATTAAGTAAGTTGTGAATTTAACTTAAATGAAATTATTAAATAAGATTATGATAAGTGTAAATATTTGGATTACTGTTTAATTAAACACATGTGTATGATATCAACCACTTGTTGAATTGTAGAAAATACCAATAAATGAAAAGATGTGAAATAATAAAAAATTATATAGATATTTAATGGGATGTGTGATGTAATATTTTATTATATTGATAATCAAATAATTATGTAAATATTTAATAAAATATATGATATAAGTGTGATGATTTTGAAAAGAATAATGACAAAATAATGAGTTATTATCACTGAATTATATAAATTTTATTAAGTAATGTTTTATTTTAAATATTTAGTTTATCCTATATATTTTTTATTATATTTATATTCGGTGATAATTTTATCATATGTAAAAATATATAATATTATAAGAGATAATATTAATATGCGAAAGATTAAAAAGAAATTTATATAATTTTGAAAATCTTAAACATATAAAAAATAAAATTATAATATAAAATAATTAAAAAATATTTAATTTTTATTAACATATAAAATATATTTTGAGATAATTTTTAATTATTTTAAAATATTTCAATTACATATCATATAACTAATGAAAAAGAAATTATAAATACACACTCCAATTTTGTCTTATTTCGATTATCACTTCTCTTTTATCTCTTTATTTTTCATTCAACACATATATTATATTTTTTTTTATCTTCTAGATCTTCTTTCCACTTGAATCCTCTCAAAATGGAATGGACATTTATTATAACTAATGGAGTTTTTTAAGGAAACTAATCTAAATTTAAGAGTAATAGTTTTAGTATGTTTATATATTTGGATTGATGTTGAAGTAGATAAAATTTTATGCTAGAACACTTACGCGCTTTTAACTAAATGTTCACATATTATTCTATCTTCACTATTTGTTTTTTTATCCTTATATGAATTGTGTTGGAAGCAGTTTAAATAGTTTCTTATTAGATAAAAAAAAAAAAAAATTCTGTGTTTCACTATTATCTTGCTTTTTGTTGTACAATGACTAACACTTTATAAAATAAATAAATAGTCAAGGTCCTCATAAATATGATCATAATAGTCATATTTATCCACAATTTTTTTTTCTTATGACCGTAATTTTAAATTATATGAAAAAAAATATTATTTAAAACTAAAAAACTAAATAAAAAATCATTTTAACCTTATTTTGACTAAAAAAAATTATATTTAAAAAGCATTATTTAAAAAGAAAAACTCTGACACACTAGAACCGACATTAGTTAATTACATCTTAGACAATTAAGAGACATGGAATTGAGAGATTTTGAAAATTTGTGAAGAGTGAAATTGGCAGAAGTATTGTGGGCCCGTTACTCGTTAGGTGTCGCAAATAGAGGTAGCAACGTGTACTTTGAATATTGATTTTTTTTCTATTTATAAAATAATCAATACTTAAAAGTAAAACTAGTTTTTTTAATCCAAAATTTTTGGTGATATTAGCTAATAAGAAAGTTGAAGAATGAAAAATGAAAAAAGAAAAAATAACTTTTAGTAAATTAGTGAAGATAAAAAAGAAAAAGAAAAAAAGTTACTAGCTGATTAAAGTAACTTTTAAAAATAAGTTAGAGAGTACTCAAATAAAGTTATGTAAAAGTTCTTATCATTAATTTATTTGAATAATTTAATGGTCAAATTCACGATATAAATTTCAAATAGCTTAAATTGATTTAAAAAAAAACTTAATTAATTTTCTAAAATCCCAACCTAAAACCTGAAAACGAACGTGTTTTAATTATAAACCATAAATGAGAAAAAGAAAGTGACATTAATGGTAACAGTTTGTAAGATATTTTGTCTTGTTGTGCAAAACAATCTCTTAACGTTTATAAACCAAGGACTGGTCAATTTTTGACACTTTTCTTTTGTTTCTTCTCCCACTCAGAATTTTTTATTATCACTCTTCATACTTCCATTTTTTCAAATAAAATAAATTGAATTAGATATATGCCATTTTCTCCTTTTTTTTTAATACCACAAATAACTTTTTTTTCCAACAAAGCTTACAGCTATCTATTAATTGAAGTTTTTTTTTTATTAAAATAATTAATTAAATTCCTTTCGTTTGTCAAATAATCAATAATATTAATTTAGGTTTAATTTTGCTGTTGAAGAATTGCATGTCCTATCTTTAGTATAAGGTAATTTCGAATTAATCTAACTAACTCACTGTAAAATTTAATTGTAATAATGTAATGTCAATAGTTCAAATTTCAAACCTTTATTTTAATACTCAATCACGGCCCAAAAATAAGACATTAATTTTTTTTATAATAGAGTAAACCATAAATATTTTCTGCATATCACCAAACAAAAAGTTATTAATTCACTAAATAATATCATAGCAATTGATTCTTTTTTATATTAGTATAGTTTGTCTTGATTCTTTAAGAAGGAAAAAAAAAATTGAACCGGTTTAGTTAGATTAAGATACTGGTAGATTTTTAAGTTGAATAAAAAATACTAATATTTTAAGTTGATTTTTATTTTTGTTAAAAAAAGTAAAAAAAAATAATATTAAATTCTTTGTTTGAATTAGTATGACCTGGTTTTGAACCAAGTTTATTGATTTAACACTGATTTTTGAAACCTCTTATTGGATATGAACATTATGTTTTTAATTAATATTTTTCTCTTGATTATTAGCTTATTTCTTTTCTTAAATATTATTTCTCAATTACTGAGTTTGGTAGAAAGGAGGTACAAGAGGGGAGAAAGACAATTAATTTTGTTGGATTGGTGGAGAGAGAAAAGAAATTTTCGTTTTAAAAACTGTATTTTTGCTAAAACATAAACAAACCAGTAACTTGTTGGTTTAATCTTGTGACGAGTTTTCTTTTCGCCTATTGTGTTAGAAAATAATTCTGCTTGTACTGATTTTTTACACATGATTTTTTTTTCTATATATGAATGTGTAATATAACTACTGTGTCAAACCTTGGAATTAAAGATAATTAGTAGACTAATTCTTGATAAAACATAATTACCTAACAAATGGGAAGAAAAAAAAAACAAAAAGCTGAGTGTAAAATCCCAGAAAAAAAGCTGAGTGTAAAATCCCAGAGAGAGAGAGAGAGAGAGAGAGAGAGAGAGAGAGAGAGACCCATGAATTTGGAAATGTTACAGATTTGGTGTTGTGTGACGCGGTAGAGGGTAGTGATTTCCATCCATTCCATATACTCCTATATATCTATTCTACATGTCCCGTTCTTCACACTTCATAATAAATTCGCACTTTCTAGAAACCAAACCCAAGTCCCTTCTTCTCTTCTGTTTCTTTGGATATTTCTCAACCAAAGAAAGCTTTTCCATTTCATTCCTTTTCTTTTCTACCTTCCTCCATCTTCTTCCCATACTCCCCTCTTACTCCTTCTTCCCCTTCACCCCACCTTTTCTCTTTCCCTCACACAAATCCTCAAGCAAAATATTCCATCCTTTCGTTTCTTTTAATTCTCGCGTGCCTTTGTTTGTCGCTGTTCCTCGCCTTCTTGGTTTAAGTTTAAAGCGTCAGCGTGTTGTCTTTCCTTAAATGTCCAACAAAGAAGGCTTGCCTTGAGTTTTCTTCAAGACTTGGTTTATCAAGCTACGAAAGAAAGATAGAAAGAAAGAAAGAGAGAGAGAAAGAGTTGCCATTGTTTGTTTACGTAACTATGTTTTGAATTAGAAACATTTTTATTGGCCAAGTCACTTCTTGTTACAACAGGGAAATTGTTAAAGCAGATTAAAAAGACAGCTAGATTGAGATTTTTGTGGGCAAAAATTGTGTTCAAACGCTAAAAAAAAGCCAGACTTTGACTCTTCGCTGTTGGGATTTCAATTCTCTTTCTTCTCCCTTGTTAACCTCAATAAAAATTTCCCAACTTTGTTTTCCCCCTTAGTTTAGTTCTCATTGTGAGAGAAGTTGCTGAAACTCCTTCAATCTCTTTTCTCTCTGACACCATGATTTTCGATAAAGGGTCAATGCAATCTAAGTCTAACCTTGACTGCTTCCTCCGCCGTACAACACCTGTTGTTCCGTCTCAGTTCCTTCCCAAGGTTGTACTTCTATATTTTTGGTCTCTATTTTGTTTATTTTTCTTTTATGGTTGGTTTCATTGTGTTTTGGGTTCCCTTTTGTGATCGTGGGTTTCTCTGATCCTGAGTTTTTGTTTTTTTCCGACAGCACGAGATTCGAAACCTTAACCGTTTGTGGCACCCGTGGGAGAGAGAAGCGGTTGAGTACTTCACTTTGGGGGATCTCTGGAATCGGTTCCACGAATGGAGTGCTTATGGAGCTGGAGTTCCTATCTCCTTGTCCAATGGGGAGACACTTGTTCAGTACTATGTTCCTTACCTTTCCGCAATTCAAATATTCACCAGCAACACTTTCAGGTATGTTATACACATGAAGATAATGAAGATACCAGTGTTGATACCAGTGTTGTGGGGTTGTTCAATTTTTGTACTTTTGATCAAATAAGGTCCAGGGATTTTTTCAGTGATGTCCCAACAAAGCATATTATCTCCAACTGGGAGTATTTGGTACTGAACGAATGTGACTCATTGGCAATACAAGTAGATTTTGTGGGAAGAACATGAATTCGGTTTCTACATGATTCATCTTCAGAAAGAGTTTTAACTATTAAGTTTAATTAATTGTCGGACCAAATATTAACAGGGGGCTCTGAATTTGATTTTTACAGAACACTAGATTTAAGTCTAATTGAGTTTTGAATCGTAGATTAGTCTCATAACTGATATATAAGGTCTAAGCTTAAGAAATATGAGTGGTTAAAAAATATGAGAATCTTTGATGTCGTTATGAGAATGTTCTCGTGGTCAAAGTTTTAGGATGTTTGTGATGAATTGTTTTGGTTTCAAGTGATTTTGTGAATTATGCTGTGCTTGGTTCAAGGGTTGATGATTGGTTGTGGCAATACCAATCATTGATTGAAGGGGAACATGGTGCATAGATTTGAATTGGGTGTGTTTTTTTCAGGGAAGAGACAGAGTCAGGTGAGTGTGAGACAAGGGATTCGTACAGCGATTCCTACAGTGAAGAGAGTGAGTGTGATAAGCTATGGAGGTGGGATGGAACTTCATCAGAGGAGGGAGGATCTGAGCATGATTGTCTGTGGCACATGAATGACCGATTGGGTCACCTTTACTTTCAGTATTTTGAAAGATCAACTCCATACGGTAGAGTCCCTCTAATGGATAAGGTGCGTTGTTTTGTTCTTGTTGGCCATTTCTGACTTTTGCATCTCTTTCATTCGTTTCATATTTCTCTTATTTGATGTGCTGAACAGCATTTCATTTCATCTATAATTGGATTCTGATTTTGGTGTTCCTAATGAGATGAGAATCCACAGATTAGGCATAAGGAGGGAATAGGGAATGGTCCTTTTTAGAAGGTGTGTTATGATCACCAAAAATCTCTAGTGATAGGGCATCCATAAAAGGTTAACTGTGACTTTTGACTTATCAATGTGAATCCGGAGAACTCATTTTTCTCTGCTCATAATAATAACATAGCACTTCCAAGTCTATTCTCTGCTATCTCTTTCTTCTGCGGAACCCCCCACGTCCCCTCTTCAATGTAATTAAATTATTCTTCTTCTGAAAATTAGTTCCTTGAAGAGACAAAACCGTAATCAATTTTCTGTTTTTATCTTGTCCCTTTTGTGAATAGAAATTTAAATATTTGCAAAATTAACTTTATGACTGAAATACTAAGAGTTCAAAATTAGAAAGTACATGTGGTGGTAGTAATGTAACAAATCACGGAGATTCTGGTCTGTTATACCTTCAAAATCAATATTTTAACAATGGTACATGTTTTAATGCAACATCTGTGATTAAGATTAATTTGGATCCAGATTTTAATCACGTTCAATGGACCCCACTCTGATGCTGACCAAAATACTTTTTTTTCGTTTTCAGATTACTGGGTTAGCAGAGAGATACCCAGGGTTGATGTCACTAAGAAGTGTAGACCTTTCCCCAGCAAGTTGGATGGCAGTTGCTTGGTAATTAATATTCTCTCTCATTCTATAATTTTTTTCCCTTTTCTATGAACTTGTGATTCCAATGGTTAAATAAATTTGGAATTGGTTTTGAGATGTGTCCTTAATGCGAGGCATTCTAATGGAGTTTAAGCATTTATTATGATACATGATCAATTAATGGATGGGTGGATCTTTCATGGCTACTGTTTTCAGGTACCCCATATATCATATTCCCATGGGCAGAACAATTAAAGATCTCTCAGCATGCTTCCTCACTTATCACACTCTTTCATCTTCATTCCAAGGTAGTACTTATTATTCATCCCTTATCCATGTGTCACACTAAATGATTATGTTCAACAACCATACCCTTTTTTTTTTAAACTTTTGGTCTTGAAAATTCACCCGAATAAAACAAAAGCGTAAAATTATGGAAAGAGAATATGCACTAAGTGGAAGTTTTACTGATCATGTGTGATAGATATGGACCTTGATGATGATACCGAGGGAGGGCACGAGAAGAGAAAAGAAGGTGAAGGAATTTCGCTGGCAGCATTTGGTTTGGCCACGTATAAGATGCAAGGGAATTTGTGGGTCTCAGGGAATTGTGGTAGGGACCAAGAAAAACTTGTCTCACTATTGAGCGTGGCAGATTCATGGTTGAAGCAACTAAGGGTCCAACATCATGACTTTAATTACTTCATGGGCGTTCGGCATGGCTAAGACAATTAATGCACTACTTTACAAATTGACCTCTACAAATTACTAATCCTCTTTTTTCGGATGTTTGGTTGTTGTGCCCTTGCTTGGACCATTAATTGCACCCCTTTTTGCTTTTGAGTGTGATTAGCAATGAGGATTTGTAATTCAAATTGTAACTGTAATTGTAATTGTAGTTGTTTGATTAGGACAAGCCATGCCCTTGTAAAGGGTAACCCTGAATGAATGAATTGACTCCTTTGAATGTAGAGTGGTAGGTGAGGAGGCCATAGTTACTTAGTAAGATGATGTGAGAGTGAGAGTGAGAGTGAGACTACATAGAACTTTGAACTTGGATTTTGTAAGTATGTATGAATGAATGAATGAATCACTTTGCTATTGACCAATGATGAGTACTATATTTGATTTGAGACGTGGAATGTTTCTGTAAATGCCACCTATCCACTGGTTCTTGTTTGCAAATGGATAAGCACCCCATGAGGCCATGAACATTTTTTATTGTAGTTGTTGTTTTGGTTTGGTACAAAGAAAAAGAGTTAAAGAATGCAATCTAATGAAGGAGGGGGTTGGCCATTTGCTGTGCATGCGATGTAGGTTCTGAGCTTTATTTGCGCGTGGACCCGTCATAAATAATCAGAGTGTAGCTGAGCATTGACATAGCACATGGAGTAGCTTAATTTTGCTTTTATAAAAAATGGTTGTAATATAAGCATAAATATCCTCACCTAGATTTTCTAGGCAAAAATTATAAATTCATTTCATAATTACCCTCATCCACATGCGGTTTTAGGTTGTCGCGTCCTCCTATTTATTATTATTATTATTATTTAGATTAATTTTTAATTTCTTGGGTTTTTTTATTTTATTTTTATTTAAAAAATATCTATTATCTTCTTATCATAATTGTATACAATATTTTTAGAAAAATATGATAAATTTATAATAAATAAATATTTATATTCAGTATGAATAGATAACAAAGATCATAATTTTAAATTAATTCTTCAAACCTGAAAGTAAGAAAGCCAAGATATTAATCATATAGAAATGGTGCAAAAACATATAAAATAGAATCAATATTAAAAAATGAAAATTAACGGATTTAATTTTTTATCCAATCTTTATATTTTAATTATTTTATAAAATTCATAAGATTCAACTCAGAAAAAAAAGAAATTCATAGGATTCTTTTCAACCTTATAAATCCATAAACTGATTATTAATTCTTATAATATAAGTGCATTAAAATCTAAACTACAAATCATAATATATTTATGTAAAAAAAAAAAATCTTATTATCTTTAGAAAAAATTGTAAGTAATAATATTCTTATTTAATATTTTAAAATATAAAAAAAAATCATATTAAAATATTATATAATGTATGAGTTTAAATTATAAAGGATGTACATTAAAAAGATTTCTTGAAATTTTTAATCAAATAATTGGGTAGTACAATTGTATTAAAGATACCCAAATCACTGTACATACTTAATGCAATCATTCTTCTTTCTCTTATCTTTAATACAAGATACAATTTAGAAAATATAATCATTTTTATAAGACATTTTATGACTTTTAGGAAGAATTTAATATTTGTTTCTCCATTTGTGTTTATTAATAGTGGTTTAATGTTGTTTGAAACTTTAAATATTTTCTTAGTATTTTTTAAAATCTACATTACACAAGATATAAGAAAGTGTGCTCTGTTATATATTATACTCTTACGAAGCAAATAGTGAGTATAATGAATGAATATAGTATAAAGTGTCAATTCTTTATTTTAAAAAAATAAAAGCACATTTTCTATATTGGAAAAAAATATTAAACATATTTATTTAAATAAATTATAGTAAAAAGTATATATATTTAAATAAAATTATTATTTTTTAAAATAAAATAATTTTTTTTTAAATTTTTTTCAATTGTTAATAATTTTCTCAGTAAGAACTTTATTTTGATGATTGATTTAAAAAAAAAAATCAAATAAAAAATTAGAAAGGATAATACAATATATAAGGTTATAGGTATCATATACTCCTATCAATTTCACTAATAAGCTAAATCTATCTAATTAATAAGTGAATATTTAGAACATCATTATTCACAAGTATTTATTAAATGTATTGATTTTGCATTTATTAAGATTTTTTCTTTCTTTCTCTTCCTTGGTCGAACAACCCACCATTAATGGAAGCTATTTTTTCTTCAAACTCCTTCTCCTAAAGGTAAACTCATCATATTTTTAAGTATTTTAACACTTCCCTTCAGGGTTTGTTTTTTTTGTTTTTTTTTTTTTTTTAGTTTTAATTTTTTAGTATGTCTTTTAAAATAATTAATATAAAAATTAACTTACCATATATATTATTTGGTAGCTGAATGAATTTATAATTTACAAAATATTTAAAATATATATATATATATATATATATCAAGTATTCATTTAATGGCTAATTAAATGTAGATCTAGATATACAAGTCATAATCTACGAAAGTAGCAAGTTGTGTAGGTTGGGAACATATAAAGTCGTACTTTGTTTAATAGTAGATTATAAGGTTTGATGGGTAAGTTTATTAAGTGTAAGTTTAATAAATGTAAGTAAAATTTGACTTTAGAAAGTAAGTTTATTACTAAAATGATTTAGATTTAGTTTATTAATAAAGTTTATATAAAGATGTACTCTGCATAAATGTAGCCGAATCTAGCAAGACCAGTTCTTAAAAATATGAAAGTTGGTGTGGATATTGTAACAAGTCAAAAGCAATATATGTAAATATTGTGACAGATAACTGTACTCTGGTTGAAGTTGTTTTGTCTTAAATTGTACAAAAATATAGTGAGTTGTTCTTAGTGTGATTAAAGGGGTGTTGAAGCCTCCATTTTCAATGAAAAGAGGTGGTGGTTTAGCACTTTGAGGTGAATGACAAAAAGTGAGCCAAAATTGAGAAATAAATTGGAGGAATGGGACATTAGAAAGATTATAAGCACCAACACTTTTGAAGTGAGAAAGGGATGAATTTGATTATTCAAAGTTGAGAGTGGTAACAACCAACAAACCCATGACTCATGCAATCACTAACACATGGGTTTTGGTCCTCAAAGTCAATGCATCAGTATCATGTAGCTGTTTGGCACCTTCGCTTGTTGGCACTTCATTGGACTCCTATATTTCATTTCATCAATTTCATAACCCAACTTGGATCACACAAATTAGGCAAATGCCACATCACACACCACAAATTTAACTCTTCAATCACTACATCACTCTTTCGTTAAACTCTTCATTAGTACAATGCCTCCTCCTTCCTTCACATCAATACTTTCATTAGTACAACTTAATTAAGTTAATTAAGGGATTAGTGCATGATAACAGAACTTAGACTCTCACAAGTTGGGGTTCATTAATTTCCTTCACTTTAACAAGTTAAAAAAACTAAGTTATTAACACGATAAACTTTCCTAAACTTGGTTTAATCTGAAAGTGAGGTAGATTGAATCAAAATAACTTGAAAATTTTGCAAGTTTTTTTTTCAACCAAACTCATTCTAGCTTAAATTAATCTTATTATATAAGTTATTTTGACGAACTTTGATTGATGCATGCTTTCATTATTAGAGGTCTCAAAATGAGTTTGACCTGCATTTAATGATTCAGTGAATATAACGAGCTATAATGATGTCAAGTTAGAAAATTAACATAAAATTGAGAATGGATATTGATCATAAGTTATGAACAATAACACCGTTGATATTGTTTACTGACAATAAAGTTGTAAACCCTTTTGTTTTAGCTTCATATATTGAGAGTAAGAAAAAGAAAAGATTGTCTCTGTCATAGTTGAATGATATATATATATATATATAATCTCAAATTTTTGTGAGTTTAAGGTGTGTTACAGACGTCATAATTGAGGGAATGTGGACAAATATAGTGATTGAAAATTGGTGACCTAGTATACATATCCAGGTAGCCCTGAATGATGGATAATGGATATGGATAGACCTCAATGGTGGACATGAAGATGCGCTTTTAATGCTTGCACACCAAGTAAAGCAGAGTTCGGTCTTCTTCTCCTTGTGCCATGCTATGATGAGTTTGATGAGGTCACAGAAAAAAAGTTCAATGCTCTTTGGTGAATCCAATCCACAACAATCTCGTGTTATCTTATTAATGTATTCTCATGAGTGTCAAATGTTCTTCACTAACTTTAAGCACGTAACATCTTGCAAACCTTTCGTGCTTCATGCTGCATAATTATGATGAAGTAGTAATTATAGTTACGATTCCTAGTAACTAAAACCTCCTTCAAGGGACAAAATTTGGATGGACAAGTGTAAGCATGTTTTCTAAATATGTATGAAGTTAATTAACTCTTACGTAAGCTATATGAATCAAGTAGCTGAAAAGTGTGACAAGTAGAAAAAACCATGTTAACTTGGTGCTCCACCCTATATTTTTGTTACCCTTTTTTTTTTATAGTATTGCAGCATTTCAAAACTGTATATGATATATCTAGAGCTAGCGAGGTGTCACTTGTAGATGCTAGTTGAAGGATTATCAGAGAGAAAATGAACAAAACAAAGTTATAATAAATCGCATTTGCAATAGCAGAAGTACAAATCAAAAGGTCATTGTCTCATTAACAATGATTAATAGTCTCTGGACTTAAACCAGTTATTTCATCAGTGTCAGTTCCACTATGTATTGACTCTGTTTAAATATAGAGACCATGTTCATTAGAGTTTGAAAATCATTGAATTGTCTCTTGTAGCAATAAAATTCAGAAAAGACAGAAAAGATAGCAGTAAAATTCAGAAAAAGATAGAGAAAAGAGGAAGAAATTTTCAGATAATCTTCAATTAATCTGGGCTTCAAATTCTAGAAGTAATTACGATTGGTATCTAATGTTTAAATTTAATAATTTGATTATTGACTTCTACTGTTATTAACTATTTTAGTGACTAAGACAGTCAAATTCATAAAACATATCATCTATAGTTGTCAACTTCAAGAATTAAATAGGATAATTTATTCTATACTTAAGTTAGGAATCAATTTGTTTTTTCTATGGAATCAAATTAGTTAGTGGACTTTGTTAATTTTCAGTGTGTTTGATGTGAAAAGAAAATAAAATTGAAAGAGAAAGAACTTTAATGGAAGAGAATAGAAAAAATAGATTTTAGATAAAAAAAAATATAAAATATATTTTTATCCTTATAAAATTTCTTATTTATTAAAATAATTATTGTACTTTTTATATATTATTTCAATTATTATAAAATATAAAGATATATATTTTTTATTTTTTTAATAATGTAAAAGATAGAGATTGTTCATAATTTTATTTAAATAAAATATTTTTTATTCTTGTAAAATATATTATTTATTAAAATAATTTTTACAAAAAAAATTATCTTAGTTTAATTCATGTAAAATTATATAAATTTTCCAACTTTTTAATATTATTAATAATTGATTATGATGTAAATGAAAATCTAATTTCAAAGAGATGAAATTTTGATGTAAAATTGAATTCACAAGAAGCTGTATTTAAATATATGACCTCACATCAATAAGACTAAAGATTTGACGTAATTTGGTCCACTCTCTTTTGTTTTCATACAAATTAAAAAGTTAGATAAAAAAATAATATTTAAATTTTATAGAAATTAAACTAATAAAAAAATTTATAAAAGATATTTTAATAAATTTGACATTTTACAAGCATTAAAAAATATTTTATCTTAAGAAATAATATTAAAATTGAAATTATAATTTTCATTATTTCTATATTACAGAGTATTTAAACATCAGGATTATTTGATTAGATCTCGAACTAAATGTCTCCATATTCAAACTTTTACTACACTGATATTTAATAATAATAATAATAATAATAATATAATAAATAATAAATAATAAATAATGCAAAAATCTTGATCAGTTTACTGATGATAATATCAATTGATCAGGCTTGGTTAAGTTTTATAAGGCCTAAGTTTGGCCTGCTCTCAAATATAAGGCTTGACCCTAATTTATTATAAACTAAAATTGACCTTTCAAAACTTAATTAAAAGTCTAATTAATAGTTAGGCCTCTTAGAGAGGTGAAAAGTTAATTGGATATTCAAGTAATTGAATTAATAAGTAGTTAAACTAATCATTTTAACGATTCTTAACTAGTTGGACTAGGCAACAACAATTTGTAAATACCTGTCACAATCAAACCAAATTAATCAATGTAACAACATTAACCTTTGTATTACAAATGCTAGCCCCTTCTAACTTCATCAATATTATATCTTCGAGATATTTAATCCAATATTCTTTTGAACTGTTTGATCAGATGGTTTTTCACAGATTATCTCTTTCCTTTCCCCTAAGCATTAAGGAACTCCACAACAAGTACAATTTTATGCTTCTCAAAACGCCCCATTATCTCATTTACCAAATTTCAGCTATAAAGAACTTCGAAGGAGACTCATACAAGTTGATTCAAAAGAGAAGGAAAGTCCTGCAGTTCATTGAGGATAGACATTGTCTGCAATACTTACAAAATTTTTTGCTTATGGACAGAGGAGGAAGAATTAGGCTATTATTACAACAGATTGTAAGCAGGAAGGTCTTGAATTTTGTTGATGTCTTCTAAGGATAGCTCTCTCTCCAATTGATTTCGTGTTGCTTGTAGAACATCCTAAAGCCATGGGATAATCGGCAGTGTCAATGCATTGCAAAAATTGAAAAGACCAAACAACATACTAGTGTGTCAGATATTCATTACTAAAGCAGTTTCTGAAAAAAGGTAGAAAAAGCATGGGAAAAAGTTTCTGTATACCTACTTCAAGTGAAGAATCCTCACTTCCCCAGTTACAATTTTGGTTTATTAATCATTAATAAATTGCACAGTTCTGTCCAAAACTTTAGAGAAGTTTTGGAGTCCTTGTTCCATAGCAGAGTATAGCAGTTCTCTTACTATAAGGAAAAGTGACCATAATAAATAAGTTGTGTAAATTAACCAATTTTCTTGATCAGATCTAATTTAACAAAGGAAAAATTGCAATGTTCAAATGACATCTACATCACCCAAGTTTTAGAAAGCAAATCACTCCCTTTCCTTGGATAGCATCAAGGAAATGGTGTGTATATCAATTTATTAAATAAAATAAAATAAATGGTGTATGTGTCACTTTATTAAATATATAAAAGAGGTGAATATCTATTTAAAATTAAGAAGAGTGTGAGTGTTATTTGAAAAGATCTTAGGAGATTTGAGTATAATTTATCCTTTAATGTGTTTTATTTTATTTTTCTTTTCTATGCTGCTGAAAATGTTGGAGGCCTAGGAGGGAAAACATGAAGGATTGGAGATGCAGAAAATATGAAGAATAAAAAACATACGTTAAAATCCATGTAGGAAGCATGCATAGCCAGCCATTGTGCATCCATCATCTCAAAAGCTATACAGTATAGAACATCGAATGCTTCTTCATTTTCTGCAGTAAGAAGCAATGAGAATCATGAGCATTTGAAAGAGTAAAACATCAGAAAAGAAAATATATGCAAGATTTGATAGGACAGATTAGGATGCACCACACCTCCTAATAACTTGACAAAATTCATGCCTGGAAGACATCGTGGCTTTTCTGCAAAAAAAAAAAAAAAAATTGTAAAAACATTATTAGAAAATGTACTTTGCTTTCTCACTTTTGATAAGGGGAAATCAAACACCAAAAGGTCAAACAAAAAAATCATTGCTACAACATTAATACATAAAGTTAAAAAAATGTTGACCAAATGCAATGCATGTTATGACTCATATTTGTCTCATACTGTGCCCTACTTTCTAGCACTTTCCCCAAGTGGGTGAAGTGGTGGACTGGTCACTGGGCTACCTTTTACTCTTTCTACTAGCAGAGTCAGTGGAATGATTAATGCATTGTGAAACGTACACAAACCTGAGTATAAATCCAACATCTGTATCAACATATATGATATATTAATGCCAGCAACAGCAAATGGATACTCCCAGGTTGCTCTATCTCCATCTTTTTTCAGTAACAACCTGTGAAAAGATGCCTTCATTTGAATTTCCATAAAATTAGTAATTACTCATCTTTACTCCCAACATAGATATCAAGAAACTAAAATGAGAGGACATAAAGGCAGATCAAGTTCTTTTAGGTGTGCTGAATTGGAGACACAAATGCATACCGGAAAATTCCTCGCGAAAAACAGTAGATTTTCAAGGGAAATGAAGCCACATCCCCTGAGAAAATCAGGATATCAGACACAATACCATGGAATAGAAGATTTTGAGGTAAAGCATAATGCAGTCTCTTTAGGTGTGTATGACCAAGTGCTTTCATATAATATGCAATTACTGATCAGAAACTATGAAGTCACCATATCAATTAGTTTCGGAACCTCGTTAAAGATAAGGAGTGAATCCACTCTCTTTAAGTCTCTATGAATAAGTGCTTTCATATACTACATTCTGTTAACTAATCAGAAATTATCAAGTCACCATATTAACTTGCGATCCTGAATAAAGAAAGAATCTGTCTCTTGATGTTCTATCTGCCCTTGTGTGTTTATGGCACAAGGAACACATACATCTCCCTGTCCAGAATTTCATCGGTAGTAGTTATCTAATAAACTTGATACATGAAGGATCATCAAATTTCATGAAAAGAAATTATTTGGTTTAACTCCGTCGGATAAATTAAAGAATTGTTAAATGTCAGCAAACAAATTAGTGAAATTTTTATGCAACTAAAAACTTTAACAATGGCACCATTTTGTAACATTTAATCAGTAGATTCTTTCACACAGGAAAAGTGACCTGAATGTCATGTGAGCTCTCATAAAACTTATCTGTGTACCTAAAGTCAGTCGATGGATTAGGACCTTGCCATCCCATATCTTTCCATTGGTCAGATATTAGGCCTTCCAGAGATACATTCGGAAAGGAACAATGCCACAAAGCTCTCAGCGATTCCTGTTTGAAGTCAATGCTATAGTTAGTAAAATTGACATAACAAATAAAAAGTTGAAAGCATTACTAAACTTCAGGATATAGCCTGTCTTTCTATGAACCAGAAATGAAGGTTTAATTTTCCAATAGCAAACTTAAGTATTGATAAATGAAGAGGTAAAATAGGTTCACATAAAACAGATGTACTTGATGATCGGGCCGAGTCTCATCATAAGGAATTTGCAGCCGTTCCTGAAGCCTTTGAAGTCTTTCCTCCTGTCATAATCACAGAAACAATTTAAGTTCAAATCTGAAATACACAGGACTCAAACAGAGGGAAAATTACTCTAAAAAATAGAAGGGAATTTCAGCAAATCACCAACTTCCAATTTACCTCAACAGGACTCAAAGAATAGTCAACGAATTTTTCATTTCGCTTAGTGTTTGTGCGGTGAAATAGTCCTCCTATCCATGATCGTGATCCAACCATAGCATTAGCTACATGCAAGAAAATATCGATCAGCGCTGGAAGAAAATTTGAATGATAAATAATGCTGACACAGGACAGAATCATCAAGTTGCAGTGTTGTTAAGTCATTATATATACTTGGCATACTGAATTTCATAACCGAAATAAGTTTTTCTAATGCATTCTGCAAATGGTAAGTGCTTTCGTTTTCTAATACAGAAAACAGAATGCAGAAGAGGATTCCTTTAAACTGACTTTTGCAAGAAAGTCCTAGAGAATTAAGAAGTGAATCTTGGATAGAACAAACCAAGCAAACAAGCTCATTTTTTCTGTTTGAAAGGAAGAATTACACATGTCCAGTTCTCACACTTCTCTTTGCGGTTAATCATTAATGGAAGGGTTCTTTAATTTCATATGTTGGATTGAAATCAAGAATGATCCAAAATGAACCTGCCAAATCAAAACTTAATCCTTGTTGATAGAAACTAGGCAGCTATATCGCCATATTTAGAAGGATAATGTCCTTATGGAAGCATGAAAATCTGATAATTTAAGGATCATGTCTGAAATTTCTCACAATGTTCAGTAATCCTCCACATTCTCATTGACTCATAACATCAATCAATTAACATATTGATATGAAGAGATGCAAAAATGTACAGAAACAAAAAGAGATGGAGATAAACAAATCTACTTACTAAAACATTGAGTCAACTGAGATATTAAGTGAGTGGAATTAGGTGACCATTCCAACTCTTCATCTTCTTTTCTGTGTCTCCAATAAATCTCATCCTCATCAACCTGCATTTCAAATTTAGAAGCATCCTTTAGCAAAGAGCAATGTTATAAAGAAAACACGATCAACTTGCCAATGTACCGATACTATTGACAAATTTCAAATTCCAATATTTTAGATTAATGAATAACAGCATGCTAACTCAAAGTTCTTAGAACAGTAAGTCAGGGAAGCAACATGATTTTGTTTGTGAACTTATCAAGAAGAAACCAGCTACACGAAAGACAATAGATAAAAATGGCAGATAATAAACACGGAAAACACTAGAGACTATATCAGTGTCAAGATCAAGTTATGGAAAACTGAAATGCAAGTCAATCATCCACATGATAATTTGTTAAAATGCATTACAGTTAGGTAAAAAGAGACAGATTCCGAATGATACAACAATTCTTTAATTCCTTTGGAGACTCTACATTATAAACATTTTTCGTAAGGCGAATTTTCAAACATGGAGCTTAAGATAGAGAGATACGAGAAAACAATGGTGAATTTACTTTGCGAAGGGAGGAACAAGAGGGAAAACATCGTTTACGCTTCCTCAATCTCATGAGGGAGCAATCAGGAACAAGGGTCTTTCAATCTTTTTTTCTTTAACCGAAAGCAAAGGGAAGAAAAGAAAAATCCATTTTGAAACAAATGGGTGACCTATGATTGCACTCAATTCATGCACCCTCTCCTATAATTCAACCTCCCCATCATTCCTATGCTGTTTATCCGCTGATTTCATCTGTAGCAATTACTAGAGAGAGAGAAAAAAAATAAAAAAAATAAAAAAAACCAAAGTGCCAACATAATTGAAGGCCAAACCTGAGGTAACAGAAGCCATAATAACACGTTGAAATTGAAGGACAAGCATATATAAGAAAGGGATCTCTCTTTTGGTTTAACTTTATGCTATAAAGAAGTTAGTGATGCAAAAGAAGATTTGAAAAGTAGGGGTGGGTGTCTCTGCTCTGCCTAGCATTGATTTTTGCTTTTCTAGCCCACCTACTTTTCATACAAGACAAGCATGATATTTGTCCTATGAAGGTAAAGAATAGGAATAAAGAAATGTAATGTATATGAAATGTAACACAATGCAATGTAACATTGATACAAAGATAGATAGATATAAAATAAACCTGCTATGTGATGTTATGGTATCTGAGAAGAGGTGTCAGTGGTTGAGATGTTGTAGGTACATGGTGGTGTTAATGTCAGGAAGAGAGGGAGTGGGGCAGTAGAGGGAAGTGGTGGGTCCAGAGCGAAGAAGGAACATGGGAAGTGGAAAAATGGCATTTTGTTTGAGAATGAGTTTTGCAATGAGGAAGGAAGGGTCTTGTTTTTTTGTGTCTGATTTTGTGGCTTTAGATGCCACCATACATTTTCCCCATTGCTAGCCTATGCCGTAGTTATCGCTGCTGCCCAAAGCAATTCCCTTTCCTGCTTCTTTCTCTCATGCAAGGCTCCAAATATTCTAAATATGTTATTATAATCTTAGTTTATTTAAAACTTTATATTAGCGTACAAATTAAACACTAAGATTTTAGGATAGTTTAGATAACAAGTGCCAAGAACATTTTGTTCAGCAGAAATTCAGCCATGTAGTTGAAAACATTAAGGATCATGTTCAGGATCCAACCAACTCAAAGGTTTTTGATGAATGGCCATGTGTCAAAACTGCCAATTCATTCAGTTTAGTAAATGTTGCAGTAGCTTTAGGGGAACATTAAGTATGTGTACTTGTGAAACTGCATCCCAAAGACCAATCTAATAAGTTAAGATTCAGATTCTTCATTTTCAAATTTATCACGCCTTACAAAACGTCTTGGTTTACATTCCACTGTTCTCAATTGACCTAAAAATCATCCCTCCCTTCTTAGTTAAAAGTAAAAAAGAAAAAACACTAATTCATATGTTTGTTATAAGGTTATAAAAAACATATTCCAATGTATGTTTTATTTCCATGGGATGGGACTGCATAATTTTCATTCTTGTGTTAAGGGAGTAATAAGTTATATTTTCAAGAAAATGAGAGAAGTTACTTTATAACCTTTATTATAATTTCCATTTTTTTAAAATTAATTTAAAAAATATTTCAACAAATATGAAAAGTTAATCAAATATATTTTTGGATGTATATAGAAATAATTTTCCACTTCTCTCTCTCTCTCCCCCTCTTGTTTTTGTCTTATTTCTCCACTGTATTCCCACATATATAAGTTGCCTATAATTTTAAATAAGTCCTTAAATTAAAAAATAATATCTGGTTTTTCAATAATATAATTTTATAAATTATGTATGTAATATTTTTACAATCATCATAAGTTATCATTTTATGGCTTTAATTTTTCTGTCCTAAGCTTATTTCAAGAACTTACTCTTCTTGAGTAAAAGATTCGATTAAAAAATAATTTAAAAATCTCTATAAGTTTTTTAAATAATTTAGTACCAACTTAATCATCTATTTCTAATTTACAAGATTTTAACGAATTCTATCAGAAAATATGTTGTAAGCAACAGCTGTAATTGAAAGGTCTGGATAAAACATTAGGTTAATATGTATAGATAGCACTAGAACGTAATAGAAGCAATCGCCAACTCATGTATGAATATGACCAATGGCCTATAAATAGGTAACATGCTTCACTTCAGGTCTTGCCACACCAACTAAACTCAGTTACCTCTTCTACAAAATAAACGTTTCATTCTTTGTTTAGAGCTACGTTACTCAGCCTCGTTATTCAAGAAGTTTGGTTGTAGTTTCAAGTCTTGAAGGGTGGCAGTAAAACCAGAGCTCAAAGTTTTCTGGTGTTTTGTGATCTATTCGTTCTCTCCTGTATGCGGTGAGGAAATAGCTATGTAAGATACTTTAAAGTTCATCAACTTAATTATGACCACTTAGATATTAATTTTCGTATTAACCTAAGTTATTAACAGATAAAATGATAAAAAACTTACACATGGTGCAAGTTCTCTGAACTTGAGGAATATAAGGAGAATTAAACATCTCGAACGTATAAATTTATAAGACTGATGAAGACTTATAGTGATCAGATAATGGTTCTATATGTAAGACAGTTTATCTCTTAGTTGTATACAATGCTTAAATGATATCATAGTGGATATGAAATAAAGGGATAAAAAGAAAGTTGCATACCAGAAATCTCATTCATTATAATTAACAGCAATAGATTCTTCACAACCACACACCACTCACTAGAAGGAACATATACAAATAACCCATATGAACCCAGCATTACTTGGTGGTGGGCTTTTTGTATTTTTATTTAGTAGACAAACATAAGGGCTAGGGAAACCCACATGATATAACACGAAGATCACAACGCTGTTAATAACAACAACAACAATAACAAGAGCCACATGCAGAAGTGGCTTCTTCAGATTGGAAACGCCTCAATGATGGAGGGGAGAGCGTTGATCTTGATGATGTTGTAGCGGGCGAATCCTGTTTCTTTGAATAGCCACTTCCAATTCTCTTCCGTCCTCTCTTTGCCACCAGCGTTGTGAGCGAGAAGCATCATGTCAAATGCAATGCCAACGTCGGTGAAGAGTTCGTTCCCTTCGGGTCGAAGTACATGATCCACGATGATCACCTTTCCTGTCTTCTCTGGTATTGCCTTCCTGCAATTCTTCAAGATCTTGATGCAGTGCTCGTCGCTCCAGTCATGCAGAATCCACTGCATTCATCCAAAGAAATATTTCGAGGTAAGTCCACAACGTGTTCTAAATATATATATCATTATTGAAATTAAAATATTATATCCAGTAAATTAGGAGTTAGATCCGTTATACAGAAATTGGGATCCTTACCTAGTATTGATAAAAATAAACATAAAATACATTTTTTTTCGAATAAGCTATCATAATTAGTTGTATAAAACCCACTGATTATGTTTGATAAAAATTGTGATATTCTCTCTTTAATATTACCATATAACAAGATAGGATTTAAATTCACCTGATAGTGAGTGATAGGTATGGCATTTAGTTTTTGATATACCATGTTTGAAAACCTAGTATATGTTAGGCATTTAGTTTTTGATATACCTTCATGTAAATGGCATCAGCACTAGGAACGGAGACGAACATGTCACCTCCAACATGGGTGATTCCATCAAACTTAGGTGCAGTGGCAACCACATGAGGCAAGTCAAAGTTGATGGCCTTGATGTGAGGGTAAGCCCTCACAATCTCAGAAAGAGACCCTCCAATGCCACCTCCTACATCAACCAAGGACTCAATCTGGTTGAACCCATCTTTGTACCCTTTGATCACAGCCTTGGACACAACCCTAGCCGTGCACACCATCCCCTCATTGAACAACCTGTTGTATTCAGAGTCCAACCCCGTCATCTCAAATTGCTCATGCCCATGACACCTAAAGAAAGCAGTGCCATTTTTCGTGCCTTCTCTCACAATGTCACTGATGTAGTGAGCAGGGTTCAGGTGAATTGGGTGGTTCTCCAGCAGCAACATGGGTGCTAGGGTCATTTTTGTGTCTCGTAGGATCCATTTTGAAGCACGTGTCAAGCCATAAAGGGTCTCTCCAGTCTCTGATTGTTCTGCACTGAAGATCTTTCTGCGCACCATCACTCTCATCACTCTGTGGAGAAGACTGGCATCTGGGGAGGGTGCATCTTCAATGTTCTCCACAATTTGAGACAAGGACAGTGGCTTACCATAGCGGTCTATTATATCGGCTATGCGAAGCTCTACAACACATTTTATGGCCACAGAGTCAGTGAAGCATGTCATGTACCTCCATATTTCAACTTGCCCCAGCAATGAGTCTTCCTCCTCCTTGCTCAAACCCTGATTACAAATATAGGCAACAGATATGTGAGAATGTAGTAAATAGTTCATGCACAATGTTTAAAATTTACATGGTTTTGTTCCATACTTATAATAAATTTGTTGATTTTTATAACAATTACCTAAAATTAAACTCTTAATATAAACTTTAACATAAGAAAAGGTTTATATGATATTATCTGCATGTAAGAGTCACAATGAACAAGATTGACGTGTGTATAGTGTTACAAATAATGCATGCAACTGGATGAAAATGGTGTATATGAACAGAGGACACATTAGCACATTTCTGTCTGCAAGTTGAGAGAGAACAATTTCATGGTCTACGTACACGGCATTTTT
Organism: Macrotyloma uniflorum; assembly: GCA_016859785.1. NCBI lineage: Eukaryota > Viridiplantae > Streptophyta > Magnoliopsida > Fabales > Fabaceae > Macrotyloma > Macrotyloma uniflorum. Next base: position 2,095,958 of record BDMB01000029.1, read on the forward strand.
ATAATAGAACTGAAATTATTGAAAGTTGGATGGTTTGTTCATTTTTTTTTCTTTTTCTTGATCTCTCGATGTTATATTATTATAATCTGCAATATATCCAGTGATGGTATATTACTGTGCCAACGAGTAATTAGCTACTGGTAGTATTGATTGAAAGTCATATTAAATCTTAATTAATTTGGGTTAAGTGTTATTTAGAAAGAATAAAACTCTTTTAACACCTACATATTTTCTTTCTATATTTATGAAACTCATATTTGAAATCTTATTATGAAAAAAATCTTATTAATTATGCTCCTAGAACTAACCTTTGTGAATTGTGTACACCATAGATTTACAGACTGAGAAGGTAAAAGTGATATATTTATGATATAAATAACATAACTTAGATATTTGATTATGCAAATTTTCTTAATATTTTTATACTATTGGGACAAAATATTTATCGAGTTTACAGATTTTTTTTCTTTTTAACTATTTTATTTTTCCACAACATTTAAATCCAAAACTTAATTTAAAGCATTTGAGTTTAGTTTTATCTGGACGATTGACATGTTGATTATTTTTTAATAGTTTAATTATACTATTATCTAAGTTACAAAAGAAAAATGTTTATAAAGGACACTACAATTAAATTATATAATAGCAAAAACTAACACATTCTTTGGTAACTTTATGGAGAAAAATTTCTAAAACTCAATGTTTGTTGTATAAAGGTATCCCTTGATAACTTTGTATCTAGATTATCACTATATGCTAAATTAATACAATGGACTTTTATTATGTTAAATAAAATTTATATCTTTTTTAATTTCAAAATGAATATATATTGTTTTATATTTTTAATAAAATATTATTCATATATATTTCTAGTTTTTAAGATAGATATTCATCTCTTTATATTTTTAATAAATTTTACCCAGTCCCTTATATTATAATAAAATAATCTTATTTTTTTATTTTATTTAAAAATATTATATTGAATAAAAATTAAATGAAAAAATAAAAAAATTGAAAATTAAAGTTCAATGGAGTGTGTTCTTTTATTAATATACTGAGTCAAAAAATAATTTTATTCATGATATTATAAATTTCCGCTGATAGACGAGTTTTAAATTAATAGTGTGAATTGAACATTCTTTTACATGCATGTCAACATAATATAGACTGTTATTTAAATATTTTAGAAAAGATAAAAGTGATTTTCTTAGAATTAAACTATTTAAATTTTTAATTTCTGATCATAATATTTTTTATTTAAGTTTTAATAAATATATTATCACTAAAAAAATCATATTTTTTATTAAAATAATATTTAAAATTAAGAAAAAAATACAAATTTTTTCATAAATATATCACAAACTTTTCACTCTCATAAATTTATAGATAAAATATTAGAGAATTATTTTTCACATAAAATTTATAAAAAAAATTCATAATTAAATTTATAAAAAAATTCTTAAAAACAAATTAATAAATTTTTTTTCATAAATAAATTTATAAAATATTTTCATAAAAATAAATTTATGAAAAATATTTAATAGATAATTAATTTTTTTTATAAATAAATTTATAAAAAATATTTTATAAATAAATAAATTTATTCTTATAATATATTTTTAAATTAAATAAAAAAATTATATTATTTATTATAAATATAAATATCTATTTAAAAATTAGAAATAATATGAATATTATATAACTAAAATCCTGAAAGGAGTGTGTGACTATTTTAAAATTAGAATATTTATCATGACTTTAAAACAAGTGAATACAATTTTTCCTCAATATAATTTGCATTAAAAATTTTTAACAAACACTAATGTTGTATTTGTTGAATACATCCTATTTTACAGAATGAAAATTCAACCAAGTAATTAGAAGAACCCAAAAAAATCAATAAAAAAAACAACTTAATAAAAAGACCAACTTAAATTAATGTAAAAAAAATATTTGTCAGAATTTCATGTTCTACTATTTTTCAAAACATAAAATTTATTAGGTCAAAGTTATGTTTTAATTACTATTATCTAATTATTATTTATCATAAATTATTATCTAATAAGTTAGGTAGTATATAATCTTTTAGCTCAGTAAAACTGTATTTTTCAACTTTAAAAAGTAACTGTTATTTTGTAAAGAAAATCAAATAACGTTTTAATATTAAAAAAATTGATAAATTCAAAATTAACACACACAATTCTACGAGTTGCATTGACAATTTCGATTTTTTCTTCTTCTCCCATTCAAATCCATATTTGTCAGTATATTTCTCATAATATAGAACTTATGACTGTTACAATTGAATACGAACTGAATGCTTTGAGAATAATTCTGGAAGTCTCTTGAAACTAAGTATTCCAAAGCAAACAAATAAAATTTAAAAGCATTCAACTATATATATAGTTTTTCATCCTTTTTTTCTTATAATAAAAAGACTATTTAGTTTTTTATGCGTTCCCATGATAAACCAGTTCCTAGTTAAACTATAAAAAGGTATTTTTGATTTCAACAAATGCTTGAAAATCGCAAGAAAACGTTAACACAAGAAGAATTCATAAGTCGAAAAAAATTCTTTCTCGAATTAACGAATATCTGAGCGTTATTGTCAGGTCCAATAAAAAAATCACTTTCATGCGGAAACATGGTGCTTCTTTTATGTTTTTTTTTTTATGCTTTGATGATCTAATTGTTTAAGTTTTGAAAAAAAAAATGTTTCTAAGATAACCTTTTCTTAAATTGCTTTTGAAAATCATTTTTCTAAAACTAAAACAAAAACAGGTTTCTTTCTCATAATAATAAATTATTATAAAATGTTTTTAAGCATATCTTTCTAAATAAAAATACTTTCTTAAAAAAAAAGTTCTCTTTCAAAGAAAAACCAATTTCATACTTTAAAAGGAATCCTCTCAACAAATTTTTCATTGAAAAAATTTAAAAATAAAATAAGTTAAACTATTCAAATTAAGATTTAATTGGCACGTGGCGATCCTTACACAGTTCTCAACAATACTACCTAAAATTCACTTTAAATACATGTAAACATAAAAAAACCAATGCTTAATTGACACAAATATTCTCCTGCATCAAACAATATTTTGCAATCACCACCATACATAACCAGCAATGTAAGCTCAATGGTGCCCTCTACTGATTGCAATCACAGTTCAAAAAAATTTCCATTTCCGGAAGAATTTCTCAATTTTGTCATATGCATTGTTGCCTATAGCGAGAGAAGTATAGAACCCGCAACAAAACCAAACTGGAATCAAAGTAACAAACCTCATGTTCAAACTTTACATCAATACTTAATTAACAAAGTTTTCATACTATGCCAACAAGTTCATCAGCTTAAAACTGACTAAAACGTAAAGAACCTTTATGTTATGACCAACTATACTAATTCCATCAGAAATCAGGAAAATGAGGTTCCTTCAACAAGAAACATCAAAATGGTTCCTAATTTTTAAAAATCTATGCATATCATGAAAAATCACCCTTGAAATTGATGCATATATATTAATGGTTTTGGCTCGGTATCAAAGTATCATAGGACATCAACCACCAATGTAAACAATGCCTATGACAAAACCCACCATAAAGACATAAAATTCTTAAACCTTACCTCTATCTTTTCCTATAAAATGGTATTAGATGCATATATTAGACCAAGAATTAACCCAAAATACTAATAACTGCTGATCATAAGGTACTTTACTAAGTTTATTAAACAAAATAGTGAGTCCATGTGCAATATATCTATTTAGTTCAAATAAATAATATTCACAGTTATATAACATAATAAAGGGTGCATACTCTACAGAGTTACATATGCAGGCAGAGAGGATACAATAGTTAAATTTGAAGTCCTGTTATTAAGATTATTTCAATGAGAATTAACCATATAACCATATAGTTTGCTCTATTCTACGCACCTTGAATTCCAAAGGTGGGGAGTGATTGGAAAGAACAGTCTCCATATTCTGTGGAATATACAAAGAATCAGAGGTATGAACTTGGTGCTGAGTGCAGGAAGCCTTTCTCTTACTTACAACTAGGCTTCCAGTTAGTGAGTTCAGTGGGTGTGGAACTGGCTTGGAAATGGGTGGTTAATAAAGATGATAAGGTAGCATGACGTGTGTGGTTGATTGCTTCAGTTGAACATACGAACTGATAGGGTGGATGCAATATGTGGTTGAGATTCACATTACAGATTTTCAGGAATGTGCAATTAAATTATTGAGAAGCTATGATGCTAGATGATGGTTGAGTGTGCGGTGCAGATCACAACCAATAAAGTCTGTTTTCTGCTTTAGAACAACATCATTAGTACTGTAAGGACACTTGTAATGCAACCTCATGGATTTCAACCAGATTCTGCACTATCTCAGCCCTGATTTTGGAAAGTGACACAGTCCAATATCACTCTTCTATCGTACAGTTTTCAAATAAACATTATTATTGATAGTTATTGTCATTCTTCTATTATTTATAAACATTATTGTTCATAGATTATGCGGGTCTTCTATCACTCAGTTTCAAAATAACCATCATTGTAGATGAATCATGCCACCTGTCTATCATACAGTTTTGAAATAAACATTGTTTATAATAGATTATGCCGCTCACCCATTAGGCTATTATTCAGTTTTAAAACAAACATTATCTATCAATAAACATTATTATTGATGCCTTACTTCTATAATGAACTAGAAGACGCTTTTAAACCATGTATAAAATAGAGAAAAACCAGATCAGCATATATGATATATGACAAACCTGGTGGTCACATCTCCAGTTTTGCTCCATCTGAAAGTTGACACGTTAGAGTGACAAAACATATATAGAAACGTAAGCCTTCAATAATTGCGATGGAAATTGGTGCTTTTGCGATGGCCATAACAGATTCAGAAGGCCAATTAAATCAATACAACGTGCTGCAATGCAATGATGAATATGACTTCTCATGTCACTTAGTGTTTTTGTTTTTTTATGATCAAAGTGAAAGAGCAGTGTAAGGAATGCTATCAATACAATACAAATGAACTCTCAAGCACATTGTGACCACAATTGCAGTTACCACAGTAGTTTTCAACAATTTATCTTGGAATGTGACTACAATTTAAGACCTTGTCCTAATCAATAGAGACAATCTTTGTTAGGTAAACACATACACCTACCCTGGTTAACTGCATAAGCTGTATGGGCCAAAGTCTGTACGACTAAGTCCACAACTTACACCAAAACAGGATACAACTTTCTCCATCCTATAAAATTTTTGGTTCATTGTCTTTCATTCTTAAATGAATATTCTAAATTGAAAAAATCATATTCCAAAATATTCATTCGGATTGAGAAGAGATGAACTGAAAATTTTGTAGATGTAAAAGGAAATACCCATTAAAGTGAGCATGAAATCAAGAGTTTAACTTTCTATATCCTATTAATATTTTCACCGGCCCATTTCATTCCCGAATACCCATTTCAGAATGAAAGAAGGTGGATGAAGATATTCAGAGGATGGGGAAGAAATATCAGTGTTTCTTCTTTCACTTCATAGAATTCATGGACCACATCCTATTTCTTTCAGAAAGGACTTTCTGAAAAAGCTCATTCTGAATATGAGAGGTGATGATTAAGGGGATGTAGGAAGTTGAGCCCTAACCTAAAATCAGTTGATAGATTCAACCTCCAAGGCCTGGTCCATCCCAGCATGCCCCAGCCCATTCCTTCCGTTGATACAAAATCCAATAACTTTTCGGAAGGGCATATAAACGGCCCATTACTAACTGGGCCTTAAGGTCATGTTACATATCAAAATTAGTAAGAGCCAGCCTTATATCTATCAATATGTTAAGTGGGTGACACTGACCAAAATTGCAGTTAGCACTGTAATTTTCAACATTTTTTCTTACCACAAGAACAATGCAACTCCAATTTACGACCTTGTGTCCTCAACATAAAAGGACAAAGTTTGTTTGGAACATACATACACCTACTGTGGTTATGTTGTATGGGCCTGTTTGGATAACAACTGTTTATAGATTAATCAAACTAACAGCACATGTTTCTCTGTTTGAATCAAAGTGAACAGGAAATCATGGACAGGACCAGCCAAGGCCCGGTGCATACCATCTAGGCCCAGCCCATTCCTTCCGTTGAAACCAAATCCATGAAGGCCTCGGAAGGGCATAGAAACGGCCTGTTACTAAGTGGGCCTTAATATCATGGTACAATCAAAGTCAGTAAGATCTAGCCTTATGTGAAGTGGGGGAGAGAAATTAGTGTTGTCATGGAACAGAGGATGATTTTACAGCAAGTAGTTTATAGACACAAAAGACCATAATGGTTTAAATAAAATGAAAGAAGAAAGTAGTTAAAAGGAAATAACATTTGTGTAAGAGCCAGCACAAACAAGATGATAGATATAAGTAGTCTCCATAAAATAAATATATGACCAATTAATATCTGATAATAATGAGAGGTTAAGTGGAGTAAATCTTAACCATGTCATAAAATTGTTAAATAATCTTAACAATTCATCTGTAACTGTATCACCAATATCAACTCTACTCAAATCTGACAATCTCATCAGATACGTCTCACTATCTATACGTAGAGACAGAGATGAGTTAGAAGCACAACAAAAATATAGATGAATAAAGCATATAGGAGTGTTTCAGCTACAAAAACATAAAGGTGAAAGGTGCTCCATACTCAAACACTCTGAAAATCATGTCATGGCAGAATGTATCAACTTGTTGTTACACACACTGCACTTAGCATCATATAAAACAATCTTCACAAGATAGGAAAACAAAGTATCAGAGGAGAAAGGAATCAGATCATGAACTATATAAGAATAATCAGTGTGAGATCTAATTACTTCACTTCCAAGAGGACTGGTGGTTAACAAAGTTGTTGTTTACCTATTGGTAGTTGACGAGCAAAAGATTCTTCCCCTTCCTCAAGTCCTAACCAACAACATCAGTAGCTAATGCCCCAACTCATGGAGAAATCATATTAAGACAACAGCAATAACAACCTTATCTCACTATATGAAGTTCACTGCATGGATAACTTGATATCATTCAACGCAGTCAAAAAGTAGAATTTCAAAAATATTATTTACCATGAGATTTTCTTGGTAACTTTAAAACCCTTGATCTCTTCATTTTCGCAAAACTAAAAATTGTGCAATCTACTTTTCTTATAGTGCCTCCATAATTCATTGTAGACGACCAACTCTAACTAATTTTCTGTCAAAGATGATGCTACACTTCAAGTTGGATTGTTTCCTGCTAATTCACCCACAAAACAAGTATCAACAACACAGATAAACTTTCTCTGCAATCTCTTAAGGTTTAAAAAACCTGGACTAGAACGCGAAAGGTATCTTGAGACAACTTGATGATATCTTGATCAACAAAAACAACGCTAAAAGGAAAGCCCATTTTGAGATAACTTGGCCTGCATTCCGTACCTTAGTACCATGCTGACCAGCTGAAAGCAATTTATAAGATCATCAAATATCCATCCAATGATCTAGGTGAAGTGCAAGAGAATAACAAACAAAGAATAAGGAACAAGAAACAAAGCTGAAGCTAGCACTGGTTCTTCTACGGAAAGGCTTCAAAACAAGCTCTGCATAAGCACCAGATTCCCACAAGTAGCTAAGAAGTAGAAACTGGCATTCCTCTTCTGTCCATACACAACTATTATTTCCTCTTACCATAAAGCTAAAAATAGACACCAAGGTTTAGTTTTGAGAGCTAGAAACCAACCCCACAAGGAATAGTGAAACGTGTGCCAATAAGAGATCAAAAAGTGTGTGTGAGTAGAAGTTAAAATTCCTTTCAGAGTGAACACACCAAAATTCGTCAATCACATTTAATTTATTATTATAATGAAAAAAGAAAGACACACTAATGGCATCAAGTTGAAAGGAAGATGAGGCAGTGCAACAATTAGTTCACTACAGCTGTAACGTGTGTACAACATGCATAAGATTTGAAGCTTTCATTTTAGGATCCACGGCAGCATGCGTTGTCAAGCAAGTTGCATTGAAATTGGACTTGTCAAGGATGTACGAAAGGATAAGATATCTTCGAAGCGAATCTTCCCGAGCCAACTAGATGGCGTCATCAATCATCAGCTTCACAGTCACGCTTAGGACTACAGCCACAAGCTTCATCCCATACTGAATTAAACCCTTTCTTTTTCTGTCATTTCAAATGAACTATCTACAATATCTCAATCATTAAAACACCAGCGACTAAAACAAGATTGTTAGATTTTTTAGATATCAAAGGTGTTTTTTCCTAAGATAATTCTCCTCTATTCTCATAGGATTATTATATTATAAAACAATCATCTTTTAACTTAACAAAATTATTATATAAACTATAAAATTATCTTTCCAAATATTTAGTTTATATATTAGAACTTGAACATGAGAAATGACTAATTATAATAGTTTCCACTTATTGATTATGTTAAGTGAGATTTTTTTATTGGTTAAAATATTTTTTAATGATTTTTTTTACAGATTAACGATATATATTCTTGTTTGATTGTTGTTTTAATAAAAAAAATCCTTTTTTTTATGATACCTATACATATTTTTTTTAAGGTTTAAAGTAAATTACATTGATATTTTTTAAAGATTTTATGAAATTACTTATAATATTTCTCTTTATTTTATTCTATATAAATTATCTTTAATTGTTTAAAAATATAATACTAATATTTTTTAACTGTTTGAAAAACTAACACTTTATATATTCTTCATATGAGAGAATAATGTTTATATTGCTAAAACATAAGATTATGTACATATAAAAAGAAAAAAAAAAACTTCAATTAGATCCCTACACTAAATCAAAAGTAAATTAGAATTCTTGATTTTCTATAATCTTTGTAGTTGGGTCTAAGAAATCAAATTGCAATATTCACCTTGCCATAAATTAATTCTAGGGATTCAATTGGAAAATTTATAATTTTTTGATAATTCAATTGCATTTTTTTTTAGTTTACCTTTAATTGTTAATATTTTAAAGTTAAAACCAACAATTGTTGACAAAACGGAACAGGACAAAGTGGATAACCCACCTGAGAGGTTCAAGGATAAAGTGGTCAATCCACATGAGAAAGACGAAATAGGAAGCTAGAGTAATAAGTATAAATGTAATAAATAATATAATGCGATATTTTAAAAATAAAAATAACAAATATTAATTAAATATATATTATAAAAAAATAATTATATACTATTAGTCTTAAAAACACTTGCAAGAGGATTGAGAGTTTGAGAAGAATGGATAGATACAGCTTAGAGGAATGATTGGGAATGCTGACCTGAGATATATAACTCTCTCTGTATATGTTGCAAGATAACTAAGAAGTCACCTTTCAAGACATTCAAAATGCCCAATTTACCCTGAAGAAACAACATAAATATTCTCGAATATATTTGGCTCAAGCAATGAAAATAAAAATATCTCTCTATGCACAATTGGACCCCACCCCACTAATTTATATTTTTCGTAAATAAATTTTTTTTCATATTAAAAATATTATCTAAATTTTAAATTTAACTCATATTTATAAAATGAAATTAATAAAATAAAATTTATATTTAATTTATATATATTAATTTTACTTTATGGTGTGATATCTGAAATCATATGTGACGAGCCAACATGTAATGTCAAACAATAATTGATAGCTCGATAATAAAAGAGAAATTCTTGTTTGTTTTGGGTGCAAATACTTGTATTCAGAAGGATTGATGATGTTTCAACTTATTGATATGTAATATCCTATATAAAAATCTTACAGTATCTTATAAAAAAAATTACATGAATATATTTAATATCTTGAAAATAAAAATAGATTCAATAATCATATATTAAAAATATGATAATCAATAAAAATTAAGACAGAGTTGTATAAACCTGTATGACAAAGAAAGGCACTTCACAAATCCTAACATACGTGTCGAATAAATGTTTACTCAAGTAAACCAAATTCAATGCCAGATGCCAAAACATATAGGTGGTTGCGTTTTTAAATCAGATACCATTAATAAGGACACCATGATTGCTTTTTTCAGGGTTTCATGATTAATATTTAAGTCTTTAAACATGCATGCATTTGTTTATGCTTAATTTAAAATATAAGCTTTCCATAATTTTCAAAAATACCAAATTTTTAATTTTTAGAAGGAACTTTTGTGGAAAATAGTATTAATATGTCGAGATCAATTGAAAAAAAAAATATCATAAAAAAAAACTCAGTTATATATGGTAAAAAAAAATCACTAGTAACCATAAAGATCACATTGGTTTTCTGATTTATTGCCCTTTAATTTGTATTAGAAAAAATCTTTTGACTTAATTCTTATTTAATTTAGTTCAGATTCTTTTCAAATTTCAAGGAGGTTTCTTTTACAGGTGTTTGTCTGTGTATGGCAAGTTATCTCCATTTAGGAGAATCAATTGTAGCATACCCTAAAATTGAAAGGACCCTGTGAGGAATGATTTGGGAACAAAAACAAAAAGTCATGACTGAGCATGAGGCACAAGTTTTCATGGTTGAAGCAAATGGAAACAATTTAGGAATGTTTTGAATCACTTCCTCCCAATCCATACTTAACAATTTAGGAATTCATATAATTTTTTTTTTAATAAGTAGTTTATAAGTTGTTTACTCAAAAACTTATAAATTAGTAACTTCTTCTATAATGTAGTTTTAAACAGTAAATATTTCAAGATGTTAATTTTTCTCATATCCTTTGAAGATCTTATGTATCACTCATTACTTACGTATATTCATTAGTGTGATTATATAATGTAATTTATTTTTAATCCAAAACCAAAATATCAATTATCATTGACATATCACTGTATCTTTGAAAATTATTCTTTAATATAAATATATGAGTGATTAGTTTTCCCTTTTGTTATTAGATGTAAAGAGATTTAAACACATGCTTGATTTTGAATTTATTAAAGATTTATTTGTAAATATATTATTTTTCTCTATGCTTAATCACTTTTTACTTGTTCAATTAAGATTTAATTGACATTGTAAAATGTTTTTAAAATGTAATGTTATGAAGACAATCTAATTGAAATTAATACTAAAATATATTAATTCTAATTGTACATCTTTTAAACTCTTGATATATATATATATATATATATATATAAAAAATGTTGATTATATATTATATTTCAAAAGGGATTGAGATTATAATAAATCAATTTAATTTCAATTACTTACGGAATTAAATAATTTTCTCATAACAAATTATAATATTTATAGATATAACAAACAAAATTTGAACACAAACTAAAAAGAAAAATACGACACTTAAATTTATATTCTTATACATAAAACAATCATGTACCTACATTATACATGCCTTCACATTATTTATTGATTATATTAAGATCATTTTCTAATCATGATTGTCAAATATCTAAACAAAACATCATACAAAACATCCAGTATCAATTTAAGAGAATAATGAAACTAGCCTAATAGATATCACCATTGAGCTAAAGGCATCAAAGTATATATTGACACCAATATTATTATTATAATTTAATTTATAATTAATTAAAAAATAGAGTTTTAAGAAAAAAAAGATATTCTAAACTTCTACGCACTATTATCATATATATACTGATAAAAATCTATTAAACTCATTTTTTTAACAAACATTATAATATTTTAAGGATAAAATGTTATTCTCCCTTTAAAATATGCAACATATAATTATAGTCTTTTGAAGGAAATAATTTTTTTTGTCTTTTTAATTTTAAAATTTTAAAATATATTACTTTTAGTCTCTAGAAAGTTTAGATACCACTTTAAAAATGATTTATAAAAAATATCATATGCACATTTTCTGTCAAAAGCAATGTTCATATAATCAATAGAATGACAATATATTATATTTTTTATTTATTTTTAATGAAGATGAATAATGTAAAAATAAAAATGTTAAAAATAATTTACGGTGATTTTTTTCTTAGTTTCATAAAAAAATATGAAAAAAATTAAAATTTGAATTAAAAATTATATTTTTCGAGGTTCTTTAAGAGGAAATCATGCACTTGATGTAACTTTGTGTGAAAAATAAATTAATTAAATAATGATCAACAGCATAAAAATGTAACTGTTAAAAAAAATGAGAGAAATAAAATAAAAAATATTTTTAATTGGTATATTAATTTTTTATTAATAAAATATAATGTAGGACAAAAGAAAAAGTGAGAGATGTGATTTAGATTACTTATACTTAGTCACTTCTGGTTGATGTGCGACCTTTGGGCCATGGCGTCAGTTTCAAAGTTCAAATCGCTTTTGTTATTTCGTTATGGTCTAAGTCCTTTATTTTGGGCCCACTGTTTCAGTTTCAAACTTCATAACCATGTACATAGTCTGCAATAATAACATCTTCGTTAATTCATTATTTCATTATTTCTATTTTATATTATTATTATTAGATAACTTATACTTAATTTTATTTGATAAAATAAATTTTAAAAAATTCTAAATAATTTATAATTTTTTTTTAATTTCATAAATAAAAATTAATTATAAAATTAAATAACAAACACATAATTTATAATTAACATAGATTATTAAAATAAAATACTACAAACAATGAAAATTAAATAACTAACTCAATATATTTTTTTTAACAATAAATTTTTGGTCTAAGAGTCATATAGAAATGTTTATTATCATTTTGGTTTATTTCTTAACAATAATTAAGCATATGCTTAAGTTTAATTTTTTCTATGTGAAAATCCTATATGTTAAATTTATAATATTCTTCTTATCCAACTATTTTTCTTTAATTAAATGTTTGTTTGTAACAAGTAATAAATTATAGGGTAAAGTATGTTTCATCAATATTTTAATTAACTTATTATCTTATATGTAAATATATTTCTCTTTTATTTACTCAAAATATTGGATTAGTAACTTATTAACTCTAATAATTAGATCATTCATTATATTCAACCATAATCAAATTAACATTATATGTCTTTATTCTGACAATGTTATATGAAATTTTCTTGACGATGTTTACACTTCTCCTTTTAAATTGTATAATATCAAGTGTGGTTAGTGATATGAATATCACAACTAAATTTACATAGTAGTTACCACAACTAAAATTTACAAACTTAATTCTAATAGCTATGAATATCATAAATCATAAATCCAAATCTAAATAAATTATCCTAAGCTTAGATTCTTCACATATAATCTCCAAAACTCACATAAATTTAGTCTAAATATTTAATCTAATATAAAATAAAAATCTAAATTAGTTTCTCTTATATTAAGTGTCCTGTTTTTTAAATAATTCCAAACTTTGAAATATTCAAATATCCTCTATTCTACTCCTAAGCTTGAATAAACAAATCACTATAGATTATTACATGCATATCCTAAACTTTTACATGCAAATTATTTTTAAAAATAATAAAATATAAAATTAATTTTATAAAAAAATAGTTAAATTATATTTTATTTTCAACTATTTTCTAGTATGTGAATTCTAAAAAAGATTTTTTTTTTAAATTTATAAAAAAAATAGAAATAGAAATAGAAATAGAATGGAACTTGTAGGCAAAGGTATGTGCAGAGAAAGTAATCATGAAAATATTCTCCCAAAATTGTAGAAAGTTCTATACTTAATTAAAGCACTACACGGAGATAATAAATACAATATGAAGGAATGACTATTTTCTTCTAGAAAAGGAAACAATATAGAATTTTCATTATTTTCACTATAAACAAATAAATCAATAAAGCACAAAATCAATTCAAAGCATTCACCCAATTTTCTTCCAGAAGAAAACTGTGAGAACAAATAAAAAAAACTCTAACATGTCATTTTCAGAGAATATCGATGTTAACAATTATTATGGCCAAGTCAAATGGACAACATAGGAACGCGAAGCTTCGTTTACCAATGCTATTTTTTCTGTACGTTTACTTCAAATTCAATGTGGTGTAAATAATATGACTTTTATTAATTATTAAATTAAAATATAATTTATTGAAAATATTTTTATTAAATAAAAATAAGGTTTTAAGTTAAGTATTATAATATTTTTTACATAATATCTAAATATAGTTAATTTAGATTTAATTCTTAAAATTTTGATTTTTTTTTTGTAGTTATATAATTTTGATTTTTTATTATTATTTACCGAATTTTGGTAATTATATAATTAAATCATGCTAACATGTGTCCAAATTAACAAATAAGAATTTCATGTCATTTTAATAGAATTTATCAATTATTTTCCGAAAAATTGACAAGGGATTAAAATGGTATTTGTAGAATAATTTATTCAATCAAAATTTTCAATTTTGAAGAATAAAATTGTATATTTGTGATAAGTGGAAACCAAAGTCTTTCTTCCTTTTTTTTTTAACATTTTTTTGTAAGAATTCACTGTATACATATAGTTACTTAAAAGTATACTATTAGTAGTAGCCTTTGTGGCACGTGCACAACAACCACACTATAAATCATATTTTTTTTAAATTCACATTTGGTAAATAAATCTAATATTAAATATCTAACTCTTATGCTATCATGATTTCAAAGCCAAAGATGTGTCGCACGCCAAGTACGAAAACCAACGAAATAACGGTCAACAGTCAAAACAACCTTTTACAAAGTCTATACCAAACCCCAAAATGTGCCACATTTATAAAGAAAAACATTACTTGCAATTTGCAAGCATAGACATCATTCCTGAATCAAAAGCCGTGTCTGTGTTTTCTTTCCACTTTCAAGATCACTGTGTGTGTATGTGAATAACTATATTTTGAGGCATCATGAGCACACTTGTTCGCAACACCACCCTCACCTTCAGCCGCAGATACAGATACGAGCTTCTGGGTCTGCAGGGCAGAGACAAGATGCTCAAATCCATCAGCTACAGACGCAGAAGGGCCAAGCAAAGACAAGTCTTTCTCACTACCTACAAGCTATCTTCCTTGGACAGTAAAACTTTTGTGGAGCCACAAAAACCTAAGCTAAAGCTGAAGAAGGTTGCTGTTAAGGTCAAGAAGATTATGGCCTCGGTTTTGATGTTCATGCGAGTTGGTTCTCTCAGGTCCTGCGGTTCTAGGTCTGCCATTTCTGGTGCATCTTCGCCAGCACCTAATAGGAAGAACTTTTGATGATGTTGTTGGTTCTTCAATTTCTCTCTTGCTATAATGTTCTTCTTCTCAATCTTTGGTTCTTTCTCTCTAGGATTTAAGAAGACCAATAAGCAAGCCATGGAGTTGTTGTTAGTATATTTATGGATGGAAAAGAGGGATATCAAATATTGTGTATATAATGCTTAAGTAATGTCTAATTGATTACTTTCACCTCTAGCTGGGATTTTTCTTTTAGCTAAATAATATGCCCTGTTTCTAATCTCTATCATTTTAGCAGTTTCATCACTATGTTAAGTGTTACTTCATTTGATTTCACTTGGTACTTTTGTCCTTTCATTATTTACCTTTCAGTGTTGATATGAAAGCTTTTGATGTCAGAAATGATAAGCTCTTTGCCGAAATTGCCGGTTGTTGTGGAAGCTGAGAATCCAAAAGGGGTCATTAACTTTGGTTATATAACAGAAAAACAATGCAATAAGAAAACTTAGGTACACCTTTTTTAGTTCTTTTAGAATTGCTCTGTAATCCAAATCAGAGTTTCATCTCGAAATTCGATTCAATTCCCATTTTAATTCGATAACATAACTGTGTCAAAATGGCATAAGAAACTGCGACATTAATAATACAGGAAATAGGGACGGAGACAGAAGTTCCAGAGCAGCATTTTAAGCATGAACAAGGCTTCAATGACATGTCATTTGAGGAATATATATATAGACCCTGATGCAGGGGAAATCAACGGAAAAGAAGAAGAGAAGCAAATTACTTTAGTCATCTAATCTAATCTAACTAAGTGTATTAGTAGTAGTTCTTCTTCACAGCTTCACCAATGCATTTCCTTGATGTATGAGATTGAATAGTTTGTGTTTTCATGGGTTTGGTCTTGTTTTCCATGATTTGTGATTTGTTGCTTCTTTTTATTTTATGAGATTATTAATGTGTCACTGTTTAATTGTGCTGGTGGTTCGGATATAATTGAGATCACATCTGCAAATGCATATTCCAGTTTGTGTGACTTAAAAAAGAATGCATTTCGCTGCTTCACAAATGAACCCAATCAAACTTTGAGATTTCATTAACTGATTCGCTTTCTCTTTAACTTTTTATAATTTCTACATTCTTTTATAGAGTTTTATTTTCACATATTAGATAATTTCTGCACAAAACTACAGAACATTGTGGAAGATTTAACATGAGATGTAAATTAATTGATTGCTTAAAACAGTTGGTCAAGTTTCTATAATTTCTCAATCACAGAAGGCTAGGACAATCAACACAAAATTAGGTAAAAGTCTATTCAATTTATGTTATATAGATCCTAAACATACAGATATATATCATAGGATTTTCCATTAATGGAAGATTATTATAGTTTAGAAGTTCACAATACATTGAAATTGTTAAAACAGAAAGATAAAATGGTAGTCTTGAGATATAGTTAGAGATGGCAATAGATCATAGAAGAGTGGAATGGGTAAAAACTATCGGTATCATCTATAAAAATCTGTTCTATTTATTTGTCCATTGTACTATATAGTCTATCTCTAAGATACTTAAGAATATTTTTTTATTTTTAATTTTTAATTTCAAATAAGATTGTTAAAAAATTATTTTTTAAAATATAATTTCAAATAATTTTTTTTTATCTTAAAATATGATTTAAATAAAATTTTGTTATAAATTCAAATAAGATACATTTAATTTTTTTTTTTATAATTTTAATTTGCATTTAATGTTTCTTAACTAACGCATGCCAATGTTAGCAGGACCCAAAGAAAAATAATGAGATGTAGAGCACAGCCAAATTTACGGTGTATTAAATGCATCGTACATGCTTGTTGAAAATTTTTTACTAGCCTCCTTTATTAAATGCTTTATTAAAAAATTGAGCAATTATCAAAAAATAAAGATAAAAATAAATTCTTATATTTATTTTCCAAATAAATAGATTTTTGTTTTTTTTTTTTACATTAAAGTCTTCTTTCAAGGAGACAATGTAAAATGTCATATTGAGGTGAGGCCTGGTGTGATATTTAGTTAAACTCTGAACAATTGAATGGTACATGACAAATAAGGTGGGCCTCCAGCCCAGCCCATAGAAATTAGACAGATAAATAAATTTGGCTCATCATTTTCAATGAAGTTTTATTTCTCTTGACTACGTTTTCAAAAAGTGATATTATGGTTTCATAAAAATGCAATTTAATTCTAGTTTTATTTTATATTGATAAAATAAGTTTTTTTAGTTACAAATATAAAAATACATTTTATTTTGAAGGAGAGTTACAGTTTTCACAAAAGTTTCTCAAAATAGCTTACAAATTTGTTTACGTTCTTCTGAATATAAATTAAAAAAAAAAAATTAAACGAACGAACTAAAAATGTTTAAAAGTATATTTTCAGAAAAGAAAATCATTTTTGGAAACTGATATATTAAAGCATTAACTACTGACAAGTATTTGATAAAATTAGTTGTAGAAAAAACCTATTAAAAACATCCTCCAAAACTTGTTGAAAAAGATTAATTATCAACAAGTTCGATAAAATTTTATTCTGATAATAGACTCGCCCAAATTTTTGAACTTTATTCTTATAAATTTCATATATATATATGAACAAAGTTCAAAATCAAATTTATAAAAGAATTCTAAGACACTTTAAAAAAAAAAAACTAAATTAAATTACATATCTAAATAGTCCTTTTATTATTGACAAGTTTAGCTTGTAATATGTATGATTCCCTTGGCTTATTGAAGGCATTGATTAATTAATGAAAGTAGGTGGTTGATTATGCAGCAACCTTAACAAACTACCTACGTGCTTGTGTTGCATTGGCAAAAGGGGACAATATTTTTCTTTTCCTCCAAACTAGCACAAAAAGTCGGTGCTCCACAAATGTCCTATATATATTTTTTGGTCCCCTAGTGCCTAAAAAAAATTTATACTTTTTTTATATTTGTCATAAAATAATGTAGCAATTGTACTTCACTCATTATTTTCTCCTTTTTTCTGGGGTCCAAACTTCTTTTTATGTTTCTATAATTCTAAATATTGCATTAGGAATTCTCAATAAATAAGTTTGCATAGTGAAACTTTTTCATTTTCAATATGCACCATTTGGGCGATGCTTTCATAAAAACAATTGACCTGCTTTTTTTTTCCGTATTTTATGACCAGCAAGAGCAATAATTTCCTCAAGATAGAAATCTATGAATATTAAACCAGTATGATGTGACCTCCAACATGAAAAAAAGAAAACGAAAAAGAAAAAGGTCCACTATATCTGCTGTTTCTCTCCCATGTAAGAAAATCACTGCATCGTGATGCAGCCTTCTGCATGAAAAGTAGAAATCTATTGCAAAACAAAAGGTGTATATATTTAAAAGAATGGATCTTCTTATATGAAATTTTTGTAATGTGAAATTTTGTGTTCATCACTTTTATAACAACGTTTTATCTATTCTTAAAACTAGACTAGTCATGTTTTTAAATAATCATCAATTGCCAAATAATCACAGTAAAAAACTCACTCAACTATATACATATCCTAAACATAAAATTTTTGTTTTTGAATCTGTTTGAGCATACCCTTTTTCTTTTCTACAATAATTTTGATGGCTGATGAATATAACTATCAAGTAGCATGATCAGATTTGACATGCCTGCAATTTGGGGGACTAGGAAGCAAGAAATAAGATTTGATTTTCACAAGTTATTGTGAAGAAACGTAGTTTGGGAGAGGTGATTAGGGAAAATGAGAGTGGATTGGAAAGTGTGATGTGAAAGAGATGAGTGGTATAATTGTGTGACATAGTCATTCATGGATGTTTTGTTTTTCCATCTCAGCAGAACTGTTGGACATGTCATTTTGATTCTCCGACATAATCACCATGCAGTGTGTTCCTAAATTAGCGTAGACAGTAGAGAAGCCGATACAAGAGAAGTAGGTAACCTGTGTTCAGTCGTTGGGTCAAAGAAAGAGACCCCTAAATTTGTCACATCACCCTAAAATAATATACTTTCACAAACAAAACATAATCTTCTATTTGTCTAAATAGATGTGATTCTATCCACCATCTATTTTTCCACCCATGTGTCCATCACTCACTTATCCAACTTTCAACCTAAGTTATGTTAAATGTATAAATATTTTTTATCCTTATATTAGTTTTTATTTAACATTTTTTTTAGTTTAATTCATAGTAAGTGCATAGCTTTCGGAGAAAGGTTCATAACATCCCAGAAACTTCAAAAAGGTTATAGGCCATAGTCAACCACAGTTTTGCTAGCAAAGTTAGAAGCTTCTAGATTTTTCTTTATGTATCGGATAGTGGAATTTAACTTTTTGATTTGAACAGTTCCTGAGGAGACTGTTGTTGCTCATAAAATTATAAGCTGTCTCTTCCATGAAATCACGTGAAGTTAATTAAAAACTAAACAATTTTTACAAGAGTCCTGATGGGACCTGAAGAGCTAAGAAAGACTGGCTTTGGCGTTTGTGTACAAAATTTATGGAATTTAGGAGTGAAGTTTTTATGCCCCTATCGTATCTATTTTGTTTTTATACAGTGTTTATTCCATTGTTATCATAATTAATAAAAAAAAAGAAGAGAAAAATTAGATATTGAATACTGAAACAAACAATACATTAAATCAAATATGAAAATCCTTAATTTATCTGAAGTCTTTTCGTGTGAATACCATCTAAAATTAGGACAATATAGAGAAATATTATTATAGTAGAAGAACAAAGTGATAGAGATTTAGTGTGGAGCCCACACGTGCGGATTATCGCCGACCTGTTTTTGAGAGACACTCTTGTGGTGGTTACTTTGAAACGACAACCATATCTGAGGGCGTATTGTTTGAAACTCTTTGCATTGCACCGAAAGTGAAAAGAGGGAGCATTACGTGGATCCTTTACCAGACACAGAATTCCACTCTCTTACCTCACACACAGTATCGTTAACCCACTTAACTTCTTCTCTCAAAAAGAAAAAAAAACTCATATTCTTCATGTTTCTTCGGTAATCTATTGTTCATGTATTTTTTTGACTTTGACCAATTCAAGAAACCTTTTCTTTTTCCTTCTCAACAGACATGCTCGCATGATTGATTGTTGTAGTGGGAAGATGACCTTATGATGATTTAGTACATAAGTTTAGAGATTTGGGTCTTTATTGTTTGTCTTCTTGAAAGTTGTTCCTGATAGAAACAGCTGCAACCAAGTTTTTAATTAGTTTAGTCAATTTGATAAGTATGTGATCAATCACGACAAATAATTAAGTAAACTGATAATCAGATTATAGTAATATTAATCATCTACAATCAGGAGAAAATAAAGTTATTATATTGATCAGATTAGAGTAAAACACCTAATTGCTTGCATGTGTTAACCGACCTTTTGTATTATTCTTTCAAGAAGGTGTATCATTTGACGATAGGGAAGATTATTGCATAAAATTTTGAAGATACCAATAATTTGGAGTATAAGAAA
Source organism: Macrotyloma uniflorum (assembly GCA_016859785.1). Classification (NCBI taxonomy): domain Eukaryota; kingdom Viridiplantae; phylum Streptophyta; class Magnoliopsida; order Fabales; family Fabaceae; genus Macrotyloma; species Macrotyloma uniflorum. The sequence goes on from BDMB01000029.1 coordinate 2,116,665, forward strand.
AGTTAGAGTGAGACAAGCATATATGAAATTGTCTAAAAGTATTGGCATATATGATATAGAAGACGTACATGGACAGAACCTAATCACTCATCTTTGAGAATGTGGGAGAAGATAAGATAATTTTGAGGACCAAACTCCTCTGAACTGAGTTATAAAGTACATAATTAATGTTGATTGTTCATGAAAAAATCAACTATCAATGTTATTTAAGCATATAAAACAAATTATAAACAATCGAGAGCAAGTCTAAGAAAAAAAAATTAAGAAAGCTAAAAATCAATACTAAGCATGCTTAAGCATGCGAATTAGACAGAATATTGTAAGCAAGCTTGAGTTTGAACACTTAGCAAAACATAAGCACTGCTCTTAGTTAAAATTTCTCTCTGAAATATAGTTTATCATCTGATTTAGAATTATTAAATAATTAATAAAGATGTGATACACATACAATAATTTATACTCCTTTTTGTGTTATTTCTATCATAGATATGTAATAAATTATCTATCTAAGATAGATAAAGAAAAATATTGTTCTGTAATATGTTTTATAAATCATTGTAAATATAATATTTCTAAAATTATATTATATTTTTCTCTAAAATAATATATCAATTATTAATATTTTTTATATAACAAGTAAAAAACACTTTTTTTTTTCTTATGCAAAGAGAAGAGACGAGAAATAAAGACTCAATATATATCACTCGATAGTTTGAATTCAAATTGATGCACAAGTACGGTACATCAGGTTGCTTTTTATAGGCAATACATAAAGTTTTGTGTATCCAACATGTTCTGGGTTGTTGAATAATCTTGTTTCTTGGCTAAGAAAAATTAAATTACTTTAGGAATAATTCTCCATGAAAATACCCTTTACATATTTTATAGATAATGATAATATTAACTTAAAACGGAAACAATTTTAAAGTTGTCTCACCATTCTGCTTTAATCACAACAAACTTTTGGCAAAGTTATAATCACTGTCTTCAATAATTTTTTCATATATTAAATTTTATTGGCCTTACTAAAATCTACATAAAAGCAGACTTTTATGGTTATGTAGTATATAAAGGTAATTAATGTTTACTTATATTTAAAAAAAATGTATTACACGTTAAATTTAGCTATTTAATGAATTAACAAAAAAAAATTATATTTTTTATAAAAATGTAAAACTGATATATATTATGGTGGATAAATTTAGTGGAAAATAAGAATGGTGGAATGGAAGAGTTGATTGTGTATGGTGGAAATGAGTAATAGTTAGTAATTGAAAGGTGATTTAATTAAAGATGTTGTGTTCCCGACAGAAGCTTTGGGTGATTGTTTCCCTGTCTACGTAGCTTGAAGACCCTTTGAGGGATACACATGCATGCATGGATGATACATAGCAGAAAAGTAGACAGACAAAACATATGGATGTTTTCTACCTTCTAAGCATCACAAACACAGACACGGGGAGAGAGAGAAGGAAATAAATGAAACAATATAATGGACCTTTATTTTTCCTTTTAATTTAATCAGGTCAAGTCTATGGAGTGGTGTGGGGTGAAAATTCGAGAAAAGAAGCCACACATGCCTTATGATCAAATTCAGAAATTTCTAATTTGGATTTTATATTATGATATATGTAAACACACCAAAGAAAATGGTAATATATAAGGGCACATTTAATTTATGAAAAATGATATGTAAACTAGGTTAACCCCTCCTCAATATTTTTAACAATAGTATCACAGTGTAGTTAATATATTAAGAAATTCTATATTAATTAAACTAAAAATAAGATCGAATTATGATATATAAGTGAGGTATAAATCTCAAATTCTAAATTCTAAATTTTTGAAAATGAGTTAGACCCATAATTACTTTTTATATGGTATCAGAATCAAGTTAAGGTAAATCCTTGTATCGAAAGTCTTCTTGACATAGGTTTCAGGTAAGCGTATCCCGTTAAATGACGACGGTACAAGACGAACAAATCCTTAATCTTAAAGTTTTAGGTAAGAAGTGGAATTATATTCACTTATATAGTTATGATTTATCCTATTGGTAAAAATTCCCTCTCCTCTTACGTATTCTTAACAAATACTATATGTTTCGATGTTTTGTAGAAAAAATTTATAATGAAAAGCTTGTATTCAATATATACGGAAACTCGAAATTAAAAATTTTAAAAAATATGTAAAAAACAAATATGATTAATCAAATTTTCTCTTTAAATATTTAACATAATTTTATATTTAGAATTTAAATTTAATTTTTTCTATTAAACTCAAACAAACATTTATACTTTTGGTGTAGCTAAATTATTAGTAAAAGGTAGACCATCTCTTTCCCAAAATTTCTATGTACGAAAAATGATTAATATAGAAGCAGGAAAAGTTGACAATTAATATATAAGATGAAGAAGAGAAATTGTATTTAAGTTATCTGGAACATTTTTGTTGATATTTATAGCTAGCAATTCAGTGATTTGAAAAGAAAAATGAAGCTGACAAGCACATTTGTTGAAAAGCCCTTCATAGTTTGGTAAAGGGTGGTTTAATTATTGAGGTTAAGTAGGAGCAAACACTATGCGTGATTCACAAGAACAATCTCGTTGCCCTAAAATGAATAAATGTATTTTAGAATATAGTTATCCATTCTAATTAACATGATCAAATAGGTTTGATTCTTCAAATTAACATGTCTCTTTGGTTATAATTTATGAGAAATTATATTTATTTTCCCCCTAAGTTATATGAAAAGATACTCACACTCTATCTAATTTTAAAATAGATATTTATTTTTCATATTTTAATAAAATAGCACTTATATCTCTTCTAATTTGTAAATAGATATTTTTTTTCTCTCTTTTGTTTTTAACAAATGATATTCCTATTTCTTATATTTTAATAAAGTAACATTCTCTTTTATTATTTATTTTAAATATCATACTTATTAAAATTTAAATAAATAAATTATAAAATAAAGATTACCTTATAAACAAAAAACTAAATGATTTAATTATTATATACTAAAAATATCATAAAATTTATATTTTTACTAAACACTAAATTGTCGTATAAAAATAAAATAAAAATTATTTTTTGGAAAAAAAGTATAAAATAAATAAAAGATATATGATTAAATTTATTAATTTATTAATAGTATAAGACAGACAAATATATATCTACCTTAACATTAGAGTGTGACGTCATTTTTATTTTATTTTGTATCTTGTATATAAAAAGGACCAAATATGAGTTTCGAATCATCCCTGTGTGAATGTCATTTAAAAAAATAAAGATAAATAAAAAAAATTAAAAATTAAATCATTCAAATTCTTGTTTAAAAAAATTCTTTAATTCTTTAATTATTTTATTTTAAAATTTTATTTTTAAATACTCATTTAAAATAATTTTTTTTGAGTGAATGTGTTATTTTTAAATAAAATAAAGGAGTGATACTAATTTAAATAATATAAAATTTTAAATAAGCAAGAAAAAGCTACTCTACAGCTTCAATTTTCATTATTCCCATTTTTTTATTTATATTATTTTTTATTATTTTAATAAGTTGACCTATCATAAAATATAATAAAATGGGTTGACTTTTCCAATCTACTCTTAAAATTGGGTCAACTAACCCTACCTTATTTTTTTAGTTGGGTCAGCTTGCATTATTGAAAAATTATACACAGGCACAAATTACGAAATTATTAAAATTTGTGTTATTAATTTCTCGATTAAGAAGTATAATTTTACTCTTTTCTTTTTAAAGTATATTCTTTATTTTAAATAAGAAAATATAAAAAAGAAAAATCATTTTTCTTCTACCAAAGTCATATTCTTCTATCCCCTCCAAAAATTATTCAAATCCAATTTAGAATTTAATAAATATTGATAACACATTTGACACATTTGTAATTTTTTTCTTTTATTACAAAACGAATTTCACTTTAGTCATAAATAATCCATATATAAAGAATGAATTCATGTTATTTAACAAGACTTAGCATAAAACTCAATGAAATAAATGATGAAAATGTTACAAATGAAGGAATAAAATAAGCGACAATCACCATGTTAGGAACAGAAATGTGATTCCCTCATTTCAATAAACAGGAAAACAAGTTTTGAAAGACAAAATCAGATTCAGAAATCGGGCATAGCATTATTAGAAACTGACCCCATAAAGCACCTCATACAAACACAAGAACAGTGAGTTATCATATGAATATGTTTTCCCTTCTTTTCATCAAGTGCCAGAGACCTGCCACATTAACACGTCTTTCCTTAAGCCAGAAGTCTCTTCTAATTTACACGACCCAATAACATTTTTTGTGTAAAGACATAGGTCTTTTAACAAAGAGAAACCACACAAACATGTGTTTGGTTCCATCTCTTGTCACCTGTGTCGGACCCAGGGATGAATATCCACTTGAGGGACACACTTTTCAATTGTTTTTCTTAATCTAATTATAAATTGTTCCCTACTATGAAATGAAATATAAAAATTTCATTTATATAATTATAAATAGCAATTGCAAAATCCAGAAAGGAAGAGATGCAGAAATGAATCAATTAAAAAAAAATATTGTATAAAAAAGTCAATGAATGCAGCATTGAATGGGGATTTATTTTACTAAATTAGCTTCATTAAATTGATATTCAAGCAATGCAACACCTGAAACTCTACGTTGAGTTTTAAACTTGAGGCACAATCATGGTTTAAGATAGGAGATTGAATGCAACAGAGTGAGGAAATCCCTGTTTGCCGCACCATGGGCACTGACAGAAACAGTTAATAACTGTTTTTCCCTCGGACCTCAGAACACAACTGGTGTGGTGAGTCAGAAACTGATGTTGAAGCAAAGAAGAAGCGCGTGGGACCCACGCTAGCCAACCAGTGATGAGACTTGTTACCGATTCTGTCTAACTTTTGCTGCATTAACTTGGAAAAGTTTGATTTCAACCCCTTTCTGCTTTCTCCCATATAAACCCTCTCCACTCCCCTGCTTTCACCACTTGCTGTCTCCTCTCTCTCTTTCTTAACTCAAACCTTCACACCCACCATCAAATAAACCTTCACACAATATACCACTCTCTCTATTTGCTCCTATACTCAACACTTTCACATGGGCCTTTCCAAAATTACCACCTTTACCATCCGATTCTGTTTTTTATTCTGATCAGAGATTAATTAATTGATTTCAAAATTCAGTATTTCCTTTGGTGTTGGTCATGGCGAATAACAGTGGAAAGTCCAGCAAGGAGGGTGTTGAAGAGACCCATCATCACAAGGTGTTTGCTGAAAGTGAAGGCCAAGATTGGGAGAAAGAGAAGGGAAAGGGTGTGGATTTGAGCTCAGGGAGGAGACAATGGAAGCCAGTTTTTGATGATGCTTTCTCACAGAGGCCTCTCAAGAAAATCCGCAGCCCCGAACGCCAAAATCCCAATCAACAACCTTCTTCATCATCATCGTCGTCGTCGTCCTCTATGCTATCTCTTCAACCTCCTTCGTCAAGAATAGTGTTTCCTTTCGCTTTTGAAGGCTCTCAACACCCAATGCCATCACTCCCACACTCATTTGGAACCACAAACTTGCCTCTTTTTCGTCCCCCTCTTCAGCCAACGCAACAAATGATATCTTTTGGACCCCAACAGAACATGGGGTATCCACCATTCCTATGCCCAGATTCCACCACACCAAACCAACAACAGCTCCAACAACAACATCACCATCAGTATCAGCAGCAGCAGCAGCTTCTTCAGTATTGGAATGATGCACTGAATTTGAGTCCAAGAGGGAGGATGATGATGATGATGATGAATCGGTCAGGGCATGAAGGGAGACCAATGTTAAGGCCTCAAGCACAGCCTTTGAATACGACCAAGCTCTATAGGGGAGTGAGGCAACGCCATTGGGGCAAATGGGTCGCTGAAATTCGTCTCCCTCGCAATAGAACTCGCCTCTGGCTTGGAACCTTCGATACTGCTGAAGATGCTGCTATGGCTTATGATCGTGAAGCCTTCAAGCTTAGAGGAGAAAATGCTAAGCTCAATTTCCCTGAACTCTTCCTTAACAAAGATAAAGCAGAACCATCCACACCTGCTCCTGCTTCTTCTTCCAACGAAGGCTCAACGTCAACATCAAGCCAGAACACAAAGCAACCTGAGCCAGTTCCAGAAGAGACCAACACTGAGAGTGAGGACATGCCAACAACCGAGACAATAGCAGAAGAGAATGCTGAAACCGAGGAAGGCGTTTCACAGCCTCAGGAATTGGTTTGGGGAGAGTGGTTCAATGCAATTCCTGCAGGTTGGGGTCCCGGGAGTCCTGTGTGGGATGATTTGGACCCCAACAATAATCTTCTTTTGCATTCACAACTTCCCTTTGTTAATCCAAATCATCAAGAGTTCCATCATGATGCTGGTGCTTCTTCTCAGACACAACAAGATGACAACAACACGGGACCAGGTTCTTCCTCTCCCTCTTGTCCCATGAGGCCCTTCTTCTGAATGGTTAAGATTTAAATCATGTCTAATATTAGCATCAGCATTAGAATCTCTTTGATTAGTCCTTCTCTTGGTTAGTGTTGGAGAACTATAATGAACTCTCATATTGAACAATTAAAGAAACTTTTTGAACCATATTATATTACTCTCGTGCTTGATTCGAATCGAGTCAGTGCGAAACTTCCAACAGTTAGAGTTCCCTAATAGCTATCTTTCTTCTCTGAACTGATAACTACAAACCCATCAGATATTCTATCTTGGTCGGTTACTGAAGCTTCGCCACGTTCACATATCTGGACAAAATTGATAACCACACCCGACCAACTTTATTTTGTTCTCACTGGTTGCTGATATTTTCAACAGCAACCTGTGAATCATAGATGTTTGAAGTGTACAATTTTCATTTCCAGAAAAATTCTGCTGTGATTAGGCTTCATATTTTAAATGGCCTTTCAGCATCAGACTCATACTTGGTGGGGCTTAACTTTGTTCCTAGTGTGCTAGTTAGATTTCTGATTTTGGGTTATTTTAATATCATTATTCTCTTTGCTCTTTTGTACTATTTGTTGCTTTTAACTATGCATGACCAAGAAGGAAACGGTTTTATGATTTCCTTTTTAATGGTCCTTATTTTCCTTTATGAGCTACCTTTTTCAGCTTGAAGGACGGTCCTATAATCAAAACTATTATTATTCCGTTTGTAGTTTGTTTACTGTGCACAATGTCCAGTTCATAACCATTATTATAAGAATGCTTTGTGTTCTTGTCGTCCCTGTAAAAACCACGTAGAAAGAGTAATCACTTATTTCATCTTGTTAACTTATTCTTTAAGAAAATAAAAATTTTCATGAATAATTTACTTTCTTCTTATTATTATAATTTAATGATAAAATAATATCTAATTTAATGTCAAATTAATCTTTAAATTACATTTTAATGAAAAAATAGTTTTTTAAAACTTAATTATAGGACATAAGTGTGAGACTATTTACACGTCCAAGTCTTATTTGGTGAAACCATTTTGTCATCAAATATAATTTTAAAGACCAATCTAACACCAAATTATGAATCACTTTATCATTAAGTTATAATAGTTAGAAACTAATTCATATCTTTTTACATATAACTAAATTATATATATTTTTATTTTGTATTGATTAAATTGACAATTTCTCGCGTTTAAGGCCAAATTGATCAATTACGTTAATAAAAACTATCCTCGTGTCTGATTTCACCTTTTTTAAGACTTATTTACCCTTTAATTATGTTTCACTGTTTGTTTATTTCGCAATTTTTACATTAGTCTATTTATCTATAGTCTTCTCTCTCTCTATATATATAATTTAAATTCTTATTTAAAATTGTAAAGACTAAAATTAGATTGAAAATTTATGCATAGAATTAAAAATGAGCTAAAATAAATGTATACTAAAAACTACAAGGAGTAATTTTTAAGGAGTAATTTTTAAGTATAGAAACTAAATTACAAAAAATTGTAACAAATTTTAATTTAAAGAAATAAAAACTCAATCTTATTCATCTTAAAAATTTGTATAAAATTATATTAAAGTTAAAGATAGAAAATAAAATAATAATCACAAATATTAAGAAAATAAAATAATTATAAAAATAGAATAAAATAATTCTAATAGTCAAATGATGAATATAATCTTGGTAGAGCTTCTCTCGAACAATATGACAATATCAATCCTCCAAAGACTCATAATAGAAGTAAATTTTAAACCCAACTCATTATCATAGAATCGGTTCAATAAGATAAGGTTTGCACCAATTTTTTGGTCTTATCTCTAGTCAATATAACACATACCTCTCACGTCGAGACGTCTCAACTCGAACGTGAGTATGATCCAATAAGCCTAACAAATTTGTTTGGATAAACTCTAATATTATAACAAATTTAAATTTGAAGAAATAGAAAATCAATTTTATTCAATTTGAAAATCCGTATAGGATTATATATATATAAAAATTAAAGATTGAAAATAGAATAACGGTTACCAATATTAAAGAAATAAAATAATTATAAAGATGGAATAAAATAACTATAAAAATATTTAAAAATAGGTAAAAATATGTTTTAATCAATACTTAATTTGATAACGTAATATCAAAATTTAATCACATATATTAAAATATGATTAATAAGAATTAAATGAATAATTAAATTAAATTTCATTCATTATTATAAACCATTAGTTAATTGTTACTTTATTTCGGTTTTTTTTTATTCAATATCTCGTATCTATCCCATATATCTGTTTATGTTTACCTATATTTAATCTTCTTTTAATAATAATATTGTTATATATAATTGAAGATAATATAAAAAAATGGAGAACCAATCAATGTTACTTGTATAATTTTATTTTTCCATTTTACACAACCAATCATATAAAAGAGGGAGTTGCGTGTATACTTCAATTATTTTTTTACAGAATCAACCGTATCTAGAAATTTGAAAATTGCAGTTGTATTTCATTGATATGATCATACTTTGATCATGTAATCTTGTTCTTTACATTCTTCTGGAAAATTTTAAAAGCTATCATATTGACATACTAGCTCCTCACACATACCTGTACTTAATGTTTAATTTAAATATTAAAGATTGATTTTAATATATTTTTAAAATAGATTAAGGTTATTTTATTGTATTTTTTTTCTCGAATATTATATATGGTGGGATCATAAATAAGACAAATTTAAATTCAAGTAAATTATCTTATCAAAACTTTTCATGAGAACAAAAATAAGAAAGACCTACTCTTCCCATGAACATTCATGTTATGTTATGTTATGTCTTCATATTCATCCATAAACAAAAATAGATAAAACAAAAGTTAATATTTTCTTCACAATTAAGGTTAGCCATTTGTTGGGTAGGCAAAGTTTAAGAGTTTGTTGCACTTCAACCCTTTTATAGTATATCATTGTGTGTTCTTCTCAACTTTAAGTAATTAGTTACACATAAGCCAAATGACAACTAAATATTCTAGTACAACATGAATAATCCTGATTTCTTTCAAATATATTTAATTGTTATCAATCTATTACCTTACAAGCATAGGATTGAGTTTTATGAGTGAAAAAAAGTTATAATTAAAAAATAATTTAATTTATCTTAGTTAAGTTTTATAATCACAATTATCATTGATTTCTAAAGATCTATTTTCAATTCTTGTTTTAATTTTCATTTGATCTTGAAATCTATAAATTTCAAGAGAAACTTTGATGAAATAAGCATCGTTGTTTACTTAATTTGGAATAAATAATCATGAATTATCAAATCATTTTTTAAATTGATTCTTGATCAAACCAATAATTAAGCATTATAAATCCTAAATAGAATACGTTAAATAATAATTTAGAGAATTATTTTTTTTTTATTATTTGTTTTTTGATATAATAGTTAAGATGAAATAATATTATATATCTTATATTAAAATAAAAAAAATATTTTTGAAGGAAGATAAAATATAAAGATAAAATTAGAACACGCCTTTCCACTTTAATCCTTGCAATTAATATGTTTCTTCAAACACAGGTTGACCATATGATGAACAGATCTGGGCCCAGTCACCGGCCCATTAAATCCTATACATTTCTTCCTCGCGACGATATCATCTGAATTAAATTTGTAGTTATAAATATATATAAAATATAGTCTCATATATTTGCTGGAGTTAAAATACTAATAAACAAGGAAAGACAATAATATTTTTTTTCTTAAAATATATTAGTATACTTTGAACCGAAACCGAATTTGATTTCATTTTTGTATTAATTTAATCGTTAAAAGAAAATATCTAAGATAATGAAGACAAAACACAATATTATATATATTTTTCTTTCCTATTAAAAAAAAATCTTATCATACGTTGAACCAAACGTTGAACCAAACCCAACCTTAATGTCACTATTGGGCTGTGTTGAAATCATCCGCATATAAAATACAACGTTGGAAGTAAACAAAATTTTCTTGGCTGCCAAGTTCTTTGGACTGTTCCATCTTACTATTTCTTGCTATTATATTAATTAGATTTGGTGTGGCTCTCTAGAGTATGACTTGTTATTTCCATCTAAGAGTTAAGTTTTCAAGTTGTTATTCAATAGATTTTATGTGGATGAACCCTAAATAGAAGAACGTATTTGCAAATGTAATCATCTAACTTCTAATATTTTTTATTGATTTTTTTTTTTTCTAATTTAATCAACACATACGAAATTTCTATCAGCTAGTGAAATTTTCAAAATGGGGTTGTGTTAAGAAGGAGGCTGCAAGCCTCAGGTCCAACAATAGAGAATCTACATATGGGCCTAAAAAGGAATGGCATTATTACGGCCCAACTTCCTCGGCTTATATAAAAATCTTTATAGAACCAAAGTTTTGAATATTGATGAGTATTAATATTAACCTAAGTTGCATGTTACTTCCTCCACCATTTCTTGTTAACTGTATTTGATTTAAAAAATAAAATATATTTTTTAAATTTTAATAAAATAATTATACAGTTTCCTAATTTATGAAATGAATCATAACATTGTTTCCTTTTTAGCAAAAGAAAATATTCCAATTAATTGCAGTCCACAACAATTTATAAAAAAGTTATCATTGTTGTAAGAGAATTATGATGGGTGTGATATGGTGTCTAATTTGTAGATAGTTATATCGCAGCGAACTGGTCGTAAGTTAGGTACTAGGTTGAAATCATGGCTTGGTATGCCAAGAACACCAAGGTTGAAAATGAAACTAAAATACTCACCAAGAGCCCATAAAAGTTATAATAATTGTTTCAATTTTGAAAAAAAATTTGTAAAAATTATTATTATGATCTAATTTTTTTTATTAAAAAAATAATTTATACTTTATTTATATATTATAATTTGATTTTATTTTTAATCAATTTTAATAAATTTTTAAATTAGAGATTTTCTATTGAACAAGTGTGTCTACTGAAGATTGAAGATTGTGTTGTGAACTCTGTGTACTCCATGCAAAACTGCAGCAAAGTACGCCAGTTTCAAAAAATTGTCTAAGTGCATTTTAGGTTAAAATTACTTAAATAGTTGAATTATAATAAACAAATACATCTTTCTATGTACTAATTAAAAGGAAAAAAATATTATTTTAAATTTTTAATTGAAAATGCACTAAATAGTGGAGCTAATAATGCTTGAGCATGATTTGTTTTGCCGTGTTGTTCGCCATAGTTGGCTTTCACGTCCATTGAGAAGTCAATCAATTTACAACTATGACTTACATTCTCTCTATTTTTTTATACGCGTTTTTAAGTTGTTTTTGTAAGAAAAAAAATATAATAATATTTTATTTTAATAAAATAGTTTTCTAATTTATTATTTTATCATTTTCTCTTTCACTTACTATAATAAAAAAAATGTATAACTTATTCTTTTTTTTAAGTGTAGTTTAAAATTTTTTAGAGAAAGAAAAAATATAATATATATTTTTTGTTTTAAGAAAATATTTATAATATTTCCTATTTTATCCTTTTTCATTTATACACATTTAAAAATTAGATAAAAGAGCACACATTAAAGAATAATTGATATTATCTTAAATTTTAAAATGATAGTTAAATATTTTTCTTTAAAATAAAACATTTAACAATAAATTAAAAGAATATTTAAAAATTGAGAAACATAAAATTATAATTAATATAATTTGATATTTACAAATAACAAGTAAATAAAATAAAAAATTCTCTAAAATTTTTTCCCTTAAAAAAAGAAGTAATCATTAAAATGGAGACATATTTTAGTTTATAATAAATTATATCCTAGTCTCTCTATTTGCAAAGCCATATACATCTATTTTATTAAATAAAATTGAATTAGTATTAATTTTTTTAATTAATTATTTAAGTATATATCTTTATTTTTATAATTTTTTATTTATTTTAAAAGTTCTAAATATATATTTATATTTATTATCCTGGAAGTGAAATTATAATAATTGGTTTATTTTAATTAAATATTTTAAATTTTATTAATACATGCGTGCAATACTTATTAATGTTTTTTTGTTCTTCATTTCTTCCTCTTTCACATCACACAGACAACTCTTTGTAATTTGTATACATCATGCTTAATGTCTCATTTAATTAGATTCAAAGCCACATCACGTGGTGTGCGTATCAACTTCAATACCATTTGTTCGTATCTTAAATATTAACTACTTATTACTCAAATTTGGACATAAAATATATTAAATTTCAATTCATAAAACAATTTCAGATCCAAATGTAAGAAGAACTATCTTTTTTACACAGTTTTAATATGTTTCAAAATAAATGAGATTTATATTTTACAATATATTATTAATTTTTTTATTTTCCTAATTTACTTTCATATAAATTAATACATTAATTGCTCAACCATCAGAATTATCACACTGTACTTATTATCGAGAGTGTAAGATTATTTTAGTAAAATTATATAAAATAATATATATTTATTATTTTCTTAATATACCTACATATAAATTAGGAAGAAACTAGTATCATAATTCCATTAATAAACCTCATTACATTTGATTCTATATTATTTCCTATAAATTTATTTATAAGAAAAAAAAAATCATATTATAGGTTTATAAGTTTGATCAAATAATTTATTTTTATAATTAATGTTGAATGCAATAATATTTTGATGATAGAATTTATTTATTTATTTTTTGTGATAAAAAATAACATAAAAAAATTAGCTGGCATTTTTTGCAGTAATAGTAATGCGGAGGTAGAGGACAGAATAAAGGTGTCGGTGGCTATCGCCAATTCAAAGGAATGAATCAGACATTATTAAAAAGAAAAGATAGATTCTAATTATTAGATTACAGTTCACCGACAACCTGCTATATATCTTTTAATTTTATTTTTATACTTCAATTTATTTAGGATTATATTACTCCTCCAATTTTAATTACATAAATATTTATATAATTTTTTGTAGTATTTTTTATTTTTAAACTAAATTTCCCATTCTAAAATACAATATATAAGTTTCCACTCGTAACACTTTGTTAAATTATTAAATGAGTTTAACTGTTTTAATTGTCATGTAAACATTTGACATTTTAAATAACATCAAGACATTGTAAAAACCTTTAAGATATGTAAATAACTAAATATAAAAATTTGATTTTTTTTTATCAGTTATATAGAATTTTGATTTGGTGAATGAGATGGCAATATAAACTATATAAATTAAAAGTTTGAGTAAAGTCAACAATACTTGGTTTATGCTAATTGGCCTAATTCTATATTTTCAGATTGCTGATGTCTATTAGTCACCAACCATCTCTTAGAATAAATGAATTTGCAGAAATTCACTGAGTAATTAAAGCAACAAAATAAATTGGCCAGATTACTCAGAATCTGGTCTCGATCATAAGATTAGAACCTTAACTGCTCATAAAATAATTTCTTTAGACGTTAAAATTGACCAAAAATATTCTACAAGTTCAGTTCTCACAACTCAGAAATTTTCATCAAGATTATTTATTCTAAGCAAAAAGTCAACTATCTTCATCTAGACTTAGAAAAACCTATCTTGAAAAAAAAAACTTCAATCTTGATATTTTTCCCTGTTGAATTTGTTGGAATTGTTCAAAGCATTTTATATAAAAAACATGCGTGCTTAGTTGAAGAAAGTTTCTTCACAACAAAATCAATAAGAGAAATATTTTGAATATTTTTTCGTATTTTCTAAATATTTTATTATTAATTAAAATTATATAAGTTTTAGAATCTCACATTTTTAATGAATTTTAATCAATAAAAAATATATTAAAAATGTGTTACTAATATCACTCTTCAATTCAACCAACAATTATTATATTATACGGAATAAATTACTGAATCTTTCACCATCATATTTTCTCCTTGAAAGCTACGCTCTATTTAGAATGAATAGATTCCACGTCAGCTTCTAAATTAAAGTATTTTTTTTTTCTCTTCCTCAATGCATTCGATTTGGCGATAATCATGAAATAGTTTAAATTTTCATTTTCCCCTCTAATTGTCAACTTGGATTTTTTATTTTATTTTATTTTAATGTTTTATATTTTATATAATGCAAAAAAACTTATACGACCAAGGAAAAAAAAATTCTAATTAAGATAATTTGAGAAAAGTATACGATGATGCCAAAATTAACATTAAGGGGGTCATCAGAACATGTCTGGTTCGAACATCGAACGTGTTTTTATTTTTATTTTTTTTCAATTTTCTTTAAAAAGAATAAACTATAAGCATTAAAACTCTAAAAATATATTTATATTTTATCTCACATAATAATAAACTTGATTACATTATAGAAAGTTACAAGCATATTTGTTGCGCTGAAAGCGCCATTTAAGCTTGATAAAGTGGGGGGTCAAATCCTGAAACCTTGTGAATTGCGATGCATGGAATAAATATTGAAGAAACTTTGCAAGCAAGTTGGGTTGCTTGAGCTTTTAATTTGCTTGCGTGACAAAAAGGGGTTGGTCCTCTTGTTGAATAGCTACTCCTACCCTTTAATTTCGGGAGGTTATTCTTTTATTCTTTCATTTTCGGTTTGAGTTTCAGATCCAAAGGCCAAATCTATCGGTCACGACTTTGGTGCATCCCGGATATGTCATATGATAGTCCAACCAAACACAGCACCCCTCTAAAGCTAGCAACTTGAGACTGTTTTCAAGTTTGAACATCAAAGAACACACACGGGTCCAATTGGAATCCGAAGCAAACAGATGGGGTTCCAAGAAAATGGGAATGGCGAAATGGGTTTGTCTGGAATCCCCTTGGGAGCAAAGAACAAGTACAAGAGGATGAACTCTGAGCTTCCTGAGGACAACGACGATGTTTTGCTGCAACAACAACAAGAAGAAAGGAGGAGCAGTACTAGGAAATATGTTCTTGCCTGTGCCATCTTTGCTTCTCTCAACAATGTGCTTCTTGGCTATGGTATGATTGAAAAGTCTCTAATTTGATCAGTTTTTGTGGAAACCGTCTTCACTTACCGCTTTGATTTCGTTGCTGCATTTTCCATCCACTATTCAGTTTAGATTGTGTCGGTGATGGTTTCTGATAATCCATTCAATTCCCATCTTGTCCTTTGTTCAGTGACCCATCTGGATCATCTTTTTTTCATATGTGATTTACCTTTGCATTTCTAGTGTCGACTAAACAGATCTACCAAACTTTGGGTTCAGGGTTGGCAATTGAGAGAAGTCAACTGTATATTTAACAATGAGTTTGATTTCTTCCAAAAAAATTTACACTTTCAAATAACAAAAAAACATCTATAACTTTTAAGTCAGTTATTGTTTAAATTAAAAAGCCTACCATAGATGACAATTTGTGACTATGATTGAATGAAGATGTTGGTGCAAGACTATTGAATCTTTATCTATTATGGTTATTTTACTGTGGAGATTAATTTGATCTTGAATTCTAATTCCAGGGCTATTTTGGAATGTCTCGAAGTTTACGTGATTTATTTTGTGAATTTTACTTTTTTGCAGATGTAGGTGTCATGAGTGGAGCTGTTATATTCATCAAAGAAGATCTGAAGATATCTGAGTTTCAAGTAGAGTTTTTGGTTGGTATTCTTAGCATTATTTCTCTATTTGGTAGCCTTGGTGGTGGAAGAACATCAGATATTATTGGTAGAAAATGGACAATGGCCTTAGCTGCAGTTGTCTTCCAAATGGGTGGACTCACAATGACTCTTGCTCCTTCGTATGCAATACTAATGATTGGAAGATTTCTAGCTGGGATTGGAATAGGATTTGGAGTTATGATCTCCCCCATATACATTGCTGAGATATCACCAAACCTGAATAGAGGCTCTCTTACTACCTTCCCGGAGATTTTTATAAATGTAGGAATTATGCTAGGTTATGTGTCAAATTACGCGTTTTCTGGCCTGTCGGTGCACACAAGCTGGAGAGTAATGCTTGCAGTGGGAATTTTGCCCTCAGTGTTCATTGGCTTTGCGCTTTTCATTATTCCTGAGTCACCAAGGTGGTTAGTAATGCAGAACCGAGTTGAAGAAGCAAGATCAGTGCTGTTGAAAACAAATGGAGATGAGAAAGAAGTTGAGGAGAGGCTTGCAGAAATACAACAAGCTGCTGGATTTGCCAATTCTGAAAAGTATGAGGACAAACCTGTGTGGCGTGAATTACTATTTCCTCCTCCTCCTCTTCGCCGAATGCTGATCACTGGACTCGGAATTCAGTGTTTCCAACAGATCTCAGGAATTGATGCAACTGTGTATTACAGTCCTGAAATTTTCCAAGCAGCTGGGATTGAGGACAATTCAAAACTTCTAGCTGCTACTGTTGCTGTAGGCATAACAAAGACTATTTTCATTTTAGTAGCAATCATTCTCATTGACAAACTAGGAAGGAAGCCCCTTCTCATGATAAGCACAATTGGGATGACAGTTTGTTTGTTCTGCATGGGGGCTACACTTGCATTTTTTGGAAAAGGATCATTTGTGATTGCTTTGGCTATTCTGTTTGTTTGTGGGAATGTGGCATTCTTTTCTGTTGGACTAGGCCCTGTGTGCTGGGTTTTGACATCTGAAATCTTCCCTTTGCGCGTGCGTGCTCAAGCTTCTGCACTTGGAGCTGTGGCTAATAGAGTCTGCAGTGGCCTTGTGGCCATGTCCTTTCTTTCCGTGTCTGAGGCAATCAGTGTTGCTGGAACATTCTTTCTGTTTTCTGCGATTTCTGCTCTTGCCATTGCCTTTGTCGTCACACTAGTTCCTGAAACTAAAGGTAAGTCGTTGGAGCAGATAGAGATGATGTTTCAGAATGAGTATGAGAGTCAAGGGAAAGAAATGGAGCTAGGAGATGTTGAACAACTTGTGCAGAACAAAACTGATTTAACAAATTAATTGATTCATTAGCCCCTGCCTTTATGCGACTCTTGTGAATTTTTATTCCATGGTTACACATTATTCACTTGTTATGTCTAAGGCTCTATGCATGGCCTGCTACTTGCGATTCTTGGGAGGACATAACTGATATGAATATGATCTTCTGCTACCAGAAAAATTGAGATATGAGTAGGGAACATAAGGAACATGAAGTGATGAAGATAAAATGCATTCTAAACTTTTCCTAGTTGTACAATTATTCTTATTTTTTATTTACATTAAAGTCAATTATAGCATTGTATATTGAAGGAGATTTTTGGTGGAGATGATCATGTCTCCATATGTATGTTCTGAGACAAAATATAGTGCCTATTACAATGTATCGATGAGGGATATGTAATTCAGATGAAGATTCTTTCACAGATAGTATTCTATTCAACTCTGGTCTCTGAATTGTGAAAATCTTGAGATATCAAAGAGCATTTATGCATCAGTTTCGTAATGTGATTGGCTCTCTTCTCTTTCTATCATCAAATAATTTTACTGAACAATGACTTGCTAGATTACTTGCTGGCATTTCTCATAGCAGTATTCGAAGGACTTTATACAAGCAAATATGAAAAATTAAGCATCAAAAGAATAGTAGATGACTTCAATTTCTATCATGATCTTACAAAACTGTTAGAGTTGGATTTATGCTTTTACCGTTTAGTTGTTGGATTGTTGCCGAATCTGATATGTGTTCCTATTAGATATAACGAATCTATTACAACATGAAAGGAGAAAAGAATAGAGTGATGTTTTGTCCATAGCAACTGGAGTTGTCTAAGGTGGAATATCCATGTTCGTTTGGTACAATGCAATGGCTGAGATAGGAGTTTGGTCAACCAAGTAAATTAAGGAAGAAAATGAATAAATAAAGTCTTTTTGCTTCATTCACAGCAAATGGTGATACAGACTATCTTTACTTGAAATAATATTAATATCCAAATTAGAAGATTACAAAAATTAATATATTCTTTTTGACACAACAAAATTAACATAGGAAAATTAATATATATCAGTAAACCTAAATAAAATTTAATTTTTGTACTCATGATCATTAATTATCAAAACAAAATAATTGGGATGTTTCAAATTGTGAGTAATACTTATGGTTTAGTAATTGAGGATAATTCTAGTAATTAATTCTCTGCAAAACCACAGGTAAGTTCTATATATGATCTCCCTCAGTTTCATGATAACTTTAAGGCAAATGTATATATGTAGCCATTAAACAAAAAACAGAAGATTTTGTAAAGAAGCAAACAAAAGATTCAGTCTGAAACTACTTGAGAGCATCAGATAGTAGTTGGTACGTGACGATGATCTTCAAGTTTAGTGAACCATGCACACCTATCTTACTAATTACAGAAATTAAGGAAACCACAATAATTGTGTGAATCTCTCTCAACTTCCACACTACACAACTTTAGTTGCAGATTCAATAAGCCACTGCAATGCTACTTCAACAGTGTCAGGATATCTGTCTATGCATTAAGAATACATTATACAATAGTTAATGGTGAAAAAGAGAGAATCAAAATTACAAATTAAGCTTATGTTATTCAAGTAATAGTTTTAAATCTGCTTTATTTACTTAATATAATAATTATTTAAGGGTTTTTTTCTCCTTTTAAAAAATATATTTGAGTTTCGAAATAAGCTTTAAAATTAAATTGTTTTTTATTTCTTTAGCCAAAATAATAGAAGTTAGGTTGTCCTGAAAATATATGTACAAAAAGAAATACCTTATGTACCAAAAAGATTGCCCTAAAAACTTATTTCTAATAAAATTCTTTGAATAAGTCTATAAACTTAACATAAATAGGTTCTAACAAGTATATATTCTTAAAATATTGTAATATAAATGGAACACAATACTTATTATTATTATTATAATATATTTTTTTATTTAAATTATTTTTTGTTACCTGTAATTTTGAATTATTTTAAATTTTAGCCTTTATTTATTTATTTATTTGATTCCTTGTTATTCAAGAATCACTATTTTTTGTTCCTGTCATAAACTTTTGACTGTCAAGTGCTAGCATGAGTGGGAATACTTAATTTTAGTCGAGTAAATAAAAATGAAATATAAAAGTATTAAAAAAGAAGTAAAAAATAAAATAAAAATATTCAATAATTTTTTTTCTTTGAGCCAATTAAACATAGAGTAAAAAATGGTTTTAATACTTTTTTATTTTGGTGTGTCTCAATTTTAAAAAAAAATGCTATTTTATTAAGAAATAACTAGATAAAGCAAAAATAGAATGTTCAAGTAAATAACTATACAATATAACAAAAGAGAAAAAGAAAGGAAAGAACTTTTGAAGGGAAAAAGGTTGAGTCCATTTTTTTAAAACTGTCATATCTTGATATATATATTTGAGGTATGGTTTGCACAGTCGAAAAAATTTCAACTCATATTTTTAAATATTAAATTATTTAATAATATAAATATTAAATAATATTAATATATTTTCAAAATCTGCCATATTATTGATCAACCTATTTAATTATGAATGAGTTAGATTAGATTAAATTAAAAAAAAAAATCTAATTTAAACTAATCAAAATTTTCTGATTAATTTGAGTAATGAATTTGTTCAAAGTGAATTCACCTTAATTTAATCTAACTATATTCGATAAATTTTTTACTTTCTACTATCTTCTTCTCTTCTATAATGAGGAGATTACGAAGGAAGGGATAAAATAAAAGCCCATTTTTAGATAAATAAATCATATGGGGCATGGATTTTTTACTTAGTTTATTTATTTTTCTAGAACTTTAAACTAGGTATGAAGAAATAGGTTTATCCACAAATACATACCTATGTATATAATAATGTTATAATTATAATAATAAATTTTCATCTTTATTATTTTTATTGATGTATCAAGTTAAGTTGCTTGTGTGAATGTATAATATTATTTTTATTATTTTCCCTCAACATACCTAATTAGTTGACTATGCTCAAAATTTTTACCAGTGCATTAAAAGACTACTGGTTGTTGTAAATGGTATATAATATATCGATAATTCTTGGTAATAGTTACATAAATTATATGTCCTTGCATTTTTTGACTTCTTCGTTTTGGACATTAATTTTATGCATTAGGTGGAAGGTTATTTAAATTTAGGAGGACTAATTTCTACTTGATGTGACTAGTTTTTATTGAGTGGATTTTTTAGGTGTATAAATTATATGTAACTTTTAACAGGAGAGAAATGTAAAAATAGTTAAATGATAGAAAAAGGTTAAAATATTTATCTCTCCTTTATGTATATCTCTTTCTTATTATAGTTAATATAATTTTAAATAAGATAAAAACTTGTACACATTCTTATTCACATAATATAATTTTAGATAAGATAAACATTTATAGGCATCCCTATTTACGTTTAAATAATTAAATAAACATAACAATTATATATTTAATAAAAATAGGTCTATAAGTGTCTATCTTATCTTATAGTGTGTGATGTGTAATTACTATGTTTAGTAAAACTATTTCAAAAGTTAATTGAAAATTATAATATTAATTTATTAATAAGACTCAAATTTATAATTATTGATTGATAAAATTAGAATAATTAATCAATAATTTACACATTCAATAAATATAATCTATCTACTCAGGAAAAATATATATTTATTAATAAGATTAGTTAAAAAACAAAATACTTTATCTTAAAAGATTTTATAATATTAAGCAATTGATTAACTTATAGCATAATATTGAATAATTAGAATCATATATTTACAATCTCTTTCATCCAATCATTCTATTCTTCTAATTTCTTCTTTCTTTACCATTACATATTTTTTTCCTATCTCTTCTCCTCTAATCTAATATTTGGGGAGGGCATTAATATTTTTACAATAATATTATCATCGCAAAATAAAAAATGATGAATGTACATAAACATAAGAGATAAATATAAACTGATAGATATATAAATAATATGATAAAAAGTAAAAATAAAAATAAAAAAATGATATACAGATAAGGTAGATGGAAAATAAAATGAATAATAATAACTCCAACATAATTTCCTCAATAACACAGTCATATGATCTTTATATTCGATACTTTCTTATGTTTCTTTTGTTCTCACCCATTTCCT
This sequence comes from Macrotyloma uniflorum, assembly GCA_016859785.1. Lineage (NCBI taxonomy): Eukaryota > Viridiplantae > Streptophyta > Magnoliopsida > Fabales > Fabaceae > Macrotyloma > Macrotyloma uniflorum. The sequence continues at coordinate 2,138,248 of BDMB01000029.1, forward strand.
CCCTCTACTATGGAAGCATTTAGCTGCTTTAAAATGCTGTGTTATGTAAGTATAGAACATAATTTATTTTAGACGATATAGTGTACTAAAAACATTCGTCAACAACTGTCACACGATTTGATATTGATATATATATATTTACAACTACTCTCTTCCTTGGATCTTACCCTTACCATTTCTCTGGCCTTCCACTGTATTTCTCTGACAGTGTTGCCTTGCAGTGAGCCCCTGCTTCTAGGATGGAGAAGATCCAGCACAGTGAGGTGGAAGTGAAGGGACTGAAGCTGCACGTGGCAGAGATTGGAAGCGGTAAGCTAATTCCTTCAAGACCCTCTTGGAATACTGTCTAATAGTCATTTGCATCTACTTCATATTAATGACCTTTTTGTTTTTTAAGGCTCCAAGGCAGTGGTATTCTTACATGGATTCCCAGAGATCTGGTACACATGGAGGTACCAGATGATTGCTGTGGCAAACGCAGGTTACAGGGCTATTGCCTTTGATTTCAGAGGCTATGGACTCTCTGAGCAACCAGCAGAACCAGAAAAGGAAACCATGTTTGATTTGGTTCATGAAATTGTGGGTCTTTTGGATGCTTTAAACATCACCAAGGTAACGAGCTAGATGTGTTACAGTACATTTTCATGACTCTGTCAATGTGTATAGGTTTCAAGACTGCTGAAGTATATGTGGATCAATTATGGGGCCCTCTTCGGTTTAGGTCTTCTATATGCAGCACTAAAATGTTTGAGGATAATCTAATTCTAAATTAGAGGGCATTAACAATAGAATAAAGCTTGGAAGTGTAATTTCTACACCTGCATTCATACTTGCAAATTTTGTAAAATAAACTTATACTCAGACCAGGATTTATTTGATAATACAAATAATTTTGATAGCGTAATAGAGTTTGAGTCTAATATTCATCCCTAATTGCATATGCAATTTCGTTTTTTATCCCAGGCTTTTCTTGTTGGTAAAGACTTTGGTGCCATCCCAGGACATCTTACAACTGTAGTGCACCCAGAAAGAGTTGCTGGTATCATAACTTTAGGCATTCCTTTCATGCTTCCAGGTCCCTCTGCAGTGGAGAGCCACCTTCTGCTCCCCAAAGGGTTTTATATTACTAGGTGGCGGGTACAAATTCCATCTTGCATCATAGTTTTTATGTAGTTTAACTAGTCTTCAGGTCTCTATATTTAGAAACTGCTCATCATAATCTTTACATATACACTTTTTAACTCATTTAAATTCCTATATATAGAGATTGTAAAGGTATAAAGACCAATCTTTTTATATTCATTTGAATGATATTCATTGGAATGTTTATTAGTAGTTATTCATTCATTCCAATTCCAATTCAGGAGCCTGGGAGGGCAGAGGCAGATTTTGGCCGCTTTCCTGTGAAATCTGTGATAAGAAACATCTACACTCTCTTCTCCAGAAGTGAGGTTCCAATTGCTGCTGATGATCAAGAAATCATGGACTTGTTTGACCCATCTACTCCCCTACCTCCATGGTTCTCTGAGGAAGACCTTGCTACCTATGCATCTTTATATGAAAAATCTGGATTCAGATATGCATTGCAGGTTCCTTACAGGTAAACAAAACTCATTTCTCCCTTTTAAATTGAAATGCTACTAAAATGTTTTTATTTCCCTTCAATTAAGGTTATTTCTAGACTATAACATCAATTTAACCTTCCAATTAGTTTGATTCCTAAATCCTAATATTACACAATTGTAAATTTAGTGTCTGATCTTAATAACCTTCAATTAATTTAATCCCTAAAATTTTGGTCCATAATATTATCAAAGCAATCAGTTTAGGCCAAAATGTTAGTTACCAAGTTAACTTATACACATTAAAGTTTTGAAACAAATTGACTGATAAAAGACTAATAGATAGAATCAAGGACTAGTTGCTTTTTCACAATGTGAAAGACTAAATTAACTAAAAATCGTCAATGATTAAAATTTGTTTTTGAAAACGTCAAAAGATATATATGTATTAGAGTTTTAAAATCTGTAAATCTGGTATTTTCCAGAATCCATGAAATAAAATAAAATGTTATAAATAGTATTGAGGGTGCAGATTTCTTTTAACATTACATTTGGAGTGTTTATGATACACTCAGGAGTATCAATGTGGATGCTGGCTTAAGTGATGTAAAAGTTACTATTCCATCACTTCTGATCGTGGGTGAGAAAGATTATGTGCTTAAGTTTCCAGGCATGGAGGACTATATTCGAAGCGGGGCAGTGAAAAACTTTGTGCCTGACTTGGAAATAGTATATATTCCAGAAGGAAGCCATTTTGTGCATGAACAAATTCCAGAGAAGGTGAACCAGCTTATTGTTGAGTTCCTTGACAAACAAAGTATTTGATTCTATTCTATAGCTGAAAGCATGTTTGTTGTAAGGTTTGTGTAAATTCTACTTGTAATACACAGCTCTGAAAGTACCAGTTCATGAAGGGTACATTCTGTAATGAAGTCTGAAACTTCATATGAAATAAAAGTTGAAACTATGTTAGTGAGAAGACAAAGGATGCACATGACTGGTCCTGTCTCATTTACTAAACCATAAAATTTAAACACATAGGAACTAAAACAAAGTTTCCTAGGTGAAAGAAAAACATAATATTATATTTTTTACCTAGAAACTTCAGAATACTAACAACACAAAACCAAGGGCGGAGTTACGAGGATGGGAAGGTAACCACCTCTCCTAAAATTTTAATTTTTATTAATATTATATTTAAGAAGACAGGAAGAGTTACGATTCTTTCTCAAATTTTAATTTTTATTTATCATTTTATATATATATATATATATATATAAATTAGTGATTTTTTTATAATATTATTTTTTTAATAAATACTAAAACAATAAGTAAAACTCATTTTTTAAAAATTTATTTGATAAATATTTTTATTCTATTATATATTTATCTCTCATTTGATAAAATAAATTTAAATTTATTAAATTTAAATTTAATGAGTAATATTGAAAATGTTGTTGAACAACCTGTTAAGTATTCAAAATCGAATTGATAAAAAAAAAATTGATCCAAAAAATCGATAACGGAATAAAATCAAAAAATTTTGAACCACTTTAAATTTTTTTTCTTATTCTTAAAACTCAAGCAGTTCAGTTTGATTTGCGGTTTGATATTTTAAAACTGATAAAAAACAAACCAAATCATAATAATATGGTCGATTATATCTTTCGATTTGCTAGATAAATCTTAGAATCTCCTTTCTTAAAAAACTCCATTCCTGTAATTGCATTCATTATCGCATTACTAATCCTTATTCCAATTCATATTCACTATGCATTCTCACCCTTTATCTAAATTATTCTTTCCATCTCAAGCGGTAAGTTTTTCTTGATTTAATCTACTCTTTATTATGCTTCATTTGTTATTCATTCATTTTCCATATTTTGATTTTAATTCTATATCGATTGTCTTATTATTTATCTTCAATTTTCACTAAGTAAATGTTTTATTGTTAGTGTTCCTATTTCAATTATTTTTATTTTTATTAGGGTTGTTTTTATTTTATTTTTTATATTTTTGCAAAGTTGGGATTTGTTTTATAGTAGTGTTCATATGTTTTATAGTAAGTTTTTCTAGATTTGATCCACTCTTTAATATTCTTCCTTTGTTATTCATTCCTTTTTCATCTTTTATATTTTGATTTTAATTTGTCTTATTATTCATCTTCAATTTTCATTAAATAAATGTTTTATTGTTTCCCTTATTCAATTTAGGGTTTAGGGTTTCCATTTCAATTAATTTGTTTTCATTACGGTTGTTTTTATTTTATTTTTTATATTTTTGTAAAGTTGAGATTTTTTTATAATAGTGTTTATATGCTACAACTTTCATTTTGCTAAACACATCTTAGAATCCCCTTTCGTGAAAATTTTTATTACTGTGATTTCACTATTGCATCACCAACCTTTATTTAAATCCATCTTTATCACACCTCTTCACCCTCTATCTTAATTATTCTTTTCGTCCCAAGCTGTAAATTTTTCTTGATTTGAATATCTCTTTAATATTGTTTCTCTTTCATTTTTCACATTATCATTTTAATTCTACATCGATTACTTTATTATTCATCTTCAATTTTCATTGAATTTATTTCTCTGTTTCAATTTAGGGTTTTGAGTTCCTATTTCAATTATTTTTATTTTTATTAAGGTTGTTTTTATTTTATTTTTTATAATTTTACAAAGTTGGAGTTTTTTCTATAATAGTGTTCACCAGGTTCTTTAAATGTAAAAATCTTATTGATAGAGGACTTGTAAGGACCCAATGTAAGAAAATCTTTTAACCTTAATCTTTTAAATCCTATTTCTCTAATACCCTTTTCTCTCCACTTTCTCCACCTTCTCTCTACCTCATCTTCCCTCTCCTTCATCCGTTCCAAGATCTGAAAGTACCAAATCGAAGCTTATGAAGAGTAGATCACATCCAATCGATTGGAATTTTGATTTGGGTAAGTTTTCTTTGTTCCAAAACGCCTATCCCAAACTATTTTGTCCTTGCATGTGGCTCTTTTCTCATCAATATGACTCTATGCTACCTTAGGTTCTTAGTAGTGTTTTTGGATTGTGAAACAGGTGATTGGATAGCTAGTTAGAGCACTTGGAGCTTTGTTCAGAAGCGGCGACAATACACTGTTTTAGGAATCCCTTTAAGGTAATGGAAGCTATTGTTAAGTTGAGTTTTGAATTGTAGAGAATTCTGATTTTGGGCCTATTATGGACTGATATACCTGGACTGTGATTGGATCTGTGTGTATTAAATGGTTGAAGAATCTGCACTTGTGAATTGCTGTCATGGTTTGCGGAATTGATAAATTAGACTGTGATGATTTGAGTACTATGTCCATGGTTAGTGGTACACTTGTTTATTACAAATTGAATATGCTTGAATTCTGAATGATAAGAATTTGGTTCTAGGTAGTATAAAATTGTGCAGATTTGAAAGGGTGTGGAACTTAGTGATTTGACTGTATTGAAATTTCTTAATTCTTATATTAAAATGTATGCTAAAATTATTGTGAATAAATAAGGGTTAGATGGATTGTTGATTTGTATCAAATTGTACTTATTGTGATTATTGATGTGTTTGAAATGGAAGGTGTTATAACTTTCAATTGAGTAAAATCTTTATTAAACCTATGAATATGATTGAGTTGACTTGGTGGTGTGGTAAATTGGAGTTGAGTAATTGAAATTTTGGAAAAGAATCTACTTTGAATTAGTGACCCAATAATTTATGAAAACAGGCCTAAATTAATCTGTTGTGACTAGACTTATGACATAGATTTTGCTTGAATCCTTAAACAAAATGTGATAATCTGATATGGAGTAAATTGACTGGTGTGGGATGAATTTTGTTTGAGTTAAGCTAATTGAATTATTATTTCAGTTGTAAAAATTTTGTAGGAGAACTATTTTGAACTACTCAACTCATCAATTTTTCTTGAAAAGAAAATGAGATAAGCTGATTTAACATATTTAAATATATCAAATTTATGAATTGGGTCCAGTAAATCAAAGTAATTTTTCTGCAGAATTTCTAAATAGAGCAATTGGAGTTTGACCCAAATTTTGGAAATAGAAAAAACGAAATATTTGAATAATCACACCCGGACAAGGGAAACTTGTTTTAAATTAAGTTTAATAGGATTAGGAAAACATAGATTAGGAACTGAGTAGGTGACCTGTTTCTGGATTGCTACCCTTGATTGAGAGTGGAATGTTGGGTTTGTTGAATGAATATGAAATCTGCCTTGTTTAGATTGAATAATGAGATTTAGGAACATGTTAAATTGAACTATTGTAATTTGAGTAATTGACCATGAGTTTGGTTGTTGTTTTGATTGAGTGTACTTATGTTGCAATAATGAAGTGAATATGAGATGTTGGGAATTACTTTAAATGAATAGTTAATATAACTTGGTTGAAAGTCTAGTGGTATTTGATGAGATTGTTATGCAGAATAATATGTTAAATGACCACTGTGATCATGAGATTTTGAATTGCTGTTATTTTTTGTTTAGTTGCCTGAGTATGTTTGAATTGTAGAGTAGTACAATTTGAGCTAAATAATGAGTAGAAATGTATGATTGAGAATGATGAGCATGAAATGGGCAAGAGGCTGTGTAGTTCATATTGAGGAGAAGTTTATAATGAAATGAATGATATTTACGTTGGCATGAGGCTTTGATGCTCCTATTGAGGGGAACTTGATTTTATGATATGAGTATGATGTTGGTAATGTAGTGTGTATGAGTTTAGGGATATGTTATAGGGTATCCAGACCTTAATGACTCTCTAGGTCACATAGAAGATTGTCATGTAGTAAAGGTCGATGGAGGTCTTACCAATTGTCTTTATGATAGTTGGTGAGGCTACCCTGGTGTAAGATGGGTGTGGTGATATTTTATGGATGATCCTAGGGTGAAAAAGATTCAGTGGTCGGTCGGTTAGGTCCGTGGTCCTAGAGTACACATCAGGTGCTAGCCCTAGATATCCGAAATCCATACAGTCTTCCGGAATCCATACAGTCTTCCGGAAGACGTCAGTCTTATTTGTGGTGTGTGAATTTTATTATGTGTAAAGCCTTAGGTAGACTCTTACACTTGGATGTGATTATGTTGAATGTCTTATTTAGTTAGAAATATTAAGGGATGAAAAAAAATTGTAATCTATATTTTAGGGTCTTATTTAGTTTTCTCGAACAATGTAATAGAATTAGTTCCTTTTAAATCTTGAAATATTATGGAATGTATTAGTATAAGCTAGTATTTTGGGTATGTTACAGGACTGATAGTAGTGGGAGAGATAATAAAATTTTATTGTTTGACGAATATAGAGCATGTTGCACGAAGAAAACATCTTGATGGTATATCTATCTATCAATTTAAAATTCATATTAATAATAACCAATTGGCTCGTTGAATATAATGCATTCATTTTTTTTTTTGTAATTGAATCTTGTTTGTACTCATGTTGAAACCATATTTTCTATCTATGTTGTAGGCTGAAAACAATCAAAGTATTGAATTTGATAAGGTTTCAAATGAACCAATAAATATGGAGGAACAACAAGATTTGAATAAAGAGGGATACTCTAAAATTGAAAAAGATGAAAGGAAAAGAAAAGCAATAGAAAAACCAATATTCAATAATGATGTTGGAGATCAGGTAAAAAAAAACCTTGTAGGCCTAATGCTGTTGAGATCATCTTTCAAGAATTGATGAGACTTATAGAGCTAATTGTAATTGGTATAGTAAAGATTATGTTGCAGATTCTCACAAAAATGGTACAAGTTATATTATAAACAATTTGTTGCATAAATGTAAAATGTTTCCCAAAGAAACAGATTATCATTCTCATCAAATCCTTATATTACAAGTGAAAAAAAATGGGAACAGAACTAACTAGTATTCATTTTATAGTATTCATTTTAATGTTGATGCATGTAGACAAATCCTAACAAGGATGATAATTGTGAATGAGTTATCTTTTAAGTTTGTTGATGGGGAATGATTTCATTCTTTGATGAGTATCTTCCAATCTAAATTCTCAATTCTTAGGGAGGATTTCAATTGTTAGGGATTGTTAGAATCTTTACCTTAATGAAAAAGTAAGTTGAAAAGTATGTTTAGTCATTCAAATCAAGGTGTAAGTCTCATAATTGATTGTTGGACTTTAGTGCAAAATATAAGTTAACTATATCTTAATGCATATTTCATTAATGAAAATTAGAAGTTGTATAAAAGAATTTTAAATTTTTGTCCAATTAAAAATTACAAAGGGGTAACAATTGGCAGAAAATTTGAGAAGTATTTGGATGATTGGTTAATAAGTAGAGTTTTCACCATCACAGTTGAAAATACTAGTTTAAATGATGTTGCAAACCTTCCAAATACTTCTCAAATTTTTTACTAATTATTTCTCTCTTATAATTTTTTAATTGGACAAAATTTTAAAATCCTTTTATACAATTTCCAATTTTCATCAATGAAATATGTAGTAAGACTTAAATAACTTATATTTTGCACTGAAGTTCAATAATAAGTTGTGAGATTTAAACCCTGATTTAAATGACTAAACATACTTTTCAACTTACTTTTTTCATTAAGGTAAAGATTTCAACAATCCTTAACAATTGAAATCCTCCCAAGAATTGAGAATTTAGGTTATAAGATACTCATAAAAGAACAAAATCTTTCCACATCAACAAACTTAAAAGGTAACTCATCCACAATTATCATCCTAGTAAACATAAAAATGAACACTAGTAAGGACATTTTTAGTTCTATTCCCATCTTCTTTTTTCACTTGTTTAAATATAGGGTTTGATGACAAGGATGATCTATTTCTTTGGAAAACTTTTTATATTTATGCAACAAATGGTTTATAATATTACTTGTACCATTTTTATGAGAATCTGCGGCATAATCTTTACTACACCAATTACATTTAGCTCTATAAGTCTCATGAATTCTTGAAAAATGATCTCAACACCAAGATCTAGCCTATAAGATTTCTTTTTACTTGGATTTTTAGCATCATTATTGGATATTGGTTTTTCTACTGTTTTTCTTTTCCATTCATCTTTCTCAACATTAAAGCATCACTCTTTTTTCAAATATTGTTGTTCCTCATATTTAGTGGTTCATACTAAATACTTTGATTGTTTCTAACTTATAACATAAATAGAAAAATATGGTTTCAACATGAATACAAAATGAGATTCAACTACAAAAAAAAAAATGAATCCAAGTACCTTCAAGACTGCTCCCTTATGACTCTTCTCAATCTGTTCTTGATCTCCTTCTGAACCATGTAGGGAATACCTACGTTTACACTCTGACACTCAAGTCAGTATACAATGTAGGTAGGTTTAGAATTAGGTTAAGAGTGAGTGTTACTTTGGCTAGACATGTCTATTTATAATGTATTACCTCTGTGGGCTTTAACCATGAGATCTATCCACTGTGATCGTTTATTCCCTTTTTGGGAGGGGCGAATATTTAATAATAATATATTTGAACCCAATATTATAGGATTTGCCAAGATAGCATAATCCTTAGTGAATATCCTAGGCGAATCTTGAATATATTTGATTTATCTCGGATATGGTAAGATTCCTTATTTCCTTTCCTTCAAGTCAAGGTTGAGGTCATTTTGGCCTGCGGGGATCTCAGTCAGAAGATATCTAGTACAATTAATATGAATTTTAAATTGATAAATAGATATATCATCAAGATGTTTTCTTCATGTGAAATGCTTTGTATTTGTCAAACACTACTATCAGTCGTCTATCAACAAGATTTGATTTTTCATTTGGAGACCAAGATCAATACTACTATAAAAATAAATTCCAACTCTACAAAAATATAAATAAAATTGAAATAAGGAAATAATAGAACATTTACTCAATGAAAATTGAAGATGAATAATAAGACAATCGATATAGTATTAAAATCAAAATATAAAAAATAAAAGAAAAACAAATAACAAATGAAGTATAATAAAGAGTAAATCAAATAAAAAAAAACTTGTTGCTTAGGATGAAAAGAATGATTTAGATAAATTGAAATAAGAATGATAATGAAATCACAGTAATAAATTTTTTCAAGAAAAAAGACTTTAAGATGTGTCTAGTAAAATAAAAATTGTAATAAAAAATAATAGATTTTTTTTCTAAAATAAAATTAAAAATAAATATAATATTATTTAATAAAATATTATGATTCAATTTTGTTTAAATATTTTCTAAAATACTAAATCACAAATTGAATAAAACTGTTTGATATTAGAAAAAAATTAAAAAATGAGATAATTTTTTTGTTTTAATAGATTATTAATTTTTTATTTTTTTTTAATCAGTTTGATTCTAAATATTTTTAATATTTATTGATTTTTAATGTGAGAAAATATATTAAAAATTTTATATTAACTAAAAATGATATTAAAATTTTATTTTATAAATTAGTTTTATAAAATTTAATTAGATATTTATTTATTTCTAAAAGAAGTTTTCATCTTGGTTTTTTTAACAAAGGAAAGCATGACCACTAAATTGAGTACTCTAGACAACAAACTTTTAATTTCTTGGGAAAAAAGGTGCAAAGATAAGTGAACCAAACTTTGTGGTGTATATAATAATTGTATACATAGATGTGTCAGCTAATCAATAGTTTTGTCTATACATAAATATTAGATCATTTTAGTGAAAAAAAAATGGTTGTGCTGTCAGGATTAGGTGAAGATTTTGTGTTCTTCCTACATGATAGATATTGAAACTGATTTTACTTCTAATAGTCTATCAATTATGGTTGCACATGCTTTTCACATGGTTTACTTTGCATGAATTTTGAGATAATATTTTTACACCTAGATTTATTGAGTGTTTTATTATCCATAATATTAGTATTTAGCCAAGTTCTATGTTGTTAGATCTTATTGGGCTGTGATGCAAATCTAGATTAATTTCTGGATTTTAATATATATATTTTTTTATCTTTCCTTCTTGATGTTTACGAAACAAAGGTGTACACTTTTCATGAATCAATGATAAGCAAATTCATCGTGGTTCACCAATGAAATTGGACTTGAAGTTGATAATGTTATGTCATTACAACCCTGACATAGGTTCGGTATTTTGAGCATATCCCCAGTTATAGAGATCTATCAATACAGAAACAAAGTCAAAATTTGAAGTACATATGTATTTACACTCATATGATTAAACCTAAATGCAAATTGGACATTTCATAGACTGAGTAATTTATGGATAAAGTAGATGTTTTTGGTCTTGCGACTCAGCTATTCCCATTACATTCTTGATGAATGCGTTAAATGCTTAGTCATAGATATCAAAGATCCACTTTAAGTACCCTCTACTCCAATCTCTTCTCTAACCACTAATACACTCCCAAAATCACCTTCTTAACATGAGGGTTAAACGTTGTTATTATTATATTTATTATCAAGGGTGTTACAATGAGATTGGCCTCTTAGAAGAAGTCCTTAATTTTGTTATCAAGTGTTTGAGAACAAAGCAAATTATATGCCTTTTCGGTAGGATGAAAACTGTCCCAGAATATATACTTTGAGACGTTTGAACATATACTGGGGATGAAACGGTTGCACATTATCCCTACTTCAAATTTTCCTGTCCCACAACAGCCTTTGTCATTTACTTCAAAACCTAAACCACAAAACATCATGACAGTGAGCAATGATTCAGACAAATGAAAATGCACTTGGATAACTATTCAAGAAGGTACGTGAAGATCCTACAGATGTGTCTGATTACCATATTTAGTAGGGTTTTGAATCATATTCAATAACGGGTTGTAAATATCAAGGTAGACAAGTCTAGCCTCTGGAAAATCTTTCTTAAGGACAGATATTTGGGATGAGAGCTTGTTGTTGAAGAGCATTGCAGCCTGGTTTTCAAAATCTGAACATGCTCTATGAAAGCCTCCACCAATTGTTCTTTGTGAGGGAACACACCCAAGTGCTGGCAAACTAACTACTCCAATCCTTCTAGCTCCTAATCCGTAAAGTTCCTACATTCAATTCATTTTTATTAGTATTTCTGTTTAAAAACAAATGCAAAGATATATGAGATAAGTTTTATGAAATGACGCTTTAACACTATTGTTTAAACCAAATTGTTCATTTGGACATTTGGTTCACATAAGACAGACACATAATACACAAATTCATGCCAATATGGATTTGCTGATTTTGGCACTCATGTAGGCCTCATATCTAGTCAGGCTAAGGAGGTAGAAAGCCTTGCTACCAATGTTTAGGGCCAAGACTATGCTTCTAATGTCAATCTTGGAACTTTAAGTTTGGTTTTGATCCAACAATAAGGTAAAATTTGTTGTTTAGCAACCCTCATGAGAGAAAGCCAATTGCAAACTAGGAACAACTACAAATTATAATGTCATTTGTATTAGACTATTAGATAACAACTACAGATGCTATTATTGAAAAATTATCACTTTTAAGTCGTTTAACATCAAAATATTGGAAAAGTGTACACATGATGATGCTCAGTAAAGACATATGTTAGCTTCTAACTTTATTTTTGGGTTGTGTAATAGAAAATACCTGCAAGAACGTATTGGCATGTGAAACCATTAAATCTGTGTAGGTTTGAATGTTATATCGTATTCGCCTAAATAAATAAGTGTTGGTAATGTCATTACTTCCTGTGCACAAGATGTATATGCTTTTTGATATTATTGTCGTTGTTCTGTTTTCTCCAATTGTTTCCTGTATCTTGTTTTTGTATTCCCTGAACTTGTCTAGTTGATTTGGTAATGATAGCACTGACTGGTGTAACATGACAAAGAAAGCAAATTATAGTTAGTGTTCAAGAAATGCTAAGGAGAATGAAAATACATTTAAGGTTTTAGCTAGGAACAATTATTTACTGCTATTTTAGAAGTTAGAGGATCATATCCGCTAGCACCAGATGCAAAGTTTACGCCTGTGATGAGATCTTCATATTGCAATTTTGGATCAAGATAAGGTGGCAAAAGCTTCTTGATATTGAATTTTGCAGCTGAAAAGAACCAAAAGGAAATTTGTTAAAAAATTAAATAAGAACATATTCAAATTGTAAGATAGTTCAAAGAGCAAGGGTTTTTTTTATTCTACCTATGATGTCTGATGGGACTAAACCATTGCTGAACCTCCCTGTTGGTTGATTTCCTGTACCAAAATCTTGACCATATGGTAGGAAATTACACTTGGCTACAGTAAAGATGTAGTTGTTGTTACCCGTATCCATTATAGAATCCCCAAACACAATCACTGCTGGGACATTTTCATAGTTTTGTAGACTCTCAACACTAACATGCTGAGAAATGATAACTATGACAAAACACCAAAGAATGACTAGAGGAACCTGCAAAAAAAGTTTGTCAAAGAGAAACTTCATGTTTTCACTATTCATATAATAATATTTTGTTGATTTTATGTAGTTAAGATAAATTTCTCTAATTAATCATTACATATAACAAATATCTTAAGATTTAGCTTACAAAGTATATTTTAAAATAAAATTCAAACATATTTATAAATTGTAAATATTATATATATATATATATATAATTTCTCAATATTAATATTTAATACTTTAATATGTATTATGTTTAATAAATATAGTATTTTATTATTTTTATCCAGATAATTTTGCTTATAATGTATTAATTATAATAGTTACTAACCATAAATGTTATGAATAAATAATACATTGTGTAAACATTTAACTTTATTTTATCTTTTTTTTACAGAGCAAAACGTTTATATCAATGTCCTTTCAATAAAAATGTTAATGTTTTGACCGGTAACTGTACTTACAATTAATGTGTATTAAATTATAATATTTATTACAAAAATATTATATACAAATAAATAATATATAGTGTAAAACTTTTTTAAATGCGGTTGAATTTATTTTTTATTAAATATTTATCAAAATTATATATAAAAATTAAATATAATTTAATTTGATTCAATTTTTATTTAATATAAAATTTAAATTAATATTTATAATTTAGTTTAAATTGGTTATAAAATTTTGAATATTTTTAAAATATTATAAATATTTTTTTGAAAAAAATATTATTATAATTTTTTTTAGATATATGATATTTATAATTATTATTTTATTTATAATTTTAATTCTTTTTATATTTATAAATAAATTATATAATTTTTATTTAAAATTTATAATATAAATTTATCATCATATTTTATAAATATAAATATAAATATAATTATATTTATATGTTTATATTTTTTATTTTATTATTTTTTTAATAAATTTTTTATGTTTATTTTTAATTAATATTATAAAATATTTTTTTTCAAAATTTAAATAAAAGAAAATAAAAACTAATTAATAAATATGACTAAAGAAATTGACGAGACAAATTAAAAAAATAAAAATAAAAATTTAATAAAGAAAAAAATGAGAAAGTTATAAAAAAAAATAATAATAAAAATTATTTAAAATAAAATAAAAATAAATTATAATGATAAAAAATATAACAACATAAAAAATAATTTTTATAAATATATATATATATATATGGTAAATTATTATTTAATTTTAAAAATATAATTTTATATTTAAATATAATAAATAATTTTATTTTATTTTATTTTTTATTTTAAATTTAAAATTCAAATTAAATCATATCTTCTAAAGAAAAATATATTAAAAAATTAAAATAAATTTTATTTTAATTAATTTTTAATTTTTTTATCAGTTTTACATTTTTTTAATCGATTGGATTTAAATGCCCTTCACCCAATCATCTCATAAACCAATGTTTTAATAAATATATTAGTTTTCATGATAATAATTTATTAACCATTTAAACCATTTTTACATTATCATCCAATTAAAAAAAATTATACTTAATAAATAGTATTAACTTTCATAATAATAGTAATTGATTGACTATTTAATTTTTTATAATAATAAAAAATATCTATTAAATTATTTATTGACTAAATTTAATAAATATATGATTTAATACATTAAAATTTATGTTACTTTTTATATGCTTAATAATTTAACTAAGCCTATGAAGGAAATTCCTGTGATTTACATAAAAGACAAGAAGGGGATTGCAGAGATGGTAACGATGAATATTGAGATTTACATGCTGATACTCACTAGTCGGGAACATGCCTTACCCTAAATTAAGGATTGGAGATGACAATTATACTTTTGTAGTGACATTTTGTTATTCTACGTTATCTTCCAAGGTAACACATATGTTGTTTATTTTTATATTTTCACTTAGATTTTACTTGATATTTCGTTTTTTTTTTTTCAACTATTTATTAGGGGTGTTTAGAATTGAACCGATCTAAAAAAAATTGAAAATCGATTTAAAAAACCATAAACCGATTAAAATCGCAAATTTTTTTATCACTTTGGATTTTTTTCTAGAAGCGCGCGATTCGGTTCGCAGTTTAGTATTTCAAACCCAAACCGAACCAAACCAAACCGTAATTTTTAAATAATATTATATTTATTTTTTATTTTATTTTGTAAAAAAATTTTACTGTTATCTGTTACAACTTTCGTTTATTTCATTATTTTATCATTAATTCTTATTCAAATTCATCTTCATCATACTATTTCAGCCTTTATCTAATCATTCTTTTTATCCCAAGCGATAAGTTTTTTTTAATTTCATTCAATTATTAATATATTTCCCTCCAATGTTATATTTTTATTATTTTATTATTTAAAAAGATAAAAATAGTCAATTATTAGTAAAAAAATAAAATTAAAAATTAAAAAAAAACCATAAAAATCGATCCAAACCAAACTGTTAAAATTGGTTTAGATTGGTTCAAATTTTTTTTTTATTTTAAATCGAATTGCAAATAATTTTTATATTTGATTCAGATATATTTTAACGAAAAATTGAATCAAACTGCACCGCTAACCCCCCTACTATTTATCTTTATTCTTTCATAACTTGTAAAAGCTTATGCATGCTTTGAAACTGTTTAAACTTAGCTTTTTATTTTTGTTTATTTTAGTGAGGGGTTATTTGTTTGATAAAAGTTAGTCCTTTTTTAAAATTTTAATTTGAAATCTGATCTTGAGAAATCTCTTGTTTCCTTTTATTGTGCTTCTAAGAGTGAAAACTCCCCTAATTCCCTACCAAGGTGAGAAATGCATAAAAAATGAAAATTAGGCAAAAATCCATAACTTTAGTGTGACATTGATCTTTAAGATATTTTGTTGCCTTTAGTGGTGATTTTGAGTAATTTGACATTATCTGGCTATATTATTTCCTTCTAATGAAGATCATGATTAATTTTTTGAAAAAAGAATTACAAGTTTGCTAGCATTTTCCATTTTTTTATTTGGAAATGATTTTACTATAGTAATGAAATAATGGACGTGGCAACTCATCACATACTTCTTAAACTAAAAAAAAAAACCCTAACGTGACATAATTTTTGCTAGTCAGAATTAAATTTTTGAAAAGTCAAAGGTCAAAACAGTCCTATGTTAAATTGACTTGTATTGTCAGTTTTAAATGAAAATATTAATTTTCTAATCACAATTTATCCCAAATAAATTACGTTCATATAGGTATTTGAATCATATAAAAGTAATGTAATTATTAAAAGTAATATTTTTTTAATAAAATTGTTCCGACAGTGATGTATTTATTGTGTTGTTCTTATTCTGTATAAAACAACTTTAAAGTACAATTATTTTAGAAATAAAAAATAATTTTGAAACTGGATATGTTGGAAAAAATATATATTTTTAAGTAAACTACATGGTTCAATCTAACATAAGAATCCATTGTCATGCATGGGAAATAATTATAAAAATAAAACATACTTGGTTGTGAATAGATTAAAAATATAAATAGGAAAACTTAAAAGTGAATAAACATATAATAAAATATTATGTGATCCTAAAAATTGATATAGTATAGGACAAATGTCACTTGAATGATAAATATAGTTTTGTTATATTCATATTATTTGGAGTACAATGAATCAAAAACTCAAAAGAATGCATTGATGTTTTTATCAAACACCTCTGAGAGTACATTATAGGCCTCTTCTGTAGGATGGAAACTGTCCCAAAATATGTATTTTGACCTGTTCGAACATAGTTCTAGGGTAAACCTGTTACATAGAAAGCTTACTTCAAAATCTCCTGTGCCACAACATCCTTTGTTTGCTACTTCAAAACCTAAGCCATCAAATACCATGACAATGAGCAAAAAGTTAGACAAAAAAATGTACTAATAAAAGTTTAGGCATTGGAAAACAAATAAGGTTAATGAGAATCCTACTCCATTTTTTCTTTATGGATATTTTCATTCTAGTTTGTATGTCTTATGGGAAGAAGATGATGAACCTAAGCTAGAGAGTAAGATAAACAATTTAACAAGTAAATGAACCTGCAAATGAATTTTCTAATTACTTACTAATTATTCTTTAAGTAGATAATTACTTTAGTTCTTGGATTCATAGACTTTATCACACTTGTTCTTAATTGAACACAATTTTAAAAAAGAATAAGTCTCTAAAAGTGTAAATCGGCAGTCATATCAAATCAAAGTTAAGAAAAATAAGTGACTAAAGTGATAATGAGTTATTTGACATTGCGAAAACATTTTTAAGATTTTCTTAGTTTGAAATATTTATGTAACAACAACTACCACCTACAAAGAATAAAGTGGTTGTTTACTCAATTTTCGTTGATATGATATAGGGTCTCTAACTGTGATGTTTATAATCATTGGCATCAAATAATTTGTGTAGATAGGATAAATATTCAGAAAGGAATAAGTATAAGCTAGCTACTTGTATACAGTATGGCAGATGTATTGGATTACCATATTTAGCAGGATTTTGAACCATATCCATTAATGGGTTGTAAATGTCAAGGTAGACAAGTCTAGCCTCAGGAAAAAGTTTCTTAAGGGCATCTATTTGAGATGATAGCTTGTTGTTGAAGAGCATTGCAGCCTGGTTTTCAAAATCTGAACAATCTCTGTGTATGCCTCCTTGCAATGTTCTTTGAGAGGGCACACACCCTAAATTTGGCAAACCAATTATTCCAATCCTTCTTGCTCCGAGTCCATAAAGTTCCTACTTTTACGTTAAAACATTATGCAAAAATATGAAAGAAGTTTTAACAATACAAGTTTAAGCTAAATTACTCATCTGGGCTCGTGTTCACACATACTTGTAAGAAGTTTGCAGCTTCTGAAACCATTAAATCTGTATATGCTGAAATATTATATTCTAGTCGCCTAAATGGTAATAAAGTGTAAGTATTGGCAATGTCATTGCTTCCTGTGCACAAGATGTATATGCTTTTTGATATTACTGTTGTTGTGTTTTCTCCAACCATTTCCTGGATCTTGTTTTTGTATTCCCTGAACTTGTCTAGTTGATCTGATAATGATAGCACTGACTGATGTAAGATATGAAAATGAAAGAAAATTATGGTTAGTGTTTAAGATATGCTAAGGAGAATGAAAATATACTGTTAGGTTTTAGCTAGGAACAATTATTTACAGCTATTTTAGAAGTTAGAGGATCATATCCACTTGCACCAGATGCAAAGCTTACACCTGTGAGGAGATCTTCAGGTCGCAAATTTGGATCAAGATAGGGTGGCAAAAGCTTCTTCACTTCAAGTTTTGCAGCTAAAGAAGACCAAAGAAAATGTTAAGGAAATGAATTAGAAGATTTTCGTTTTATGTAATAGAATTCAAGAGTAAGGAAATTTTTGTTTGTACCAATCATGTCTGAAGGGATTAAACCATTACTGAACCTCCCTGTTGGTTGATTTCCTCCACCAAAATCTTTACCATATGGTTGGAAATCACATTTTCCTATGGTGCTAATGTAATTATTGTTACCAGTATCTACTATAGAGTCCCCAAATACAATCACTGCTGGAACACTTTCATTGTTTGGTAAACTCACAACACTTACAAGAGATATAATAATTGTGGGAAAAGACCAAAGAATGACTAGACACAATTGAGAATCAAAGAAAAACTTCAAGTTTCTATGATCCATGTTGTAAATAACTAGTATTCATTTGATCATATATTATAAATAATAATAAATAATCATTACAATTAAAAGATAAAAAATATATTATATTTAATTAAGATAATATTTTACCAAATTGATAACTTGAGTATAAATTATATTTAATAAATTCAATATTTTACCAAAATTGATCGATATTAAAATAATTCACTTTAAATATTCTATGTTTAGTAAAATATTACAAATATATTAATTTAGGAAAAACAATTTTTAAATATTTAATCATTTTATTTAATTCAATTATATATTTTATTTAACAAATATATAATATTTATAATTATGTTTCAAAAATATAACAAATATAATATATTTTTATTAAAAATATGATTCCTCTCTCTCACATATATATATATATATATTATTAATAAATTGATAAATATATAAATATATAACAGTTTATCTATTGATTTTTATACTTAATATTGTAAATAATACATATATGATAATAATGTATTAATATATTTATTAAATAAAATGAATTTATGAATAAGTAATACTATATTGGAAATTATAATTCACACGAACAATAATAAATATATTAATGTACATAGATTATTCCCTTATTTTCAAATTTAATATTTTATTACATTTAGTAATTGTTTAGTGCTTTTGGATAGTGAATATTACTCATAATATATTAATTATAATATTTATTGAATAAAATATATTTATGAAAAAATAAAAAATATACCAAAAGGTAAATATTCTTTTCATTTTCATGCAATAATTTAAATAACACATATACTAAATGTACACGAAAAATAATAAATATATTAATAAATGAAGAAATATTTAATGGAATTAATAGTTTATCCCTTAATTTATTTAGTATTTTACTACATATTATATTTAGTAAATATAGTGTTTAATGATTTTTTATAAGGAATATTACTCATAATATATATATATATATATATATATATATATTATAATGTTTATTGAATAAAATAAATAATAAACAAATAAAAGTTAAATATTTTTTTCTCACTTTTATGCAATGGATCACAACTTTATTATGTAGAATAAGTCTATTGACTTTTAAAATAATTACCATAAATTTTTTAAAAATTATTACTTATATGTCGACATGTTTTACACTAATTGTGAATTTTTATTTAATTAATTTAATTAGACTATTATGAAATCTGTTCGAAAAAAAATCAATTTTCAGTTAATAATTATGTAAACACAGGAAAAAAAAATAGAAAAAGAATACAATCTTGCATTCTTCATCTTCAATTGAAATTTTTGAGTGAGAATAAACACTAAATCAAAACAAGTACATAAATTTCATTCTAACTAGATTTTTAAATCCTTAATTTTATTAAACTCGATTTTCGATGTAAACAGCGGACTAAAAGGAGAAAGTAAAAAGAAAAACATGAAAGCATATAAAATCATAAATATGTTTACTGTAAAACCGAAACTAAAAAATTATATATATACAAACTATTTTAATATATTACATATTTTATAAAGAATAATAATATATTTCATTTTAATATTTAATATTAGTTTTTTAAAATTATAAAGGTGAAAGAGAGTATAAATTCACCCATATTTTAAAAGTTTACGGGAGATTTTTTTCTATTTCAACACACAAAAATCAAAATAATACTGGGCGAAAATAAAAAGATAAAAAAAAAATACATTTTTTCTGTGTTTAAGACATAATTGCGTTCAACAGACTAAATTCTATAATGTAAGTAAACTATATTATGGAAATTAGTTTTCGTAATACTTTATAAATGTAAAAAAAAAAAAACAAAAAAAAACAAAAAAACTGGATAGTACAAAAAGAAAAAAGAGACGTAGATGATTCACCATTAAAGAATCATCCTATCGATCCTATGATCGTAGCGTACTGCTAAATATTCAGAAAGTCCCAGAATAAGTTACATAATACAAACAAAATGCATAGGGAGATGTAGCATTGTTCAGAACAAAATAAGAAATCTTCCACATGCGTGTAAAATAATTATAAAGGAAACTAAATATTAACTTAAAAGTTAATAATTA
The DNA here is from genome assembly GCA_016859785.1 of Macrotyloma uniflorum. NCBI lineage: Eukaryota > Viridiplantae > Streptophyta > Magnoliopsida > Fabales > Fabaceae > Macrotyloma > Macrotyloma uniflorum. The sequence continues at coordinate 2,158,959 of BDMB01000029.1, forward strand.
CTGAATAAAATATAATTTAATCATTAAAATTAATAATACAATATAAGAAATATTAAAAAAGAACATTTGAGTGCAGGAAATGTTACAATTGGTTAGGAGTTTATCTAGTTCTTCCTACGGCCGCAAATGATGTCTATGGCAGCATTTAAGTATAGAACATAATTTGTTTTAACGATATAATGTACTAAAAAATTTGGTCAACAACTGTTACTCGATTTAAAATTGATATTCACAACTTTTCTCTTCCATCTGATCTTATTCTTAGTGTTTTTTAACGGAGAAAATGTATTTTTATTTGAAAATACTTAAAAGAGTTAAGTTGATCAATATTATGTAAAAATCATACTTTATAATACACTTTTAAATTTTAATTTTTTCTCTTTAAAATGCACTAAAATTATACTGGATAACACAACTTTAAATTTTTTTTTTCTTAAAAAAATATTAAAGTTGTACTTAATAGTACGATTTTACTTTTTTTTTCTTTTCTTTTATTAAAAATTAAAGAAGTCACGAGTTACTTTTTTTTCTTCTAAAAAGTAATGGTAAAAAAAAGAACTATTTTACATTATTAGATATTTTGTATTTTTATTATTCATATTTATATATATTTTATAAACATTTTATACTATGTATAATTTTTTTTAATATATGAGGTTTACTATTAAGTATGACTTTTTCAATTTAAAAAAAAAAGTGAAATTATATTATAATTTCTTTAATTTTTTTTTTAAAATAATAAAAAATAAATTCGTGTTTGATAGCATAATTTTTTTATTTTTTTAAATTTAAAGTCATGTTATCCAACACGATTTTAGTAAATTTAAAAAAAAAATGTGAAGTTAGATAATTTTCAAATAAAAATACCTGTTTTTCTGCGAAAGCCTACCCTTACCATTTCTTTGGCCTTCACTGTATTTCTCAGACAGTATTGACTTGTAGTAAGCCCCTCCTTTTCCGATGGAGAAGATCCAGCACAGTGAGGTGGAAGTGAAGGGACTGAAGTTGCATGTGGCAGAGATTGGAAGCGGTAAGCTAATTCCTTCAAGACCCTCTTGGAATACTGTCTAATAGTCATTTGCATCGACTTCATATTAATGATCTTTTTGTTTTTTAAGGCTCCAAGGCAGTGGTATTCTTACATGGATTCCCAGAGATCTGGTACACATGGAGGCACCAGATGATTGCCGTGGCAAACGCTGGTTATAGGGCTATTGCCTTTGATTTCAGAGGCTATGGACTCTCTGAGCAACCAGCGGAGCCAGAAAAGGAAACCATGTATGACCTAGTTGATGAAATCGTAGGTCTTTTGGATGTCTTAAACATCAGCAAGGTAAGGAGTTAGATGTGCCACCCTCACATGTTTTATGAATTTGTCAGTTTTGTTGTGAAATAAAACTGTAATGTATGGTTAAAATTCGATATCCAAGTTGTGAACTTCGGTTTAAATCTTCAGCATGCAGCCCCACAATAGACGAGGAAGTAGTAAAATAACAGCGCAAATAGAAACTAGGAGATGGTTTGTTTCTCCTTATAACTTGGCTTGTTGAAAATATTGATCTAAGGCTGATGAGTGAGAGGATAGGTTAAATCAATTTATTTTTTTGTAACCAATGGGACTTCAATTTAACATCAAACTAATATCCCTCTCACCATTTTGGTTTATTTGGTGTGAAATGGTACCTCCATTTATGACTTCGTGTGCCAGAGATTCGACCAAAGATTAACTAATTGGATGTTCTGTTACAATTGTTTATATCAGGCTTTCCTTGTTGGCAAGGATTTTGGGGCAATCCCGGCATATCTTACAGCAGCTGTGCACCCAGAAAGAGTAGGTGCTGTCATAACTTTAGGCGTTCCTCTCATGCTTCCTGGTCCCTCTGCTATCCAAAACCACCTTCTCCCCAAAGGCTTCTACATTACTAGGTGGCAGGTACAAATTTCATCTGGTATCATAAGTTTTATGTTCCTTCCAGTTTTAAATATTAGTTAGTAGTTACTGATTAATTTCGATTTACAGGAGCCTGGAAGGGCAGAAGCAGATTTTGGGCGCTTTCCTGTGAAATCGGTGATAAGGAACATCTACACTCTCTTCTCTAAGAGTGAGATTCCAATAGCAGCTGATGATCAAGAAATCATGGACTTGTTCAATCCATCAAATCCTCTACCACCATGGTTCTCTGAGGAAGACCTTGCAACCTATGCATCTTTATATGAAAAATCTGGTTTCAGATATGCATTGCAGGTTCCTTACAGGTAAACAGAACAGATTCCCATTTTCCTTCTTTCAAAACTGAAAAGGTGGAATTCATTTCAAGGTGAAACTGAAATGCTACTCCGAATAATCTTTCCCAATTAACAATTCTTATAAGACCTAACATTTTCCTAGTTACTTTAAAGCATAGTGTTATTATAAATAATCAAATTTCAATAACATTGCATTTGGACTATTTTTTGCAGGAGTCTCAATGTGGAAACTGGCTTAAGTGATGTGAAGGTTACAAATCCAGCACTTTTGATCATGGGTGAGAAAGATTATGTTTTCAAGTTTCCAGGCATGGAGGACTATATCCGAAGTGGGGTAGTGAAAAATCTTGTGCCTGACTTGGAAATCACATATATTCCAGAAGGAAGCCATTTTGTGCATGAACAAATTCCAGACAAGGTGAACCAGCTGATCATTGAGTTCATTGACAAACAAAGTATCTGATTATGTTTTACGGCTAAAAGCATGTTTCCATTAAGATTTGTGTAATTTCTAGTCTGCTTAATCCAACGCACGCTGTAATATCCGGCTGTGATAGCTCCAGTTCATGAAGGGGGTATATGTTGTAATAAAGTCTGGAACTTCATATCAAATAAAATTTGCAATTTGTGATGGTTGATGTTATAAAGTGGTAATGAGAACTTACAGTCATTTATCAGTTTTAGGCCCAGCCTGAACTTATAAACCCTTGGAAACCGTTGAGTGAGCTTGCAAAACCTTGTAAGTACCACCAAAGACTCAATATGAAAAAAAATAAAAATAGAGGAAAACAACTCAATTCTCGCATCCGTTATCGTCCTCGAGTACGATAGTACCATATAATACTCATCTAAAACAGTCAAATTCTGCTATGTAATAATCAACAAAATTAGAAATCTAAATGCCACACACTATTACCTTCTAACGCACTATAATAGTAAAAGCATGAATGGAGACTCTCGTTGCTGAATTTTGTGTTTTTTACCAAATTTTAATTGAATAAAAATACTGACAAAGAAATATGTTATTAGCGCAAAAAGAACATCCATTTCTTACCTATGTAGGAGAAACATGTTCTTTCTCTACACTATACCTAATGACTCTCTTATTATTCAGATTACAGTATTGCTTATATAATTGATACACGACCCCTGTTCTACAAAATTTTATGTAGAAGAAGAGACAAATGCCAATCAACAGAGGGAGTAACTTAAGATCGTTAAAATTAAAGCAGAACCGAAGGAAATTAGTGAATCGTATCAAAAATCAGTTACAAACTACAAAAGAAAATGAAAAAAGGAGAATATGGTTCAATGTTCAAAACTAACACAAGAATTCCACATCATGCGTTGATCAAAGAAAGACCACAAATGAGAACAACTGCATAGACAGCACAATCCATGAACACAGCATCCGCCACATTCTGTGCCACCAAACACAACTCCAACGTACTGGCAAGTTGCGAATATTCACCTCCACCATCATCAGAAGAACCTCTTCTGGGTGTTCTTCCAAAATCCCTCTGTTCCCCGAAAAAGAGTCTCGCAATCACAACTGTTAGATTGGTCACGATGACAAGGTAGAGTGGCCTAAAGCTGATCACAGTCGTGAAAAAATTTGTACCCAGAAAAGATAAAAGCACCAGAAGCGCCACGATAATGGAACAACAGAGACGGGTAACCCTCGAGGAATCGATGGCACGAGTTATGTCACTCGGGGAGACGAAACGTTTCGGTTCTTCGGTGTACGGTGGTGGAGGTGGTGGTGGCGGTTGTAATTGGACTTGTTCGGGTTGGGGTTCAGAACTTGGGAGAGTTGAAATGTCTCTTTCAGCCTCGTGCTTAGGGGGTGTTTGGATTGCGGTGTTGGGAGCATCGTGGTCGTTGTAGGGTTGGGGATTCTGCGAAGTGGAATCGGAGTGGTGAACTAAAATAAAAAAAAGGAGATTAGAATTGGAGTTTGGGATTATTGATAAGCTGAATTAGAAAAGAGAATTGGAATTGATGAAGAAAGGCGAAGGTACTTACCAGAAGCGGGAAGGGTGGTGTTTGGATGGTGGGATTGGGGAGATGAAGCGGCGGAATCAGGAAGCGTGGGAGGGAGTGTTTGGATCCGACCCGTGATGAAGGCGAGACGGTCGGATCCTTGGTCGAGGATTCTTCTTCTTCGTCGAGCGTCTCTGCTCTTCGCTACTTCTTCCATTCTTCTTTACTTCTCAAAATTCTCTTCCTTTCCACTCACGTTTCTCTAGTTTGACTACCAGTCTACGCAACTCTTTGCCCCTCATCTTCAATCTCAAAAGTTTGGTTTTGTTTTCAGAATTATTTTTAAATATTAATATCGTCAGATTTATACATTGAATAATTATTTTCTTTATTTGAGACAATTTCCAAGATAATTAACATCACCTAATTTTACTAATCTCAATTTAAAAGATAAATTGTAAAATATCCTCATTAAAACTTTATATAATGAATAAAAAAAATTATTTATTTTTACAACCAAGAATCAAACTTTTTCATTTCTATAAGATGAATACAGAGAAAAGACTTATTCCAAAGTCTTTTCATTCCTTCTTATCCAAGGACTCCACAGATACAAAGAGAATTGATGACACTTTTCCTCATGAAACACATCAACATCTAATCTCCCTAAACATTATAACTAGCTTGGTTCCCATATAAAGCCATAAACAGTCTGTAAGTAGATTTCACACTGCATGAACCATCTTTGGTAAATTTCCACTTCCTAACATTCTCTGTAACACCATCCAGAAGTGGCATTTGTATGATTAAAGGAACAATATCACGTGGCATTATAGCATGTAACAAAATTGAATCAAACCCGCATTTTTGTGATCAAACCCGCGAATCTATGGTTGCTTCCAGATGTTAATAGAATCTCTAGCACCTATCCTCATCTCACACCAGCTTTAATCAATGAGGAAAGTATTTAGTTTTGTAGGACTTTATTATCATAGCATTGAGACGAATCAACAGCCTCCATCCTTGTTTCCCAAGCATTGCTAAATTAAGCCTTGCAAGTTTGAGAAATTCATGCCACCATTTCCTTTCTTATAGTAAGTTTCTCCCATTGCATCCATTTCACACCTTCGACATTATTATCCCACCAGCACGAGTTAGGCATCCTTTGAATCTCATCAGATACAGATTTAGGAAACAAGTATGTACTCATCACATAAGTAGGAATAGTTTGTGTCACTGCTTTAATCATTTATAAAAATTAATGAAAGATGAATCTATGTTTCACCTTAATATTACTATATCTTTTTCTTTTTTTTTAATTTTAATATTCTTTTGGTGAGTTTTTTTGGCTAATCCATATTTTTATTTCTATTTTATATTTATTCTCATTCCAAGTACAGTACTTCAATTTTGTGGTTCTTTTTATCGATATTTTTTTTTTTTCATTTGATTGTAGACTCTTAATTAATTTTTGGTTACAACTCTTGGATTCACATAGTAATTGCAAAAGTAGTAACATATGGCTGAGACATTGTACTTGTATCTTAAGAACATAAGGTCATTAATTTCATGGTATAATGAGACTACAAACTTATACCTGTAATTATTTTGTAAAGAAGTCTCTTACGCGGAAAAGCATGCAAAACAAGCATTTACTGCATCCAATAAGCAAAAAATAAAGAGGCCATTGACACAGCTGCTTAAGCATAGTTTTCACATAACTCGAAACTTTACAAAATGTATACAAACCCTACTAAGGCTGGCTCTTATTTTATTTATACTTTATTTACCTTGGTCATGAGATACGGCTACAGATAACATAACGCCTCCTTTTCAAACTATGTAGATTCTCAGAGTTCATAAGCTGGAAATTTAGACTGGGAAGGATCAATCATATCCAAGAAAAGATAAGACATGCCTCCTAGCCCTTCAAACAATGAATATGGTCTATCACCTCCATGCATTTCACCTCGAGATATCAGCTTATGAGCTCTGTCAAGCAAAAAGCAAGCAAAAGCCTTGGCCCTGTATAGATACTTCACATTCCCTGTAAGTTGGTACAGTGACAGAAACACATATGCATTCCCACTTATACCATGGCATATCCCAACTTTCTTAAGCAGACCACGATTCCAAACCACATCTCCTGCTTCCATAGCTGCATCCAAGAACTCTTTATCTCCAAAAACCTGTGGATTTTATTTTTCAAAAAAGAAAAAAGAAACCAAGTAGTCCATGATAACAAAAACATTTAACAAACAAACTTCAATTTGTAAAAATATATCTACATCTGTTTTATGATACAAAAAAGTCATGCATTCAACCAGAGACAGCACAGGCATCCAGTGTACTTATACTGGAAAATGATTCCTAATGTCATTCATATGACAATGCTCACATGAAAAATAGAAGGCATTGATGATGGCATAGACATAACTCAAGTGCTTCTACAATGCTACCATCTTACAAAAACATGAGGCGAAATTGCTAAAGAAAAAGCATTTAACCAATGCAACAGATCACGGATCCATAAATAAATATAAATTTTGCAACTCTCTAAACTATCATAAAATTCTTATTTGAGAAAACATATGTTATCAAGTGAGTTAAGGTTATCTATCTATAACCTTAGCTGCTTTGACAAGTGTAAGGGCTATCCCTGGAGCTCCATGACACCAGTGCACAAGAACGTCGCTCTTCCTATCATCTTCACTAGCGGGATAATTTCCACTGGAAAAGCGATTGCTTATCATATATTTGAGAGTTCCCTTAACGTCCTCAAGCTCATCTGGCTTCAACTCCATATCCATCAGCACATGCATAATCCCAGCCAATCCATGTGCAGCACCCCAATACTTCTCCCCATACCATTCGAACATCAATGGGCATCTTCCCTTCCTACCCAACGCCCTTCCACTTTTAATGACTTCATCAACAACCATGGCCTGAAAAAAAATTGAAAAACATAACCCCATTGTACTTATTGAGTCCTCTCCCAATTCAGCACACAACAAAGTAAAAAATGACAAGAATAGTTGGAAACCAAACCCACTGTATAATTGGAAGGAACTGTCCCCTGACCAAGGTGCTTGTTTAGGAACAAACATGCCCACAGAAAACCAGCTCTCCCATACAACAACTCGTCGGGAAGATCTTTTGACAGCTTAATCTGCACCACAAAAGCCTTAGTTGTTAATTGTTATGACTGCATTCATCACATATATTGTGATCTCAAACAGTTAATAAATCACCACAATATAACCTCAACAAATAAATTAAATAAATGCAATTATTTTTAACATGATTTCTGTTATATACTTCAAGTATTTCCATTGAAGACAATCCTGCTCAAGCCTAACAGAACCATTTTCAATGGCAGAGCTCTAGCCTCAAGCCTAATAGAACCCTTATGGACGGCCAAGAATTTTTAAATTCCAAAAGATGCAGAGTCGATTTTGAGTTCAAACAATTGTATATCACTTTCACATTAATTTCATCCAAAAACAATTTGACACAGGGTGAGTGTAAACAATTGTAGATCACTTGCACATTGGATAAAAATATTATACCAAATTTTAAGTTGCTTTTAGAGAATAAATAAACTAAAATCCTAACGTAAAACACTTCACTTCAAAGTCAATACTAAGCTAAATCAATTTCATTCGTAATCAAAGTTTACATATGCCAATTCAAACACATACCTAAATAGTAATGAAAAGACTACCTTTTCGAACTGAGCCAAGTAGTACCTGAAGGACTCATCATCCCCAGCGTGTTTTGCAGCCACGGCCCCGAGAGAGCACACCCCAGCACGCCCACAAATAAAGGTCACGTCCCTGTCACCCATTCTTTCAAAGTGTGAATCCTTACACTTAACCACCACGCAATCACGCACGCTGAAACATGAAAGTAAAATTGAAACAGAAAGAACCTGGAACGAACGGAAGCCGCATCGCAAGCCTTCACAATCTGAGAGCAAAGAGAAAGATCGTTCACGTTGCGTGTCACTTCGTAAGACTTCAAGAGCAGAAAAGCGGTGCCCAGAACGCCGCAGTAGAGAGTGAAGTCACCAACCTTCTGCCCAGAAACCCCCCACGTTTCTATCACTATCTGACACCAAACCACACACGTGTGAGAACGGAGAAGTGTGCATCAAAAACAAGAAAGATAAGGAATGGAGGGTAGGATTGGTCGGGTACGGTTTCTTTGAGGTCCAGAGCGGCGCGTTTGAGACGCTCCGAGAGTGGCACGTGGGGCATGGCCAGGAGCTGCGGGAGTGAATCCCCCACTGTGAGGACTTCTTCATGTTCCTGCGGAGTAGACGGCGTCGCTTCGGGTACGAACTCGGGCATCGGGTTCTGGAAGAACCGAACCGCCATGGCTTCGGGTCTGAAAAAGCTCCAAAAGGAAGAATGAACAGAAGCAAGTGAAGAGAAGAAAGGTGCTGATGTTTATTTTTAAAAGCGACACCGTTTTGGTTGTTGCTGGGTTGCCGATGCTGTGCTTCGTGTAGTCTGAGCTGTCGAGCTAATATGCTTACACCTCATCTCCACCTATGTGTCGTGGCATGCAATGAATGTTTATTGGGAAAAAGTAATTAAATTAAAATAAAATCATTAATGTTAAAATTAAATTAAAATATTAAGCAAGTTAAATGATGAAGTTCTCGAATGTTTATTTATTGAAAACTACTTATAGTGCTATTTTTAGTATTTTCTATTCTGTGGGATTTTATTAAAGTAAACTATACTTATCTAGTTTCTAGATTTTCTCACATCTAATCAGGGATTATATTACTTCCGTAGTTTATGTGCAGGTATATATGAGATTCAATCTTTGTGTAGATATATCTATCTTCTGGTGCAGTAAAAATGCCCTTTTGAGAAATCCGGTTACAAAAGAGGCTGAAGAGTGTAAGATATTTTTTCATGAGAAAAAAGTAAGTTCATCGATTGTAATACAAGACAAACTAACAACAAATAAAGATAGAAGGTAAAGTCAATCAACAAATTGTCACACAACACCTATCATATAATATATATGCTGTCAATTCATGCTATTGAGCCAACAGATTAACAACAATGATGTCAATTTCTCCAATAATGAAGTTGTATAAAAAAGACTTATTTTTAAGTTTAAGAACCTTAAACAATTTCTTTAGTAACGTGTTGGAAAAAAAAAAAAAGTGGAGTAGTTAGAGAGAATTTATGGTGGGTAAAAGACATGACCAACTCAACTTAACAAATGTAGCTGAGGGTGTTCCAGCAAAAAAAGTAGCTACAAATGGGCACACGAAAGGCCTCTACCGTAGAGAAGGGTGAGCAAGTTGCTAGTTCTGAGCCAAAAGCTGCTTAGAGCATCTATAGTAAAATTGTTTAACTCGCTTAAGGTGATCATATAATGTCGGATAAAATTCAGAAGCTGCAATTAGTTTTTTTCCAATAGCGTAATTCTTGAGAACATAAAACGGAATCTACATTGTATCATCATAGCTATGGGTTTCAGCTTGTCTTGAATAGCATTGGTCTAGATTATTAGAGATATCACTGTGTGTATATCAGCTTACTGTTAGGACAATCAACAAGTTTCTTCATTTTGTTATTCAATTAGGTTGGTAGTTGTAGCCTCCATGTCAATAATTTTATACTTAGCCTTTATTCTTATGTGCACATAGGCCCTTAGCCTCTTTCTTTCTAGCTAGTTCATCTTTTTCTCCTCTAGTGAACAACTTATTCTTAAGATGGATTATTTTGTCAAAAGATTTGGAGTATTTAGATGCAATTTTTTTCTATCATCTTGTTTTGATATTGGAAATTTCCATGAATTAAAAGGGAAGTGGGACTTACTTAAAATTTTAATCCAGAACTTTTTCCTTTTTTAAAATGCAGCTAGAAGAAATGGAATTAGTTGAAACTGCTGAAGTTTCTTGTCCTGAGAGCAGTGACTTCAAACCAAAATATGCCTTACCATGGAGAGGAGGATTTGGTTCTTTAAATAAAATAAAAAGAGGCTGAAGCTACTAAACTAAATCATAACATGCAAAAGAAACTGAGTTCTTTATTTGAATACTTACACCGGACATTACTTTTCATCTAATTATTACATATTCCCTCAATGACTGACTTTTGATCAACGGAATCTCAAGAACACGATCATAGGTTAACCTTTGCGCAACCTTTTTTCCTTTTATATCGTTTTCACCAATGGCTTGAACCAGTGTTTGATCATGAATCATGAGCAAATATATATACAAGTAAGCTTGTGCTCTTTGACAAGTGATTTCACTAATCATAGTTTACAGCTTAAAGTTAAAAAATTCAAGCCTCCCCAAAACTTATCCTATTTAGACTTGTGAATCTACTCATCCTGAAACTGTTTTCCTTCAAATGTCTGTCCAAACATCCACTTTGCGGGTGCTACATTGTAAGATGTGAGTGTTTTTCCACTACTGATTGTTACCTCAAAGGACAATGGCTGATTTTGGAAGTTGACATTGCAATGCCAGTTTTGTCCCCAGTTCCTTGCCATTGGTATCCATCCTGTTCTAGACCCCTTCACTTTCACAGCAATCACTTCGCCATACAGACCGACATTGGAAATCAGCACTTGATAGAAGTGAGAACCCCCACTCATTGTGAATCTCATGCCACCACTTCTCTCACACTTTACTCTACAAGAAACTTAAATATTAACATGGTAAACTCAAGGGTAAAATGTGTTTCAAGTCTATTTACTTTTATCAAATATTTCGGTCTCATATTTTACTTTGTAAATTTCATTCTTTTAACAGTTATCAAAAGGGTTAGAGTGAGGGATGAAATTCTCAAGAAACATAAAAAATACAAAAGCGAAGATCATGCTTTCAAAGTATAGGTAATGACCAATTATGACTGAAAATTGAGCTCCCTAAAACAGATTTTACCCTAAATTTTATCAATCTTTATTGTTGAAACTTTTATTTTGGTTACCTTCTATACTGAACCGGCACTATATCAGCTTTATTCTTGGCAATTTCAGCAAATGCAGCCTGTGACATCTCAAAATGTTCTCTTGGAAAGTTGCACCAGCCACCATAATCGACAGAAAGCCCATAATTTGGAGCACAGAAATCTGTAACAGTAACAACTACAGAAGGGCTTCCCATCACACACCACAAGATGTGGTCAACACACCTGATTTCATAACAGGCCCCACATGTGCTCCCTCTGTCGAACAACATGGTGCTTAAGCCAGCACTGTGTTTCCCATAACTTGCCTTGTGGAGGTCTCCATAACCACAAGCTCCTTCTGCAACAACCACATTGTCAAAAACATGATGTTGTTTTCATCTTGAGACTATGTAAGAAGAACCAAGGAGAAAGAGAAGTAGTACCAGTGACAAGAGACCCCTCTGAGTCCTTGGCATAAGTTGCAGTGGCTTTCTTCCACTCTTGGTCCTTGTAAGCAACAATCTTCCATGAGTGCAGTAAAATCAAGTAGAGAAGTGTAGACTGAAGAACACCCATCTGAGAAAATAGAGTTTAGAAACTGATTAATACTTTAAATTGAAATTCTTTTATGTGTATTATGTTTTTGTCGTATGTGGGGTTAATAGAGGACTAAACAAACAGGAAAAAGAGGTTCTTTTTCTAACAGCAAATGATGATGATCTGATCTCCTTGCTAAAGATGGAGATATAGTTTGGATAAAAGTTTAAACTGTTTTTCTTAAAATTGAAATGCCCTTTTTTAAATTTCAAAATATAAATGAAGAGCAATAAGTTTAATATCTTTGAAATAAAACTCTTCAGAACAATAAACTCTTCCAACTACATTCTTTTCATCTAACCATATTCATGATATATGTCGAAGTTAAAATTTGTAGCTAAGTTGGAATAAATTTTATTTTGTAAATTAAGTTTGCAAAAGTATTTCTTTTTTCTGTTTCAAGTTGAATTTGAAGACAAACATAAAGCAAAACATAGTTTACAGTTGAACCCAACTGAAAGCAATAAAAAACTTGAGACTTCCCAACCGAAAATCAAACCTAGCCATAAGCATTGACAAATTTCAGGAAGGATCATTAGTTTCCAAATGGTGGGGACATGAAATAAGCCGAGAAATATGGTAATTTGTTGCACATTCCGAGGAGCCTGTTTTTCTTTTGTTTGCTTTCATGCTTTTCTATTGTCTATTCTTTTTAGGCAGGAAATGGAGTGGAGAGTCCAAAAGGGGGGTTTGGAGCCTGCAATTTGGATGGACTTCATTCATACAGAAGGGTTTTAGGCTTTGTGTTGGTGGCAGACACACACAACACAAAAGCTCTGCTACTACTCTTCATTGTGGAACCTTGACTGCTAAAGTGCTTCTTCATTAATCATTTTGTTTCTGGAACATCCAGTGTTTTAAGGATTTGGTTACTTGATTCATGCTTTATTCTATTTCTATAATATGATAAATTGATTGTATAATTGTTCATTAATTTATGGGAAGATAAATTTGTACAAAAGTTAAATCCTTGGTAACTTTTTTAGCTTCTAGAAACTAGAAAAGAAATGCTGATAAGTAATCACTTAATAAGATAATCTTAAGATACTTGAATAAATTATACCTGTACTTTTCTGAGTTTTTCTTTAATAGATTACACACTTTTTTTTTTAACGTTTACATTAATATATTTTTCTTTAATAGATTACATTCACTTTTTATTTCTTTGTAGTTTCATCTCCTAGTCCCTTCAATTCAACATTATAAATCTTTCACTTAAGATTACCTGAATTTTTTTTTTTTTTTCAACTTCTTTAAAGTATAGGTGGAAGTTTTAGTTAATGAAAAATAGTATTAAAGCTTTTTTCATGATTTGAAATAAATACTTAGTTCACGATATTTTTTTAATGTAATAATAATATTATATTAGTAAAAATTATTATTTAAGTATTTTATAAAGAGTAATTAACATATTATCATCCTAATTAACAAAAATTTGTATCTGTTAAATGGTTCTAACATCTTTATTATTTAGAGCTGTGAAATAGATTAGTTGAATTTGATTTAACCTAAATTTACATGTTACTAAAAAGATTAATTTTATTTAATTTATATTTTAAAACGGATTATGATTTTAAATTTAATCTCATTTTATATAATATTCACGAATTAACGAATCATTTGGATTTATTTAAAAAATAAATTAAAAAGATTAAAATAGAAAAATTAAAAATAATATATATACTTTAAATTATATTAATTAAATTAATTTTAATATTAAATATAATAATTTAATATATAAATTATAATATATATTAATAAAATAATTTTACTTATATATTTTTTAAAATATATTTATTATTTTATAAAATAATTGTATACAAATACTAATTATCTACCTTTAACCTCTATCTCTGTATCTAAATAAGAAAATTAAATACTTTAATATCTTTTATATCTATAATTTGTATTACTTTATCTACCACAAACTTATAATTTGCACAAGTTGCAATATTTAAAAGGTAAATATTCAATTTTATAATTAATCATCTACCCTTCTCAATTAATTTTATGAAAATTTTCCCTTTATTTAGATGAAAATGTATAAAAAATAATTTATTTTTATAAACAATTATATATATATATATATATATTTTTATTTTACCAAACATCCATCTTAGAATTTTTTTTAAATTGTAAACCAATATTAATGATTTGCAAAATATATTAGATAATAAATTTTGAAAGAAATTAAAATTTTAAAAATTTATAATAATAATTTAATAACTTAAAATTAAAAATTTTTAAATTTTACCTAAAGTAGTACAAATTTAAACTATTCATACTCAATTTTTTAAAAAAATTATATATATTCTTTTTATATTCTCTTCTCGATTTAATATTAATGGAAACATTTTTTTACTTATTTTTAGTCTATACATTATCAATTTAATTAAAATTAAAATATCATTAATTTTATATTAATCTTTTAACTGATTTTGGTAGAAGTTTTTTAGTTTAAACTCAATCATAGTTATTTTATTTTTAAGTATATATCACACCTAAACTATCTTTTTATTAATAACATAAGTTAATGTTATTTTTCAAATTATATATTAAGAGATTTTTTTAATTACTATTAATTAAATTTTTTTAAGCAATATTAACAATGTCATTTTCTTTATATATTAATCATTAATCATAATTTTGATGGGTGTTAATGAGAATATTTTTTTTATTAATGTAAATAAAAGTTTTAGTGTTAGAATTTTAAGTGAGTAGGAATATATTGAATAAACATAGAAAAATAAATAATATATAAATAAAAAATAATATATATAAAAAAATCTATAATATTAATATTAATGTTTTAGTTTGGAAATATAATTATATTTTTTATATATTTTTCATATACTTATATTTATTATTTATTAATAAATATTTTTTAATACTTTTTTTCTTAAATATCTAACCTTTAATTGATATTGATAGAAATTATTTTTTCGTTAACATAGATAATTTTATGATATATAATTTTTATTAGAATTTTTTCGATTAATATTGGTGAAATTATTTTGTATTGGATGTCAAACAATTTTTTTAGTTAAATTTACAATAGTTATTTTTTTATATTATATAGTAATATTTATATTTGATGATGATAAAAATATTTTATTTAACTAAAATTAAAATTTAATAAATTTAATTATTTTATTCAATAAGAATAATTCAAATTCAATATATTTAAATTTTTTAAAAGTAAAAAAATTTATCATCCAAACACACTATAAGGCAATTCAATTAATTTTCATTGAAATATTGCTTCTATGATGTTAGTTGCTGAGTATCTATATAGATTTATACCATCACACTAAATTTTTATCATAAAACTCTATTTTGTATATGTGATGGTTGGTGCCGTACATTACTCTTATCCCATATTGGTAAGATCAAAGAGGGTGTAGTGCCTTATAAGGATGCACACCTCTCATCCCTTCGACCGGACAATACTTTAGAAACACGGCTGATAATAATCTTCGTTGCATGTTTTGTCATTTTCATTAGTTCATTTATTTACAAATTTTATAGCTAGATTAAAACGTTTCCGATTGAATGAAAAGTATGAAACTTTCTAAAAGAGATGATCCTGAGTGTTAGGTGGCCATCTTTTTTGTGTTATTATAATTAAAATTATCAAATGGATTGATCCAACCCAGTCTTATCTCTAACCTGTGATGAGTTATGGTCAAATTGCTCAAAAGATATCATGGAGATTAGTGTCTCCTCAAGACCAATTTATCAATTTTTTCTTTTTTAAATTTGAATGCTAAGATCAGGTACATAGTTAGCTCTTAAATGTTCTGGCTTATAGAAATCTGCATACATTTTTTAAATGATTCTACTGTAGGATTTTTCAACCTAGTGAATGAGTAGCTTCTTTCACCAATCATTCCTTATCATGGTGTGGCTCCTACTAATCTGCAAAGGTTAAAAAACCAATGATTTCAACTACCATTTGCAAACACCAACAAGATAATGGGGGTGACATCCCAATCATAACACAATCAACTAAATATAATTGCAAGAACAAAAGAAAAATTATATCTAACACATTCACTAGCTTTATCAAAATAATAGAATCACTATTAAATTTCTTTAATAAAAAAATGAAACAGAAATACATTATCTCACATATGCAATTGTTAGTAATGGAGTAAATCCAAAGTTTGCATTAAAATATGCAAATACATCTCTGAAATAATACAAAGGAAAAGAAAACAACTCTTATTTATTGAAAATTGGTCAGAATATATCATACAAAAGAAAATAAACCAAATCTTGTCAAAGGAAAAAACAATGTGGATGATTTCTAGCAATTGGCTCCCTAAAACAGTTACGAATTATTAGAAACTATTGAAAGTAATGTTTATTTTTTTTTTCAATTTTCACCATAAAAAAAATCATATTCTATATTTATTATATTTTATTTTTCATAATAATAAATATTCTTAGCGAAAGATTGATAATAAAATCTAATATTTCAAAATATTTTTATGTCATTCTTAAGAGTTTCTAATCTACTACTTAATGACATTCCAACGTTTAAATTAATAAATATATTTTTTGAAAGAAAAACTATTTCATTAATCCTATCTATTTTATTATTTTTTACCTATTTATAATTTTATAAAATGGGTCTGGTATAAAATAATCCATTTATTTCTTAAAAGTCTAATCACCTAATTTATATTTAAATAATTTATATTTAAGGATAATTTGAGAAGTTCTTAAATAATTCATTATTTATATTTAAATAATTCATAATTAAAATAAGTTACTTAAATAATTTATAATTAAGATAAGTTTAAATTAAATGAGAAATTTTTGAATAACCTATTCCTATAATAAATTATTTTTTACTTAATAATTATATATAATGTTAAAATAATTATTTATTAAATATTATGAATCATATACTGACATTAAATTTTTTTTAATTTTTTTTCATGATACGAATTATTCATCATATTAATTTCGTTGAAAATCTTGAACATTTGATTTCTCAATATGGTTCGTTTGATACTTAAAGTAAAATTATCATGATGATTAATAATTTCAAATTTAAATCTTAAATTTGCAATATTATTATTAATTTATATGAAGAAAAACTTAGCCATTACATTTTCTCTCGTAAAATATAGTTATATGATTTAACAAAATAGAATCAGTTACATTACTGAACATCAAAGTCGCTTTGGCCGAGTGGTTAAGGCGTGTGCCTGCTAAGTACATGGGGTTTCCCCGCGAGAGTTCGAATCTCTCAGGCGACGTTAATATTTTTTTTTCGTTTCCTACAAATTTTGTTTTTTTTTTCAAAAAAAAAAAAACTGATGATTTACTAAATAACAATTTTTAAAATTTGCCTCTGTAAAATTGTTTTCAATTCACAATTCATTGATTTTACCACGATGAATCAGTAAATAAATGTGTTTAATATTGTACAATGTTAAATATACAAATAATAAAAAATCATAAAATATTTGGGCAAATTTTTAAATTATCATAAAAACATTATATTAAATATGCTATAAGATAAAAAAAAAATCATAAGAAACAATTAATTAATATATATATATATATATCTATATATATAGAATATTGAAAGAATAACATTGTTTTTCGTTAATTGATGACTTATTTGAAAAATCAACTTTACAATAATATTAAAGAAGTTCCAGTAATGCGGTGTCTACTTGGAAGAGTTAATTCCTTAAAAGAGAAAGCTAGTTGCTTATGTTCTCATGAACTAAATTAATATGTGATTAAAACAGAACCATTGCATGCACATTACTTATCATATTTATATCTTTTAGTTACACAATGTATTATATAACTCACATTTTTTTCTCTATTAATTGCATAAACTTTTGTAATCTTTTTGTTTCAGAAATGGCATTTTTCATAAACTAATAATTCAATAGAACTACATAAGGGCTAATATTGTACTTTACAATAAATCTGAACCAATAAAAGTTGAACGAAACACCTGTCTTTAATGAAGACCTTTTCTTTTTGGTGTACATGGAAATTGATTCATGCAATGAGAGCTGAGAAGGAAAGTAGCGATGAAGAGGACCCACAATGTAGAGTTTATCACGAGATCATGACATGAAAGTTAAAACATTCAAGGATCCAGAATAATAAATATCCATTCAAGGACCAAGTACACACATTCAACCCCACAAGGAATTAGAAAACTACACGCTCTCTCTCCAATTTGGAGATGGCCACATTACATACATTTACTACCCACAGTTACAACACACCAGAAAAGTAGGTATACAAAATCAATATTGAACAAAAAATAAGGAGAAGAACCATTGGATGCCCTTGTGCACTCCAAATGGCTATAAAAAGAAGAGAAACTAATGTATATATAGCAAACAAAGGGTAAGAAAAGAAAGTTGGAAGCCCCTGTGAGACTACTTTTGAGTCATGGGACATCACCAACTTTATCTAGTTAAAATTTACTCATTAGTTACCCCTTTAGGAAGAAGGCTTGGGTGAACTAGTGCTTGTACCAGTTCCACCAAAGGCTTGTGACTAAGCGTAGAAATTTAGACGAGAGGTGTAAGTTGCCTTTGGAACCCAATTGCCTGGAATAACATCTCTTGCAGAGAGGCTTCTACCAGTGGAAGAGCTCAATTTCACCGAGAATGGTCCCCTTAAAGGTCCCCCAATAATGCACCAGTTTGCACCCCAGAGGTGATTCATTTGCAGCCACTCCGTAGACCCTGCCTGCCAATAGCAAAATACAAGAACAGTGTTATGAAATAATTTTGTTTGTAAATAGAGATCAAATCAACACTTAATTGTTTAATTTGTTTTTGGTAATTTAGTTCCAAACTTTAAGTCCTTTGTGGGGAGAAATGAGGAATGTTGAACATTGGTCCCATATCACATGCTTTGAGTTCAGAATATGCAGAAAAAGCACCACCATTAGATGTTGCCAATGGGCACCATTATGCATATAAGGAATAAGCCAGTGATAATATATTTAATAGGAGAGAAGATGTTCCACCAATTGCAAGCGTTGGCACAAATCTCTTTATCCTAAAGTGCAAAATATGGTAGTGTTAAGGCACGTGTACTAAGAGACACGTCCCCAAAATTTGGAATTGTCAAACTCTAAACATGGGAGAGGAACAGTAAAAAATGTGAATGACCATGATGCTTTATTTCATCTTTGGGCAGTTACTTTCGGTCGAATCTGCAACACTTTTCAAGAAGCAGGGTTCCAAGATGCAATCAATATATTACTATCCGTTGCACTTTATTAGTTAAAATAAATCAAGTGTACATTCTAGCTATAAATATATGTCAAGAATCTCTCCAATTTCATAAATTTCACATTACCACATTAGAGGCCATTAGCTGTAACGGCATCTGATTCTCTGATATCAGAAGTTTAAGATTCTTCTCCCGTGCATTATTTTTTGTGTTCTCCTATTTTTTACTCTTTCTTTCTATAAACTATGCATATATGAATATAAATATGGGATACTTGAGGAATATAGAGAGTTAAAATAATATAGTTATTATGTTAAATAAAAAGTATAATTTTGGGTATTTAACAAGAAGAGAGGAAAGATGCATACTTCTCGTATATGCATGGAGCCAATATCTCCTTCTGCGTCCTCAAACTCAACCAGAAGTGATAGCCAAAATGGAGTAGAGCCTTCGTTAACATGAAAAGCAATTTTTCTCCCGGGATATTTACAGGGTGTTCTGCAGATAATACAACCAGAAAGGACAAATCTCATTCATTAGATATTGATATTTAAAATGAGTCTTTCCTTTAATAATCTACAAAAACAAAATGGCACATCACTCAGGACTTAACAAGGGTAAACACAGATGCAGATAATGTAGCATCCTGATATATAGAAGCAAACAGGGAAGCACAAACAGAGAATAACCTTTTTTCCTTTATGGGGAAGCTGGGTTAATATTATAAGCTAGAAAAACAGTCAAAAGTCAAATCTTCACACTAAACAAAAGAAGGGAAAAACGGTCCTAGTCATAGTCAAAGAGTCAATGCCACATAACAAGGTCCCCATGCCCCAAAAAAAGTAATATAATCAACTGAACAATGTTCACACTTACAGTAGACTACACATGTGTATATATAGCTGTAAATCACTATAATTTTTCACATCTCAAATATCATGTTTCTAAAACATAATACATACATACCTTCGGTAAATGACAGGGATTTGACCACGGTCTCTGAGAGGACCGTTCTCGCCAGTAATGGCCATGCGACCAAAGGCAGCACCACTGAGGTCGAAGTGAGTTTGGTCAGAGGGACAACCTGGGCACTCGTCGGTTATTATGACTGTGACGGCTCGTCTCGAACATATGTTCTTGTCCAAACACCTCACCTTGTAGCAGGCACCACACCCTTCCCCGTTCATGAACAGCAAGGGCCCCACTGCTCCAACTCGCGCCCTGAACGGCTTCACATCCACCATCGAACCATACCCACATGCCCCACCTTCACACATCATTCACCCAATCAATCTCCACCCAACACCAACACGACTCACTCATCATTAACCCAACACCACACTCACACCATATAACTAAAATATACAAACTTTTTCAACATTTTTACTACAAAATTTCCTATAAGTGAACTTAATACTGCCACAGATTTGAGGCTAAAAACAAATCCTTTTAACATTTTTCCGTCAGAATTAAAAAATTTATATGTAAACAAGTAATGCATATCTTTTATCTGCAAATTACCAACTAAAACTTAAATTTTGATTAAGAACAGATTTAAAGCACATAAAAAAAACTAGAGAAATTGTGAAAACTAGAGAAAAATTCATTATATAAATTGCTGTACTTATATCAAATCTCAAAAAATTATATCTAAATTTTGTAACTTTCTGGTTAAAATTAAGATTTCGTCTAAATTATAAAAAAAAAATAAAAAATCTTTAATTCTGATGGGAATTCAATAGCAAAAACATCCCCTATTTCTCTACATTTGTATTCTCTGTTAACTGGGCAAGTGAAGTGTTTGTGTGTGTGTTAGTAAGTGAAATATGGAAAGAAGAGATCTTGCAAAAGTTAGTTACCAGTGCTGCCGTCTCCTTCGGGGTCGCCGTACCAGGTGGCCATTCCGGAGTACCAATGTAGGTCGGGGCCACGGTGCTGAGGCTGTCCCTCGGCGGCGTACAGCAGCACGAGTTTGAAGGCAAAGCTGAAGCAGGCGAGGCTCAGTTTGGCCGTGGCGGAGGCACGGTGGAGCTGCATTGTGCGCGGAAGCGAAGTGGGAGGCGCGGTGCCGCGGTTGGAACGAAAGGGTGGGGTTTGGGGCGTTGCCGACAGTGTGGTGGCGGCAGAGTGAGTGAGTGTGTATGGGTTTTAGTTTAGTTAGACAGTTAAAGGGAGTTTTGGGTTTCTTATAGTACAACAGGGTGTAACCCTTATTACGATGTGGTCCGTTGGTTTGGTGTTATTTACGGAAGGGTGCCACTAAGGACTTAGGGTGGGTCCCACCGTTAGTTAAGGCGTTAATTCCGCGTTTGCGCGGGAAGAAGGCAGAGGGGTCTATTAGTCATTTTGTCCTGAAAACAGACAAGTTCAGGTTTCAGTATAAGGAGGTGGTAGCATTTATATCTTTCTAGCTTTCACACATACCTTCAATTAGAATTAGTAACTTTGTTAATTTTATAAATTATTATTAACTGATAGATTGATTATTATTTTCTCTCTTAACATACATTTATTTTTCTATTTATATATTGTGATTTTTTTTTTCAATAAATGAGTGTTTTGAGTAATCTTTTGGTCAATGAATGAGAAGAAAAGTGGGAACAAATGTCTTATTTTCAATAATTTATTAAATCCAACAATTTACTAAATAGATTAAGGTTGCATTAAGCAAATAATCTATTAAGTAAAGTATTATTGTGTTGAAAAAAAAGTAAAAACATATGATTTTAAAGTTTTTGAATTAAAGAAATTATTTACTTGTTAAGTAACAAATCACTTAATTATTATTTTTTAAAAAGAAATATTAATAACTTTTTTAAAGTGAGAAACTTTGTTTTTATTTTTTCAGGAATAAGTATAAAAAATAGAAAAAAAAAATATTAAATCAAAGAAAATTAAGATACAATTTAAAAAAAAAATAGAAGAAGTCAAATAATAAAAATAGTTTGATAATGTAGTAGAAATTTCTCTTGAATAAAATGATAACATAAGAAGGATTATTCTTGAAAAAAAAAATTGTTCAAAGTGAGAATTCTAAAATTGTTTTTGGAAATTTTTTGTTTAAACGTCACATTTTTTCTAAACGGCACACTTTTATTCAAGTAAGAAATCTAAATATTGTTCTTAGGAGAATTTTTTTCAAGTGAGTTTTTTTTTTTTCAATCTTCCTTTTATGATTTAAGATTTTATTAAAAAATATTTTTAAAATTTAATTTGAATTAAATTATCCTATAGAAAAAATATTAAATCTTAACAAAAATTTCAACATAAAAAACAATTAAAAAAAATCTCAATAAACTAAATGAATCAATATCTCTTATTTAAAAACTATTTTATAAGAAAGAAAATTAGAATGATAACAAAAATTACCAAAAAGTTATAGAATAATTTTATCAATCTTATAACAAAAAGAAAGATTATACACCACCACTAATAGACTCATAAATATTGTTAGTAAAAATATATATCTTATTATTTTATTTTTTAAAACTAAAAAACAAAAAAATTAAAAATTATTTTTAAAACTTAAAATGAAAAATATTTTAAAAAGGCAAACAAAATGTATTTGTGAATTCCAAATATAGTTTTTGACAAGAGTTTTAAGGTTTTTATTTAGAATAATTTTTGAAAAAAATATTATAAAACTAATAAAGTTATAAATAGTATGTCCATGATTTGATGGGCATGTCTTGAATGAAATTCTAGAGCGGAACCAAATTGTTGGGCGTATATCCCTCTTCTCACTCTCACCTTCTCTCAGTGTGAACTTCTGAGGGATTTTGTTGACAAAACTATGTTAGGATTCTCCTCCTCTTCTTTTGTATATAAAATATTCTATCTGTTTAAAACGTTTCTATATTAAAATCACAAATACAAGAGTTGCTTGTAAAATTTTAAATATATTTAATTACCATGCATTCACATTGTCAAATATTTTTCCCATATAATCTATAATAGTAATATATATTCCCAATATAGTTATCACATAATTGAATTAAGAGTTCAATTCTTGATCATCAACATAATAATTGAAATTATTTTTAAAAAATGATCTCATTAATAATGAAGACTTATTGCATGATGGGTACGTTTCTCTGCATGTACTAACAAATACATTGTAATATCTAATCAGTTAATGAATGAATGTATTTATTATAACTATGAATAGTCTCCGGTGGGACTCATTCTCAAGTCACATGTATTTAGATTCCACGTACACATCTAATTCCAAAGAATCATATAAATAAATAATAATAATAATAATAATAATAATAATAATAATTTATTATTATTATTAAATTAGAAATATTTATGATTTATTTGAATTAAATGAAAGAAAAAAAAAAGAAATAAAAATAATTAGAAAATGAAATTGTTTGAGTTAGATTAAAAAAAATGAAAATTATAGAAATAAATACATAATTATGTGGATCTCACTTTCTAAGTTTCTTTGTTTTTTTCTTTTCTGATAATTTGCAGAAAAAGTTAGATTCATTGTTACCACTCAAATCAGTGTATCAGTATCTTTCTCTTATGTAATGCAGGTCCTCCCTTGAATTTTTGCAAATCTGCACGTCTCCCCTCCCTTTCTGAATCCAAACTAACAATTAGTAAAAATGAAAAAACATATCTTCTTTTTCATTTCACATCAAAACTTTCCATAACAAAGCATAGCTTAAAGAAACTAACAAAATATTGTTTCATAAGTGAATATATAAACTTATAACTCAATAATGTGTGCCAAAAAAGGAGAATGATAAGTAATTACATTGAAGAATAAAAACTTCAATGTATAATGTGAGAAAATGGATGTTTTTTTTTTTTTAGTTTGTGAAAGAAACTTTCAATGCATAGTATAGTACTATTAAATATAAGGATGACTTTGTCCTTACTGCATTTTTTACTTTACTAGGCTTCTGTTGTATGAGTGTGACTACTGTTTCTTAAGTTGTTCTCATTGTAAGATGGTGACAAAAATAGCTAGGTAAGTTTTCCATGGTATTTTAGTAGATACCATGTCAATATATTCACTGGTCGAGAAATTTGCGGAATGTTTCTAAGATTGATTGGCTTCATGGCCCTACGGACAATCTATTACCATTGTCTTTGTATATCTCATACAAAATTGTGGACCATAGTCTCATGTATAAACAAACAAAATCACTCTGCATATTTTCTGTTGAGTGTGTAGGTTAACCCTATAACTCTCTCTGCAGTATTATAAAGTAAGGCAAACTGATTCAACTTAACTGATAATATTGTGTTTCAGATATACATTTACTTCAAATGCTTAAAGAAACAATTTCACTAAATAATCAATCAACCATGAATACTAATATACTGATTATTGTAAAAAGTACTGAAGAAAATGCTACTGGACTGATTCTATAAGATTAAATTTGAACGAAAAGATATACCTGAGATAGAAAAAAAGAAGGAAAAATAAAGCTTTGTGACATAATCATACAAAAATATAGTACTTTGACTAATGAAGGGACAATATGAAAGCAAATTAGTCATTTCTAGGTCATGGCTCCGAAAGGTTAGGCAAGGGAAAGAAGGGTTTGTACTTAATTAGCACTGTCTTCAAAGTTTTATATTAGGTTTCTATTTCTTGGTTAAAATTTGCTTATTTATTATATCATTATTATTATTATTATTATTATTATCATCATGCATGATGAATTATTGATGAAAAATGGATCTCCAACCTGCCAGGAAATCCGCAGATTGTTTGCTTTCATACAATGTGAGAGATCCAAGATCAGGATTCTGGAAGGTAGTGATGACTACAAGGTAGCAAAATGATATTGGGGAAGGTAAAAAATATGTAGTACTAGCACTACTATACTACAAAATTTCAGAAAAGGGTTTTGTGATTTGTGCATAAGAATCTTTTGCATTTGTCTGCAAGGTTGAAAATTACACGTGCCACAAGTCAGTGGCAGCCAAAGAACCTTTCTGCTCCAGAGTTGAATGGTGGTTCTTACTCTAATCTCATTAATATATCTAATTACCGTTAGTGGAAAATTTTGTACTAGTCTACTACAGTGTTATTAATATCTTAATCATAAACTGTTGCAGTAGACAGAACTTGCAGGTATTATTTATATACAAATATGCAGTTCTGCGTTTTCATGCGGCCATGCCACTGAAGTCTGAAACCACGTTGCCAGATTTTGCTATCTAGAAATTAATTAACAATAAGTTTGTATTTCATATTTTCTTGGTACAAACAAATATATGAATGGATTCCAATGCCTTTAATGGAAGATTTTAGTTCAAAGGTTTAGTTTCTTCAAGTGCCATGTGCAACAAGATATGTTTTTTTTTCTCTTTTAATTGAAGAATATATATTATTGCATGGTTAAGCCGTCTTGAAACATGAACGAAGTCACGGTTTCAGACTTGTACTTGCGGTTTGAGACAAAGTGGCTGCAAAATAATTTCTTAACAAAGTAATGATAATAGTTTAATATACGAATAAAGCAACAAATGGCCATGAATCACGATATCTACTCAAAAGAGAGTGGTATGACCCCCAAACACAACTAAAAAGTGATTCTGGTGACTTTCAATAAAGTACGATTAAGTGGTGTTTAAAGAGGCCATACAGTATACTAAAGTGACTAAATTTGATTTTGTGAATGAAATAATATTAAAAAGGTAATTGGGCACGTTAAGATTGAATATAATAAGAGTGGAGTAACATGATGGGATACCCTAGAAATGAGTAGCAGAACAGAAACCGTGCTTTGAGAAAAGGAAGGTTGAAGAGGAAAGGAAAGGAGAAAAAATGTGGTGAATGCAAAGGAGTGTTTGGTTTCCCTTTTTCTTGGGTGTACATGTGGTAGCGTGCTACAATAGACTTTACGGGTTGTCCGAACGAGCCACATGGTAGGGCGTAGAAGATGGCCTGAATCTCTCTACTGTGTTTGGCAGGCTTTATGGCCATAAAATTTGTGAAATTGGAGAATTTGGTTTCCCTTTTCGGAAGAAAAACTCACAGGTCATGCTTGTAGTAGGTAGTCTATAGACTCTACATTCATAAACTTATCTTTTGTTTCGACTATAGGGGAAAAACAAAATGCTCGTGTATTTTCTTTTATTTCTTTTAAGAAAAATTATATAAAAGTATTCTCATGATTCCAATAATTGATATCACTTTTCATCAAAAAAAAAAATTCGTATAATTAAAGAAAAATATAAATATACATCCACTTTTTTTTTGTATTTACGTAACATGCATAAACACATCATATTTATAATATTAGTAATGTATATATTAAAATTAAATATATTATATTTTTGTTTTGTTTTAAAACCATAAAAAATATTAAAAATAAGATAAATCGTAATAGTATAAAAAAGAATTAAGTATTAAATAATGAATATTGAATAACTTGAACAAGATAAATTGATATGATACATTAATATGTGAAATTTATTTTAGAAAATTTATATAAGTAATAAATAATTTTTTTCTTTTTAAAATAAAATGATATGACTAAAAAAGTTACTCTTAATATTTTAGACAGATTAGAGAATTTATTAAAAATTTTAGTAAGTAAAATGAATTTGTCACTCTACATTTATGATTAATTGTTTTTAAAATAAAATAAAATAGAAAAAAAAATATTTTAGTGATTTTTATGATTTTATTATTTGAGATAAGATTAAACTGCATATTATTTTATTTACCTCTGTATCTCTGACCGATTTTAACTGTTTTTTTTCCTTTAAGTAAAAATTTACATAAAAATTACAATACAAATAAATGTTAATCATTTTTAAAATTAGTTTATTGTTTGAGATTTATACCAATTTCTTCCAAAAAAAAATACTAAATGGTATAGTTAACACTTTCATATGAATAGATGCAAATTAAGATTGAGGTCTACTATTAAGATAGTTTATAAAATACATTGTTGTAAATGTATAGTCTCGTGAACTAAAAGTAAGTTAATGCATAAGAGATATAATCCAAAAATAAAATTCAATTTAAATAAGAAAAAAAAAATCTATTAAATTGAGTAGACTTTCCTCTCCTAATTCATAAGAGATTAGGGATGATTAGGGATTTTATTATTTTTTTTTAGGTATTTTTCTTCCATTTTTTTTTGTTAATCTAGTATTAATTTGACCATTTGTGCGACTACATGTTTTAATTTTTTTCTTAAAGAAATTAATGTTTTCTTATGAAAATATTTATTTAGAAAATTAGTAAAACATGTTAGCATTCATTTCTAAATAAAATAGCTAAAAAATATTAAACAAAACATAATTTTCATCATCATTAGTATTAATATATCAGAGTCTGCTTTCTATTAATGGAAATTCTAATACCCAACCAAATTAATCCGTTCCAGAAAATTTACACTTTTTTTCTTTAACTTTTTTTAGTGATGTATCATTATTAGTAGTTATGTTGAATACATAACTAAGAGGTAGCAACTATAGAATTGAAGAAAATAATATTTTTTAAACTGAAAATTGAATAAAGTTATGGATAGTTAAAATTATAAAAAAATAAAAATTGCGCAAAAAAATATAAACTAAAATTATGAATACTTAAAAATTAAAGAAAAAAATTAGGAACCAAAACTATAGATTTTGTAAAATATAGAGACCAAAATTATATTTTAAATCAATAAAATTTAATTATTTTATACAAATAACATGAATACCAAATTGAGAAAGATTTATAGGTCTTTTAGTTATTCACCAAAATAAAATAAGATAAAATATAGTATTATATAAGGATTACATATCTTTTCTTTTTATTCACCATTAATTTTTTATTTTCATTTATAATTCAAAAAATTACAATATTTTATTTCTTTTTACGATGGCTACATTCTATAAGATGATATTTTTTTTGGATGAATAAAAATACAGGAAAGAAAAAATGCAATAAGGCCTAACATTTTTTTGTGTGGATAAATTGGCTTAACAAATTTGACTCTTGTTGGGCCCGCTTCAAGTTGATGCTTAAGAGTAGTTGGGGGAATCTATAATACATAAATTTGAATTACTGAATCATTCTAAAATTTAAAATTCCAATAAATTTTTAATATAATAGACTAGATTTAATGATTAGAAATTTAATGAAACAATTATTGAAAAGTTTGATAAATATCTCATTCTCTTAAGTATTTATCATCATTAATATACTTTTACATGATTAGTTAATGAGAAAAAAAAAACTAAATACTAAATTAATTAAATGTTTATATGATATTAAAATTTTATTATTATTTAAAAACATATTAGTATTTATATCATACACAATTAATATAAATGTCATTTGTATAATAATTTTTTAAACTAATTTTAAAAACTTTTTGTTATTATTAATTTTATTATAATAATTTATTTCTAACTTATTTTTGTAAGAAAAAGGTTAGACTTGTCCCGCTTGTGAAGCTACTACATCTTGAATACTTAGAATTGTTTGCTCTTCAGTTTCTCCATCCTCTAGCTCCATCTTCAGTTTCTCCATCCTCTAGCTACAACATATGTTTATTTTTCACAGTGACATTGATTTCGAATATCCCTCATCAGTTATGATTAATCTTAGTAAAGAATTTCTATGATCACTTCTAATAATCTTTTTTTTTTTCTTTTATCATTTCTTCTATTATAAACCTTTTTATTAAACAGGGCATACAATAATATAATTTTGGTGTTATAAAGACTGAGGTCAAACCATCAATTTGCATGAAGGAAAATTACTCAACAACAAGAATCATGACGTCTGAATTTGATATTTTCATTCTGAATTTGTCTCAGAAAAAGAAATATAACCATCAACATATAGTTTAATATCCTTGTTACACATGCTCATCTAATTAATCATTCTTCTTGTCCTTGTTCTCCTCTTTGAGAAGATGAATATCTTGGCTTATCATCATAATCTATTAATGCAATTAGAATCTGAAGAACGAATCTGCCAACTTGACGAAATAAAAGAAGGCGAATTCCAATTGGAAAAAATGCAAAAAGACCCGACAAGATGATGGAACTATACATGACTCCAATGGCAGTTACGAGAAGGGAAAGTGCAGAATTGTTACCCACAACTAGACGTACAGCAGCCAAGAATGCCACTGGTACTGTTAAAAAGGCAAAAACCAAACAACCCATTGCAAGGATAGTTACTCGTGTCGCCAGTTTATGATCAAAAATCAATGCCATCAACATAAGTCCACATGCAATTACAGAGCTATACATAGCTGTCATGTTGAAGGTGGTGAATACCCAGAATAGTGCTTTATCAGCCAAAACTGCCATCCCTCTATTTTTCGGGTCATCAGAACCGTATACACCTCCTGGCACAGTGAAAGCAGCTGCAAATGTCACTGTCACCATCAATGTGGCCACAACTAAAAATGTGTTGAGGAGTTCATTTAAGCTCAAATCCATTTTCAGTGGTTGTTGATGTTGAGAAAGCAACATATCATTTACCTTCGAGGGAACACCAGCTTCTTTTAATACTCGTCTTGCTAGAAACTTCATCAAAATTACAAAAGTTTAGAAATTAACATTAGATGTTATGCATCATCAACTGATAGAATTCCCAGTTGTGATTCTACACCTCATGATAGAGTAAAATAAAAATAGTATGCACTGTATAGAATAGAGTGAAATAAGCCTTAAGCACTTATTCTAGATATTAATAATTGATCATTACCTTCCGAATCGTCATTTTATTTTTCATAGCCAGACCAATGATATCTTGAGCCGTTAAATCGTTGTTATTCGAGAGCTTCACATCAGTCCTCTTATCTTGTGTGAAAAAGTATAGAACTTTAGGAAATAAATTTATTGAAGCCAAATGCAATGGGGTGTTTCCATTGTTGTCTTTCTGATTTATGATAGATTGATCAATCTTCGAATGTCCCAACAGATATTGTACCACGTTATTTTTTCCATTCTTCGATGCAACATGAAGAATGTTCTGGCCCTTTTGATTAAGGAGAACATCAAGATTAGTAACACATTTGTGTTGAAGAAATCTTTTTACCACCTTAACATGACCCCTTTTGCAAGCAAGGTGAATAGGAAGATGACCCTTCTTGTTCCCTTCAAAAACAGTTTGATCTGACTTCTGAAATGAATTTTCTAGTAGTATACGGAATCCTTCTGCATAACCGATGTAAGCTGCGTAATGAAGGGGAGTACCTTCATCTTCATCCCTTAAATAAACTAGCTCTGGTTTTTTCTTTAATATCTCTTTTATCAAAGCTATATTTCAACAACACAGAAAATAAGTTGAAACATAAAAACAATCATGCATTTATTGATACTCAAGAGACCAAAAGTACAACTATAACCTAATATAGTTTTAGACATAAAAGCTTAACTAAAGTTTATGAAATAAGTAATTAAGTAAAGTACCATAAATATAGTCATTAACGTAAACAATAATAATTTGGAGTAAAGAAGGAATATAATACCAGGCTTCCTATCCAATATGGCTGCATGAAGTGGAGAGTTTCCAAGGCAGAGTGGAAGAGGTTGATGAGCAGGGAATGGAACTTCCAACAGAAGATCAAGAATTTCCACATTCCCATTCAGAACAGCCAAATACAGTGGTGATCTCCTTGACTTGTTCAAACAATGAACCACATCCTTATCTCCAACTAAAATCTCTTTTACCACGCCAACATCCCCACTATACACAGCCTCATGCAAAGGGGTATTCTCATACTTATTTGTTTCTCTTGTCATCTCTTTATCTCTCATCCCATCGTGTTTTGTTTTCTCAACGGCATAATGGGAGAGAATGAACTTCACTATTGTAGAGTTCTTGGACCTCACAGCAACATGAAGTGGAGTATCACCTCTCACGTTTCTCTTAAGGAGAAGCTCAGGAAAGTGACAACAAATCAACTCCACAATCCGTTCTCTCCCCTTATCTGCTGCCACATGAAGCAGTGAATCACCAGCGCAGGTAACTTGATCAAAAACACCATTCAAAGCCACTTTCCTTCCATCACACACTCTTTGCAACACGTCAACGAAGTTATCCACGTTTCCATTTTCAACAACAGCATTAAACAACTCAGAAACCATAACTTCTTTCTTCCCAACAAGATCCTTATGCAGTAGTTGTGAAGCTGCATCTTGACTTTGGAACTGTCTTTTCTCCAATTCCTTCATCCTTCTGCTGCATCTCTCCTTCCAACTTGCATCATCTGAGTCAATAGGAATTTTTAGATGATCACGAGTCATGATTTAGGTACGCTAATTAATGAAGACTAAGGTTGTAACTATTAAGGTACTCGCTACAGATGTAAACTCGATATAAACCAGCAATACATACACCTGAGTATATTCAAATTATTTTGTGTGATGCAGCTGTCTATAAATTAAGTTACTAATGAACTAAATAATTAATTTACATCTACCATCATCAAAAGGGTGTACTGAACGTATATGGTAGGTAAGTAATTGTATATATAATTCTTGATTGACGTGAAGTCAAATTTTTAAGCCATTTTATTCATGAATTGTTAATGCTTATGGATAGATGCTAGATTTATTTATTTGGGTTCCCACACACCATGATCTTGAAAGAAGGGAAGACATTGAATATGATAAAATTTAGTCTGACATTATTGTTGGAAGGATGAAACACTCTTCGTTTGTGACAGACAGGCCAAGCCGGCCAGTTCCAAAGGTCATTAGAATGTCAACTTGACAAATAAATAAATTTTCCCAAGTTTGATATTTATGTTGGATTGAAACAAATTCTTCTCAATAAGATTTGAAAAAGAAATATCAAGTGTGAAAATATAGAAGATTGTGTATGATTTTTTTTTTTTTTACTTTTTAATTTCTTTTTTAGTGTTTTAGTGTTTTAATGGTGAATGTTTTTAAATATAGCAATTATACAATTATATTTTGCGATTTCTATTTATAAATGATGTGTTTAGGTCTTTCGTTTTTTTTTTCTTTTAAATTAAAATTATTTTTTGTATTATTTTTAAAATTTAAATTCAATTTGGTAAAAAGAAGGAAGATTTATAATTTCTTGTTTTTGAAAAATGGTTTTTTTTTTTTTGAAGATTTTTATTTTAGGTGTTATAATGCTTTAAAAATAAGTAAAATTAATCATGGAACATTGTAAAATTTAATCTTTTTCTTATTTTTATAAATTTTTAAATTAATTTCTTTACTTCTTTTATGTTGTTATATTTTACCGACGTGTTAACTCAATGCTAATAAACATAAAGACAACTATTAATGTGACCATTAATATTATTTATAAAGAAATATTTTAGAATTTGAGATAATTAATTTATATTTAATTTATTATATCTTAAAATTATTATATTTTAAAATTTATATTATTTTTTATTTTAAATTTACTTTTCATTTTAATATTATTATAAATATTTATTGATAACTGATTTCTATTGGAAAATCTGGTAACTGAGTCTTGTAACAATATGAAAAAAAACTTGTGACGTTATTTTTCGTATTTTTATTATTTTTCTGTTATTATATATAATTTATTGGTTGATGTGAAGTCAAATAATGATAAAATTTAAATTCACATAGTTGATTGAAAATTATGATATACTCCTCGTTTGTGACACTGAAGACAAACAATGACAAATCCCGTGAATAAATTTTTCGATAAACGGAAAAATTAGTTTTGTTTTTAAATTAATTTGAAGAATTCATAAACTCCTAAAAAAATTAATTTTAGTTTATAATTTTTTTTTAAATGTTTGTAGAAGTCATTTAACCAATAAGTATACTAGTTCATATTAATTTATCTAACCGCAATTGATAATTTATGATTAAATTGATTATGTTAATTTTTTAATATTATAAAATATATAAAGTAACACTTAAGCATAAATTATTTTAAATTAAAATAAAATTATATTATATATCTTGTATAAATATTAAAAAAATAATTCTATGTAACATTATTTTTATATATAGAAAAAATCATTAAAGTTGTAGGAAGCACAACTTCATCTTAAATAGTCGTACTTTAAATTTCACCTACTTAATTTTATTTTTTTAATTTTCCATTTGATAATTTAAAAAGTAAATTACATCATATTAGTTTTTTTTCTTATTTAATAATTTATTAAAGTAAAATAAATCAAAACAGTAGGCATACACAAAGCATAGTATACCAACATGAAACTTGCTCTAATCAATTTAATATTTTATGATATTTATCAAATTTAATATAAGATCTACATTAAAAAGGGATTTAAATTGTAAGTGAAGATAAACAAATTGAAATCTTAAATAATTTCAGCACTATGAATTTTATCATCTATTACGTGAGGAAACCCTACCTCATATTCATATATTAATAATATAAAGAAAATAATATTTTGACAACTAAATAGAGAATATACACTCAATAGACAACTTCTTTTAATAATATAATAATAATAATAATAATAATATTTATATTTCCCACCTAATTGTCAAAGTAACATCACCTATAATAAAGTCAAAGCCCCATATTCAATATTACAGATTTAAATTATTGATTAATGAAATAATTATGTTACGCATTATTGAAGACTTTGATATCAGTTGATAAATTATTAAAAATCAATCATCCTTCTAACATAATGCTACATATAATATTTAAATCAATAAAAAAATGTTTTTAAGAAGGGTATTATATGAGAAAAGCTTAAATTTTAACTAAATTTCTTTGTTATTTTTTAATAAGGAGAAGGTAGAGAAACTAACAAATAAACTAACTAAATTCTAACAAAACAAAAATTTCAGCTAAAATAAACAAATAATAATAAAAAAACTTCAACTACGATGTGAAAATATTGATATATGAGAAAAAAAAAAAAGAACTAAATCAGAATATGATCCATACGTAGTGAGTCTCCTTTATAATAGAGTGAAAAATATAAAAAGATCATATATTTAGAAAATCGATATATATATATATATATATATAAATAAAAGAATGTAAAAGAGTAACATTCTACATTATCAGATCCAACTCATTTTAAATCAAAGTAATGATTTTTTATTAGATACTAAATTATCTGAACTCATTATTCTCCTTCACATCATATTTCCAAATAACAAATATTCATCAAATGACATATATAATATTAATTTTCATAATTAATATATAATTTACATCTAATAATTAAAATCTATAAAATTTTTAATATGATTCAATTCCTTGTTACACAAACCTTCTTCTTGTCCTTTGTCATTTTATGATAAGATGAATCTTTGCCTTATCAACATAATCTAGTAATGTAATTAAAGTTCAAAAATCATATGGTGAAGAATGAATTACATACATTAAAATTAAATATGATGCAACATTATAAGAGATTATTTATTTTTTAAATCTTATATCAATTAAAAATATAACTAAATTATAGTATATAAATAAAATTTAATTTATTTTAGAAATTTATGTAATTAAAATATACATAGATTACTAAGGTCACATCAATACTATAACAATAATAATGATTTAAAATAGAATAAGTAATCAAGTAAAATAAATTAAAATTCTTTAATTGATCAATATTTTTATTGAAATCATCTTTAATTTTCTTTAATAATCTTATAAATATATATTATCATATCCAAAATTTATTTTCTTATTCAAGTACTCTTGAATTTTCTTTAATGTTTTTATAAATGTATATTATTTTCGTTATTTTTTAAGTATATAATCATGATATTATATACATAAAAAATAAAACTGTAAAAAAAAAAAGAAACGAGGATATTTTTGTATAAATACACTTAATACCAAAATTATAACTTAAATGTAATATCTCAAAATTATAATAAAAAAATAAATAAACAAATCGTAATATAAATAACGAATTAAAAATAATAATAATCTTTTTGCATATCATGGTATAAACTTAGAAGAAAAAAAAATTTACCTAAATCCGTAATAACATAAAAAAACCCAAAACCTTGGAAAACAAAAAAAAAAGGTAAAACCGCAAACCCTCTTTATTAAATTCTTGTCATTCGTAAGTGTTTAAAAATCAGTGTTATACATTTTGTTCTTTTAATTAAATCACTGTTAGATGGTTGAACAGTGCGAATTGCAGATGGTGCATAAAATGTTTATTTAACGTCTCCTTCAACTTGAATCAAAGTCCAAGTACATTCTATAAGCATTTCTATCTGAAGAGTAGTAGCCTTGGATCAGTGTGTCAACTTGGAAACCATGTTTCTTGTAAAGATTCAAAGCAGGAGTTCTCAAAGGATCCACATGAAGCATTATATTGCGTTTCACAACCTTCACAACCTTTTCTGCATGGCACTCCCTTCCAACGCAACAGTTTTAAGAGCTTTTGCAAAAGGGAAGAAGAACTCACACCCTTTTCTCAGGTATGAAATACCATGCTCTTTGAATGTCTAAGCTATGTAGCCTTTCTAGTCTTAACAAAATTAGAACTTTCTAATGACTACAGTAATTAGTTCTTTCCGAGTATTTCCTTATGAAGTATGTATGAACCTTCAATAACATGTATATAGTTCTTCCTATTGTACTGAAATAATACAAATCACCAAATCCCTTTAATGGAAGACATTCACAAAAACTATCAATAGAAAAACGTCTTTTTTTTTTTTCTTTTCTAATCACTATTTGCTATTGTGACAAAATCTGGCAGAAAGGAATTAATTACATTACACTTATTACAAAAAAAAAAAGAAAAAAAGCAGAAGGGTCTTTGTCTTTAAAAAAATTTAAAACAATTTTTTGTCTGTTTCCTTTTTTAAAATAAGCAACGCCAAACATACCACTAAAAATTCATTTTCTTCTCCTTCTGTTCTAAGTGATGAAATGAAGTTTATCAGAATCTCAAGTCCAAGAAGTTTAAACAGAAAAAAAATGTGGGAAAAAAGGGTCAATGATGTTTTTGTCTAAAAATGCACTCGACATCAAAATTCCATTATGTATCCACAAAAATGAATGATGAGAAACCAGAGAATATTCATTCTTAGATACTTTTGACAGAAGATACAAGGATGATGATTGTGTTTTGTTTATGATATACATATATGAGATATGATATACACCTTTACTCACAAATGGTATATTGTCCGAGGATCACGATAAGCACTTGTTTCTCTCATAGCCATTAATCCAATAGTCATCTTCAGCATACAGTTCATCTTCTAAGCCAACTGACATCATAAAAAAGGTCTGCCTCCCCCACCTTCCATGGCTCGAATTGTCAAGGTTCAATAGGAGGCAAGCCTTACCTATTTGACTGAATAAAAAAGAACCTTTCATTTAAATGGAAGTGCAAGCAAAAGATAAGATTTAACATGCTGCAGAATAACAATATTCACTAAATAACATCATTTAGAGATTTAATAATGTATCTGACCACTGACAGAATAATGTTAACATTAACATTAAATCAATATCATGCAAAAGTAAAGCAGCTTTAGAAGAGGTTAATTTTCTTTTAGAAATATGACCAAATTATAATAGTAAGATGCAATTCATTTTATAATATGCTCTAATTTTTAATCAAAGTTCTAAAAAGAAAGAAGAAAATCAAAATCGCTAACATAAAAAATACTAGATTCAATCTAATACATAATCATTTTCAAATTCTTAATATATATAAGTACATTCTATAAGCCAACTCGCCACGTCAAACCACCAACCAATAAGGCTGGGGCATGATAATATTTATTTATAAAGACTATAAACGGAAATCCAAAATGACTTGAATAAGAAAATTAATATCAACTAAAGAATTTCAATCTATTTTACCTAGTCACTTACCCTATTCCATGCATCATTTCCTTGGGCATATCCTGGATCAACAACAACATACTGAGGTGGAGCATTTTTTAAGAGTGGCACCCTGTCAGGACCATATTCATCATCACTGTCATAATATTGATGTGGCCCTAGTGCTTTGAGTATCATTGCCAATAATAAAGAGAGTCCCTGCTTGTTAACAGGGAGTCATCCGTCAATGCATCATTCATCAAACAAATCAAATCCAAAAGTTACTCCATCTTCAAATTTTAGAACCACAAGGAGTACTAAGTTGAAATATGTAAGAAAGCGCAACAAAATATGCACTAGCTGAAATTTACTTGCAGAACAAATGGATTAGAGAGAGTATACATATTCTACCATCAGTAAGTTGGTTTACATGTTAATTATATGCCTAAAACGATAGGTTTAGATCTCATCAACAACAGAAGTAACATATATGAACTTACTAATAATATTTCTATCAAAATTATCAATAACTAAAAGATAAATATGAAAGGTAAATATAACCTTATGCAGTTAGAAAGAAATGATTAAACTTGACATTAAACGGATCTTGACAGTGTGAAAGAGATATGTGTGCAAAAGAAGAAAGCTTTACAGTGTTTATCATTTTAGTCTAATACATTAGAGTTCTCCAAACTTGCTTTGAAAATTCAATATATTCCATTGGAGACCGTTTTCTTAAATTCTTAATATGCAGAAGGGAAGGAAGAAGCTATTTAGACCATCTTGAAAACCTGAATACAAAGTTCCCTTAAATAAAAAAAAATATTTTGTCAATAGGTAATTATGCTTCTAATTGTATCATAATTTGTTATACTATGTCACACATAAATAAGAGAAAGATTTACCTGTACAGAAACAAGTGACAGACCTATCCATTTACACATCTCATAATTTGACCTGATAAAATTTTTGAACTGATCAAAACTCCCTGAGGGGTCCTTTGGGAAGTCCTGATTCCAATTTACATGTTTAAATGGATCAGATTTAATTTGTCATAAGAAGGGAAGACTATAAAATATAAGAGTATTGAATTAACAAAAACATTACTGAAATTTTTTTTTATATACAATACCTTCTCCCACTCCGGATTCACAAAGACATCAACAGTTACTGCAGCCTCCAGCATGAGAAGCAAAACCACAAACACCATATACTGTAAGCAGTAAGGTAAAAAAATGCCTTAATAACCATATAATGAGATGCTTTTTCTGTAGAACACACTGCTAATACTGTTTAGATAATTTGGAAACTCGATTCAGTGCAGTGCAATTAAGGGATAATAATTCAGTACACAGGAAATCAATGCAAAAACTGAGTCTCTAATTCAATGCAAAAAGTTAAAAGTTTCAGCTGTGAAAATTATTTAAATGGTTAGCTAATAATAGCTACATTAAATATAAAGTTACTTATTTTATTAAATTAAAACATTGTTTTCTTACTAAATTAATTTGCATTTAACACTTAAAATTAAAAATTTCTAATTTAGAGTTTAAGAAATTGCTTAAAAAATACTGTAAGAGTAATCTTATGATGCCTTTATATTTTTTATTATTTTAAGATATGATATGTTACCTATAATTTTTCAAACACATATTTCCCGTACTTGCAACCTAAACATTAGAAATGGCATATCATGTGTAACATCAGACCCGTATCTGATACTAGTACATGTACTTATTCATCATAGATTGAATATACAGTAGACTGGAGAAAAGGATACCAAATACAGGCAACAGCCATTAGCAGTTTCAGCAGCAACATGACCTAGACAAGTAATTACACAGAACGCAGTTCCAAGGCCAAGAAATATGTAAATGAACCTGATTTCAGGAAAAAAAAAAAGAAATTATTCATAATCTATCCATACATATCAGAAAACTTAATAATGTAAAGAGGAATTAAACTAGCAGGGAATACTGGTTTGGTCACAATTATTCCTCAAAAAGTCACAAAAAATAAGCAATCAATTTGACAACCTCCCCTCCCCACCCCAGAACCTCAAAAAAGAATAATAACTAGTTCACGTGCCAAGATTTGTAGCACATAAATTTTATGTAACAACCAGTGTACCTCAATGAACAAATCAAGGTTTTAAAAACTGGTCAGCGTCTAAAGCTAAGGTTCTTGGAGTTTCTACAACTGCAATAAATTTTCCACAATTTCAAGAATCATAACAATTTAAAACCTTGAACATATCCATACCCTAAGACAGAAACCAAATTTTGTTCCAAAAATCCGTTAAAACATAATTAATTTCCTGTTTCTCTTGATTTAACTAAGAGCTTGGAAGGACAGAATACAAAATTCAACAACATTATCTTCCCTTCAACACTTTAATAAAAAAACATTCCTATCCTACAACGTAATTTATAATATTTTATTTTATTGTTATATTCAAATGCATCTTCAAGTTAATCAAAATCCAAATTTTGTCATCCATCCACATAAGGAAAATAGAAAAAAAAAACAAAATTGAGGATGGTACCAGGGAGGTGGGTAATCATTATCGTGATCAAAGGGAAGTTCACCCATCTTCCTCTGCCAAACTCTAATCATCCAAGCCGAGTATAAAATCATGGCTAACCCGGCCATCCCAATCACAGAGTTAACCAGCTTTAATATCGATTGAATGCAGCTTCTCAACACCCTCACCATTTTCTTTTCTATTTCTAATTCGTGGAAAATTGCTTAAATTATAAACAATTTAACCCGCTGAATCTAATGAAAGCAGGATTGAAAATGGAATTAGAGTGCACAGAAACCCTAGATTTAATCTAGGGCACGAACGCGTAGCAACGATTCGAAGAGAGGAAGGAGGTTTATAAATTTTTTTCTTTAGATTATTTATGGCTCTGAGTTTTTCTTTAGATTATGACGTCATCATACTTTTTTTGTCAACTTTAATTTATGCTTTAATTAGAACGTATCAGTTGCTGTGGTGTAGTGGTTATCACGTTAGTCTTACACACTAAAGGTCCCCAGTTCGATCCTGGGCAGCAACAATCGTCGTTCATTAATAACTAATGTTTTATTTATAACAACTTATTTTAGGATTATATGATATGTAAGGCTTAATAAGATTCATTTGTGATTTGAAAATTTTTTTCATCCATTAATAAAGAACATGTTATCCGGTCTTAAAAATAGTCTGAGCACTTCTTTTGTAATCATCAATCTTTCAATAGTTCTTCTTTAGACATTTGCACAATGTAACCTGTCACTGATAAAGCATGTTCCAGTAGGACAGACCTGCACAACATAGACCAATATTTTCTGGTTGGAAAACAAAAGTAAAACCACAAACCCTCTTTTATTGCATTCATAAGTGCTTAAAAATCACTGTTACACATTTTCTTATGTTAATTAAATCACTGTTAGATGGTTGAACAGTATGAATTGCAGATGGTGCATAAAATGTTTATTTAATGTCTCCTTCAACTTGAATCAAAGTCCAAGTACATTCTATAAGCATTTCTATCTGAAGAGTAGTAGCCTTGGATCAGTGTGTCAACTTGGAAACCATGTTTCTTGTAAAGATTCAAAGCAGGAGTTCTCA
Source organism: Macrotyloma uniflorum (assembly GCA_016859785.1). Taxonomy (NCBI): domain Eukaryota; kingdom Viridiplantae; phylum Streptophyta; class Magnoliopsida; order Fabales; family Fabaceae; genus Macrotyloma; species Macrotyloma uniflorum. The sequence continues at coordinate 2,199,304 of BDMB01000029.1, forward strand.
AAGGATCCACATGAAGCATTATTCGCGAAACTTTTCTTGTCCTGCATTTCTCAATTGCTGCTTTCAACAGAGTCTCCCCGTGGCCTTGTCCCCTCCATTGCTCCTTCACTAACAAACCAAAATATGTCACCATACTGTCAATAACCAAAAATTGAAGATTCAATGCACCAATGTTTTTAAAATCGTAGTTGTCATTGAACAAGTTAAAGCAATAATCCAAGATTCAATAATTCAACGTAAAACAATTACAAAAATCATGATATATGATTAGTGTGTGAATGAGAGTTATTTGAAGTTTGTGCTCATGAAGAAATTATAAAATTTTCAATGCAAAAACAATGATAAATTATTCTAGTTAGTCCAAATTAAATTACGATTTTGGACGAAGACAAAATTTGATACTTCTGTAATCAAAATTGGAAAAGTGATCTTAAATTTGGCTTGATGTTAAAAAAATTCTTGAACTTTTCAAGTTATTTTTTCATAAAACTGTTATACTATTAATTAGTAGTTTATTGTAATTTTGGTTTTCTAATTTTTTTTAGTTGTTACTAGTTTTCTATAACTTTTTTCTGATTTTTTCAAAGGTTACTTTTATAGTTTATTACACTACACTAATTATTCAATTAGGACACTTCAGTCTGATTTTCAGAACAGTTTTCACTGGCCCACGGTGACATAGAAGACCACAATAGTATCGTCTTCACTAGTAGTGGAAAAGGCTCAGAATTTATTTGGGAAATTTCATCAAACAAGTTATGGGCATAACTTGAATTCTAAACGACAAAACAAGAATTAACATTGGAAGGACGAAATTTGAAATTTTGAATGCAACAATCATTTCGTGAGTTAGATTTAAACGATAAAGTGAAGTGGGGTTGGAACCTGCAAGCTTGGTGATGGAGGCGTACAAGGAAGAAGGCCAAGAATACATGACATAGCCTACAAGCTCACCATCCACGTGAAGATAAAGCAATCCACTGTTCTTCTTTTTCAGCTCATCGTGAAAGAATGAAACTAGTGATTCGTGTTTTGGAAAGATCTTTCTTTCCAATTTCACTATCTCTTCCACTGTCTTGGCACAGTTTCTATTGAGCTCAAGAATCGCCACATTCGCCATGTTTCGTGAGACAAAAAGAACTTGAGACTTGTTCAGTTTATTTCGGGCTTATGATAATTTAACCACTTTTTATCTTTATTTTATGTTTGTTGATTAATTGTTTAATTAATAAGTGGCTATTATGTCAGTTTTTACATATAAAGTTTTTTAATTAAAAGTATATTAAATAAATTTATTTTTATTTAGTTGTAAGTATTATTTGCAAATTATGTTGAAGAACTTATTGAAATAAATTTAAAATAGCATATAAATATATCATAAAATATTTTCAAATAATTATATAATACATCATATAATAGACTCACTTAACTTTCAAATAAGTTCTTAAAAATAATGTTCAACAATTGTCTAATAGCTTTAACAATAATTAATTTAGTTATATCATATTAATAATTTTTATAATAACTGTTTTAAATATATAAAATTTAAATAAATGCTTAAGAGAAAACTTAATAAAATTGAACTGTTCGAACAAACATCCAAATGAAAAATAAGTGGAATGTAAGATAAGTTTGTAATGGAACCGCTGAAGCATGAGTAAAAATTAAGGATTGAATTCAAGAGTCAAATGTTGTTGGTTCTGGGGTATCCATCAGCTTATGCTAAATATCTCAGTGATGATTTGGCCACACCCTTTCACTGTTTTCCCCCTCCAAACACAGTTTATAGCCTAAAATGTTCACGGAAACTGCAATTGAGATGCACTCCCTCCCAACGCAACAGTTTTAAGAGTTTTTGCAAAAGGGAAGAAGAACTCGCACCCTTTTCTCAGGTATGAAATACCGTGCTAATTCTTTCTCCGGTCATAGACCCTCTAATTCTGATGTAATCATGAATATATTATAGTTCTTTTTGTTATTCCAAATTACAGGGATTCTCAGCCTTGCAAGAAGAGGATAGTCCATGGGGGAGTGGGAATGTGTGGAGCAATCTTGCACTCTATTTTTTCACTCTGCATATCCCTTTCAGTTTTGGAGGCTTATCCGTTGTGGCCTTATTCAGTGGACAGCCAGTTCTTGACCCACAAACTGAGGTCACTTTAGTTATTTGTTCATTTATTTCTCAAAGTTATTTGATTAAAGCCCCATGTCTTCCAAATATTAGGATGTTACTGTGTCTATCTCTAAAGATTTTTGTTATTTACTGAGTCCCTTAAGAAATTTCCGTGTCAGCACAATATTACTGCAAATGTTTTTATCACCGATTGGTACTTAAAAATATATGCTACTATGATCTTACTAAGGAATAAAGTGTTAACACCTAATATATGATTGAGAGGGATTGATAGATGATCAAAATCTATAGAAGATTAATGTGGTGATCATTTTGATACCCTAAGTTTAGAGTACAAAGTAGATGATTTAGGGTGTGCTTGGAAATTTTTTGGAAGCATTGTGAACGGAAAATCCCACTTCCCAAAGTAATAAACCTAGGAGGGCGAGGAGGTGGATTGGCGTGCTGTTCTACTGAACTGATTTCCTAACAAGCATTTACTCTTACTATTATTGTTGCTTTAATAGGTATAGATCAACAGTACTTGTTTTTTAGTTCTGCAAGATTGAATTGGAAGTTGTTTTTTAAGGTTTGCACTTTGCTGTCTTGTGCTCGGTGATAGCTTTCTTTTTAAAATGGTGTTTTTTTATGTTCACTTGTTCAGTATGTACGTTAGAAGTTTTAAGGCAGTGCAATAAAATATCAATCTAAGTTGTGTTTCTACTGTGATATACTGTAAATGGTCCTTCATCTTTAGATTTAGTTCATGGTCTGAATTTACATTCTGCCAGAATTTAGGTTCGTTTATTCAGTGTTATGTCTTCTGAGCAGATATTTTAACAATATATTTTCTCTCGCCGATGCAGGCCTTATCACTTCTCACTATTCAGATTCTCGAGCTTAGTGGGGCTCTCGTTTTATTGAAGTACACAGCTAAGCCACAATACAAGTTTTCAAATTTCTTCAAAAAGAACAACTTATTGAGCAACAGGAACTGGTTTTTGTCATCAGCTCTGGGATTTGGGTTTCTTGTTCTTCTGATTTTCTTAACATCTCTTTTTGCTGAATTATTATACGGCTCCAAGGTTGGTGATTACATCTTTTCTCAGTTATTTCATTTCATTTGTGTAGAAAAACAATATAAACTATATGTCTAGCACATTTGTCATAGTTCTCCTTGCATTGTGTTTGCTGCTTGCATAGCTCTCATTGTAGAACAGTAAGTAGCACCGTTTCACTAATTGGGGTTTTAAGGCTTTATGGAATGAGTAGATTTTGCAAAGAAATAGTTTCTATGAGTAAACAACAACCAAAGGCTAAAGTGGATGACAGAACAAATAGTATTTGGTGAGAGGTATTGATAACTTGATGGATAAAAAAGATGGAAGAAGGTACTTCTTTACCATTCCAAGTCAAAGGAGACCCACTTATTCAACAATTCTCGTTGGAATCCTTCAGAGTTTTATTTATTTTACCAAGCCACTGAAAGCATTATTCTCTGCAAAAAGTGTTGAGGCTTCCAAAAGGTTTCCTAGGCTTTCTCTTGCACATTTAGGACCTCAAGGCGCCCAACACTTTCAAGTCGCTTTTTCTCAAGGTGTCGACATAGTGGTAGGAATCCTCAGGATTTAAGCTTCCTCAAGGAGCATGATCTCCTTTGCAAAACTCAAGGTGTAATGCTACATCGATTGTGTCTTGTTAGTTTGACATCTCAAGGTACCTTCAAGACCTTATATCTTCGTCAAAATCTGTGTAAAACCAATGCTAAATAGGTTGGAAGCATCAAGAATCTTCTTTCAAACTCCATATTGTTCAATACCAATACTGCTGTAGGTAGGTAGTGAATCAGAAACTGGTATCATTATGTTTTCTCCTTTCACTTTATAAAATGTCTTTGTTTGCAAGCATTCATTAGTAAATAGGTATAATTAATAAACCTTGTCTCAAAAGATTGTCCTTCCTAATCATGGAAAATACCCCACATTATCAAGTTGTACCAGGCACTCCTTTTGCTAGACCATGCAGGAAATGTGTAAGGGCAAGAGAGGGCTTTGGGATATAACAAACTTGCTTAAATGGAAGCAGGTGTGAGAAGCAATGGCATAAAGCTAGCTGTGTGAAATATAAGGTAAAATTGGGGAAACCAAAGATGTAAGCAATTATTTAATGGGGATTTGAGAGGTATGTTATAGATCTTTCGAATGACATGTGATATTTTTTCTTTTTCTCTTGACTCTTGAGGAATTCTTAATGTCTACATCTGTTATAAGTTGGTATCTCCAAATTTTCTTAAACAAATCCAAATTCCTATCAACTAGCATTTTTGAAAAAATGAGAAGTACTCGGTTATAGGAGAAAACCAAGAATTCCAAGTTCTTGCTGCTAACTACTCTTTTGGAAGACTAAAGGAAACAGGGGGGAACTTAAAGAAAGAAAAGAGTAAAGGCAAATTTGAAAATAGATAGTAAGAAACAATTACTTTGTTTGGCTTCTGACAAAAAGTTAGACAATGCATAAAGCACTAAAAGTTCTATATGGCTGAAAAATGCGTGTAAAATAATTTTAATCCAATAGGTTAGATAAGTTGCTGCACACCCTGTTAAAGCTAGTAAATGTGAATTGTTATGCATTCCCACGTAAGTTGTATAAAATATGAGTGATTGATTAAGTTGTGGAAAATATCCAGCACTGTGAATAGCAAAATTAGTACTACTCAACTTTGTCAGCTGTTGAATGTGTCATTATCATATTCTCCTGATGCTTAATAAAAAAATTATTATTGCAAACCATGGAACTATCATTTCGTCCATCCTCTCCTACCAAACTTCATGATTCTGTATGTAGTTATTTTAAAATTTGCAATTTTTTTAAGTCTGTACCATAGCAAATTGAGATGGGTTGAAAGTTATGAAATGATGGTGTTTTCCTTTAATTTTACTTTTACCATATTTGCATGCAGCCTGTGAACAACCCCATACAGAAGGAAATGCTCCTAAATAATGACATCTCAAGAGTGTCTTGTGTGCTTGCTTATTGCATTGTGATTCCCCTCTTGGAAGAAGTTGTTTATAGGGGATTTCTTTTGACATCACTTTCATCCACCATGGAATGGCAACAAGCTGTTGCAATAAGCTCAGTTATATTCAGTGCCATTCACTTATCTGGTGCGAACTTTCTACAATTGTTCATCATTGGGTGTGTCCTTGGATGTTCCTATTCTTGGTCTGGGAATTTGAGTTCCTCCATTGTTATACATTCCTTATACAATGCTTTGACCCTAGTAATATATTTTTTCTATTAAATTATATTTGCAAATATGATTGATAAAAGTTGTTGGCATACTTATTTATTTTACCTTCCTTTAAATTTGTTTAAAAAAAATTATTTTTTTAATAAAAATAAGTATATTTTTTAACCTTTTTCATGTGTTTTTCTAATTTGTTTTTTTTTTAAATGTTTTTTTTTAATAAACAAATCTTATCTACCTCATAAATAAAGAATTATTTATTTCAATCACACTTATCTATTAAGTTTTTTTTAGTGTGTAGTAAGAGTAAATGAGTTATTATATATAAAGAGATATAATATATATTAGGATTTGAGATAATGTATTCTATAAAATTTAAAATATTAGTTATATTTTTAATACTTTTGATAAAACCTTAAACATGTTTAAGTTAAAAGTTATATAGAAAATGGGAAAGTGAAGGATCTACAAAAGGCTTTCTTTTTAGAAAGTTTAGTTTTCTCCTAACATTTAATGAAATTTAATGAGTCTATATTTTTATACACTGTTAACCACTTTTTAGGGAGTTATCGTGAAAGGAAGAAACTAATAAATTCTTGTTTAAAGACTTTCAAATGTTTCAGTCTCTTTACCTCTCATACTTTTTCACCATTATTTCTCATGAGATATTAAAGAATAATATTTATAAAAGGAATTCACTTGTTTAAAATAAGAGATAAAGAAATTTTTTTTCTTATTATTTATTTGCTTAATTTAATATTTTATAATATAATTCATTTTCACTATTAAATTATAAAAAATAATAATAAAATTAAAAATAAATCTCTGTCAATATATATATATGGGATAAGTTACGATTTTTAATGTTTAGTGGCTAAATATGCTTTTAAAAAAAATTAAAATTAAAATAATTTATTTTAAATTTAGAGAACAAAACTTAATCTAATAAAAAAATATTAAATCTAAATTTCATCTAAATAGAAAACGAAGTATTACTTTATTATGTTACTTTATTTTAAAATATAATTTGTTATTTAAAATATAAATAAATATTTGTTTTATTAAAAAAAATATTAAAGTGTAAGTTTAAAAATCAATCATTTAGTTTATCCTTTATATTTACATATTAATTTTTTTAAAAATATATTGGACATCGTATTTTTGTTAGGGGTGTTGGATAATCCGAACATTTAATTTAATCAAATTCAATTAAACAGGTTAAATTGAATTTTGTTTATAATTAAATTAAATCTAACTTAACTTAATTTTATCTAATTTCTTAACAGTTAAGTAATAAATTATAATATTAAATTTAAGACTTAATTCAACCAAATCTGATTAAAATTATCAAATAATAATATAATTATTATTTTATTAATTTTATATATATATATATATATATTAAAAAACACAATTTGTAATCTTTAATTTGGCACATCATTATAATATAATTTATATTCAATTTATTTTAAACATAAAAAATTTCAAATTATTTACATTAAAAATATAAATTATATTCTAAATTTATTATTGTAACAAAAATATTTTTTATATAAGAAATATTTTAATTTGAAATAATCAATTATAACTAATAACTTTTTTAATTTAAGAGAATTAAAAAAATTTATTGGTAGAAATGTTCTCATTAATTATTTTTCTACGTAACTGTTTTCTCCTATTAAATTTTAAGTATTAAAATTTAATCATAAATATACATTCAAAAAAGAAATGTTAACTACCTAAGTAATTACTTGTTAACCAATGATTTGGATACATCAACCCTCTGGATTTTTTTTTAAATACCATCATTCATTATTTTTCATAATAAATTTTCTCAAGTTGAACTATATTCCATCAAATCGTAACATTTAACTCTCTTTTTTTTCTTTTATTTATATTTAACCTAAATTTATTATTTATCTTCTTTACTTCAGAATCAAATAAATATCTTCCTTCACATTTCAGCAATGGCAGTGAATCAATCATTCTGGAGTATATATAGACACCCTCTTTACTCTTTATAATGAAAACACTCATTCACAAATCACATTACTTTAAAATTAATTTTAATCATAATTTATTTTGATGAAACAAATTTCATTTATAATAAATTTTGTAACAAAAAAATGCCCCTTCCTTTATTTGAATATCACAGTTTATTTTTATATCAAAACTCATTTTCCTCACATTTAATAATTTCTTTCATAATACCTTTTTTATTTATTTACATAATTTATTAATGTTTCAAACTTATTTTTTAAAAAAATATTCATGGATTAGTTTGATTTTAAATTAAAAAATTATTTTAATCAAACATAAAAATTAAATATAATTTAATTAATATGATTTTAATTGAAAAAATAATATCAACATTTTATGATTTAATTTAAATAATTTTTTATTATAAAAATTTAAAATATTTTTTAAATAAAAAAATTAATAATTATTTTTATATTCATAATTTCAAATAAATCATATTTATAAATAAATTATATAAATTTTATACTTAAAAATTAACATATAAATTTATTATAATATTTTTATAAATATAAATATATTATTAATATAAAATAATTTAATCATAAAATAAATTTAATATGTACTTATTAATTATTATTTAATTTTAAATATATAACTTTATATTTAAATAAAATAAAAATATTAATTTAATTTTATTATATTTAATTTTTATTTGAAATCAAATGAAATTATACAATTTAAAAGTATACATATATCCAAAAGATTTAAAAAAATAATTTAAAATAAATTTTTTTATCAAATTTTAAATATTTATAATTTTAATTAGTTGGGATAAATAATCTTTTATTAAGGAGTGTCATTTATATTGAGAAATAAAAGTACTAATATTCAAGTAATTAAATAATAAATGGTTATTATTTCATAAAAAAAAAATAGTGTAGATATGTAGCATCAAAATCCTTTTCATTCATCTTCTTTATTTATTTTGAATACTTTCCATCTCCATCACCTTGCGTGTATATGTTAAAGCTGGTGGATGAGGGAGTTATTATTGACTTTCTCTTTTAAAACAAATAATAGACATACAAACAAATACCATAATACATTTTTATTTTAAGATTCATAGAATTATGATAAATGAAGGTATAAAATCTTTTGTGTTTTTAAACTTAAAAATTTAATTATGTTAAATAATTTTTTTAATGAAGAAATAATCAAACACATGATTTTATTACTTTAATATTTTTCTTTCTTTCAATTTTCTTAAGCATTTTTTTTTTCAAATATATTGAGCACATGCCCTAGAACAGTACGTGGAGTTTTGGAGGAAAATTTCAAATTTCAAAATTTTTAATATAAAAATCGATTCATAATATAAGTATTGAACTCACAATTTAGGTATTATTAGTATTATCTTCACATTATAAAATTTTAGAATACTGTTTGGACAAATACTTACACTAACATAAAATTAAAATAATATATAAATATTTCAATAATAAATGTATTCAACATTATTAAAATTACTGTATCTATCCATAATATTTTTTTATTTTAAAACTTACATATTTAATTTTATAAAGAAACTTAAGAAATTAAGATATATCATAATAACTAATAAAAATAATTTTTAGTGATTAATTTCCTTGAAACTTTTTGTTTCTTAGATTTTGTGACCGAATTAGTGAGCTAGCATGGGTCCCACAGCCAGACTCACTTTGCTTTCAGATGTGTCAGCATTACTCGAACACAACCCACGTGGTCCCCACACACAAAATGCTTATCCCGCAATCAACTAGACATCATAGGACGACTCAGATCAAATTTTAAACCAGTTCAACCAACTGATCATCGCCACGTGTCCTTTGATGCGTTGGATCCCACTACCCCTCTTGATTTAAAGTGCTATCTTCTCTTCTTCAGCACCTTGTAGAATACATAACCCAATAGTTACCCTATTGGCCTAACACTCTCAACACAACCCAATTTTCTTTTTCTCTCTCAAAAGTGTTTTCTGATGGCTGGGTTTGAACAACAAGTGAAGGATAGAGCCAAGGAGCTCAAGGTCTTCCTCAAGAAAGGGGTGAAGATTGTGGGAGATTCATGCAAGAAGGGGTGGAACAAAGTCAAACATATCAAACGTTGATTATGGTGATTGTAATAACTTGCATGGCTTATTCTAAAGTTACTTCATTGATTTTTTGGTGTTGGATGTATTCTCTTCATAGGTTTGGTTTTCATATCTATTTTTGCTCCCTCTCACCCTTTTAGGGTTGGTTTTGTCTCATCTTAGGGATATATAATTTTGGTTTGCCCATGTTTGTTTTTTTCTTGAATCTAAAATTTTGTTTGTATATTATTCTCAGTGTTGCTATTTAAAGTTGCTACATGTTCTAGGATGTTGCTGTTTCCTTTGACTCAAATTTTGTAATATATGTTTTTTATATCTTGCTTATTCTTGTCCTCAATTTTTTTGTTTAGTATGGTAGTAGTGTTTGAGATTTGAGAATTATATTGAACACTACTTTCATTCATTGATTTCGATTATTATGTTATTGGGTCAATGGTACTTTTGGATTTGAATAGAGACAAGCTTTTTGGCCACAAATGATGATGAATTATGAGGTTTTGGGAACCAGAGGTGCTGGAAACATAAAAGGAGAGAGAATCATGTTTCAATGCTTTATCCAAGTTCTAAAGTGAAAAAGGGAACTAATTAAATTTCTATTGCTTTTAACATTGTTGGTAATTATTATAAGCTCTGATTTGGGGACCCTGTTTTGTGGCCCACGGATGCAGGATCAGTTGTAGATTTCAGATTCAATGTGCTGATTTACCAAGCAATCCACTGGTTAAAATCAAAATTGTGAAAATAAAAAAGAATGTGAATATGGTCGAGTAAAAATTGGCAAAGACTCTATGCTCTTGTTTTGATACTAAATATGCAACTTTTGGATGAAAAAAAGATAATAAAATGGCACATGCAACCCAAAACCCAGAAAAGAATAAGACACAAGAGTTTCTAAATTGGCTACAAAACACAATAAAATAAAAAATCTAAAATATCCTAATCATTTGTTGGTTTTCCATACAATTTGTCACTCCATTGAGAAATAGGTGATCTCTAACTCCTGATTTCCTTCATCCATTCAATACTAATTAGATTTCATTTTATTCCAAGGTCATATTCTTCCTTTTTACATAGAAAATATACAAACTAATAGTAATACCAAAAATAGATAAAAGCACGAAAATGACTTAAATTATATATAAAAGGAATGAAAAATGTGATTAATTAAATTGAGATAATCAAAGGATGAAGTTTTGCATCAATATCAACAAATATAAGATTTTATTAATTTGAATCAATATAAGAAAATACAAAGCTGTGAATTTATAAATAGTACATGAAGGATAAGAGAATGATAACTGTTACCTAAAAGTTTAATTGTGAATCCAATAATATTATGAATTGAAATATTTATGACTAATATTTTAGAGTTTTTTAAAAAATAATATTATTTTAATATTTTATTACATTGTTAAAATTTAATTTAATATTTAATTTTTTTTTTAAATTTTTTTTAAAATAATATTATTTTAATATTTTAATATAAAATTATACTTTATTAAAATTTAATTATAAAACTAAATTTATTTTTTAGATTTTTTTTCAAAAATAATATTATTTTTATATTTATTATAAAATTATACTTTAGTAAAATTTAATTACAAAGATTAAACTTATTTTTTAATTTTACATATATTTTTTTTAATATAAAAAAATAAAAATAAAAAATTTTAATTTTAATTTTAAAATT
>BDMB01000029.1:2211055-2356047 GCA_016859785.1 Macrotyloma uniflorum
TTTTATATAAAATTAAGAAATAAGTTTAGACTTTGTAATTAAATTTTATCAAAATATAATTCTATAATAAATATTAAAATAATATTATTTAAAAAAATTAAAAAAATAGTTCAATTTTTAATTAAATTTTAATAAGATACAATTTTATAATAAAATATTAAAATAATATTATATTTAAAAAAAATTTTAAAAAATAAATTCGGTAATTAAATTTTAAGAAAGTATAATTATGTAATAAAATATTAAAATAATATTATTTATAAAAAAAATTTCGTATTTTAGTTTATGTATTATATAAGAAACTTTTTTTAATAATTAAAATAAAAATTTTAACAATTTTTAATATATAAATTATATTATAATTAAAATTCAAAACAAACACATGTCTTTACAATAGATAATTTAAATTATAATATAAGAATATTTTTAACTATAAAAGAGTTTACGTGAATGATTGATTAAAATAAAAATATAAATACAAAGAGAAAAATTATCATTTGATATTACTAAAATGAAATATTTTTCAATTTTAGGATAATAATATACGAAATAAATACACATTTAAAAAAGATAAGAAAGAGAACATTAAAAATATTTAATTCAAAAAATGAGAAGAATGTGAATCTCTCTTAAGTTATGTATCTAGATTTTATTTTATTTTCAGGATAGTGAATTTTAAATTATAGTAGAAATATATGAGTAAATTACAAATGTTTTACTATTTATTTTAACATTCAACTTTCATTTGATTATTTTTGCATTGCTTTTTAATCTTATTTATTTTTAATTTTTCATTCAATCTTTCTATCATTGCTCTACTTTTACACACACATATCATCTTTGAGAAATATTCTGAAATTTCAAAGATTTTAAAAAATATATTCTACTTTATGAAGTATATATCAATTGGGCCAAAATGAAACGGGCCTTCAGAAACGAAGTGAGACAATCTTTACTATGTCTTCATTGTTTCTGTTTCAATTTTATCATATTCGTGGATTAGTTTTAGGGCAAAAAAGCTTAGATAAAAGTTTCTGGATATGATTTTAAATGTAGATAATATATTGAAAAATAAGTTGAAGAATGTATTATTAACCCTAATCAAATATCGTTCTATCTCTCAACATTTTTTTCATTATATTTTTAGAAAAAAAAAATATCTAGCCTAACAAAATTTTGCTTTAGAATTTTTAATATTTAAATGATTTATCTTAATAATTTAATTCAATTTAGTTATACTACAAAATGATTTTATTTTCTCTCATAAATTATTTAAATTTTATTGAGTCACATGACAATCTTATTCGTTAATAGACATGATATTATATTTTTCATTAGACAATTTATCAGTTGAAAAAATAAATAATATTAAATCACTTAAAAAAATTGAACCAAATTAATAATAAAAATAAATTAAAAAAAATCAAAATATAATGAAAACAAAACAGACATGATATTATATTTTTCATTAGACAATTTATCAGTTGAAAAAGTAAATAATATTGAATCACTTTAAAAAAAATTGAACCAAATTAATACTAAAATTAATAATGAAATAAAATTAAGAAAATATCAAAATATAATGAAAAAAAAAACTTAACTAGAATATTTATTTGTTTATATATAAAAACATAGCTTAATCACCACAGAGAAATAAAGAAAAAACAAATAAATATCTAAATTCTTGAAAGGAATAGAGGATGGGCAAGGTGAGAGAAGAAGCCAAAGAGAAAGAACTTATCATTTAGGTATGACATTACATGTGAGGACCATAAAGAAAGTGAAATGGAAAAAAACAGAACCAGAATTGGTGTTTCAGAGTTGAATAAATGCTTTTATGTGTCTTTATTACACAGGACGATGAACCTCCAAGGTAGGTTACCCTTAAATATCGTGTTATGTCAAACTTTTTCATGTTTAAACTAGAAATTTTTATATATTTATTTATGGTATTGGTATGTTAGGTAATGAAATTAATCTTTGTAGGAAAGGTTTATGTTATGACTTTGATTTAATGAGGAACTATATAATATAAATAGATATTAAATGTATGAACCCAGAAAGTGTAGCTGCATAATGTCAGAAGCATTATTCTAACAATAAATCAAATTCAAAACCTTTGTAAGCTGAAGAAAGTACCATTGAAGATTGATAGAGAAAATGCAGAGACTAGCAGTATTAGAAGTAATATTTTGTTTTTGAAAAAAAAGCACAGAAAAATAAATAAACAGTTAATTCTTGAAAAGATGGAGGATAACTAACATTGTGAGATGAAACTAAAGAACTTTTCATTTAATGATGAAAGATGCAGAATTGAGTATTTAAAGTTCAGCAAATGATTCTATTAAAAAACCGGTGAACGGTTAAGGTAGGTTACCATTGAATATATTCATTTAATTCACAATGTAACTTGCAGCGGTGGATTTTTATTTTTATTTTTTTGGAATGGATGGGGTTTTCTTTTATATCTTCAAACATTGAATCAAGTTCTTCCACACTGTTTTTCTGTTAAAAATGGTTATGTCTAAAATAAAACTTAAATAGTTGCTGAATTCCTAACTGCCACACCTCTTCAAATCAGTGTTTCATGTGGAAAATCGTTGCTGGCATGGCAGTGCACTCCCATTTCAATTCAGACTTCTAAACGTTGAAGAATGAGGACAGGGACGGAGTCTGAAACCTGGCAATTTCGCCTCAAACAACAACTGGGACCATAAGTCACTTTCATTATCACCAAATCGATTTTTGTGGTCATTGGATGCAACGCCAACCCCCCCCTCCTAATAGTCACTTTCAGTTCAGGGTCATGAAATTGAACAAGAATAATGTAAAGAAAGAGAATGCCATATACATAAAGTCTTCTTTGATGATGTGACAACCGTTTACGTTCAAGATTTTCCCACCATTTACCATTTTACAACTGAAATATAGGACCAACTCCATGCATTGGCTTAGTTACCATTTGTCGAAAAGATTTTAGTAAATGCTAGGCCCTGAAGTCAGCCATCAACTTAGGGAAGCCAAAACTTCGAAGATTAGAACAACTTATATTTGGCATTTTATTGCACGGGCCACAGCAACTAGTTTCATCCAATGCAAGGGATAAGGAATGATTTCCAAGGCCTTATGCATCCTATCCCTGCCTTTACCAATAAGTCATTCCTATCCTGAATCCTCCTATTTGTCCTTCCTTTATGTAGAAGTATTATTAGTTGATTAACAAGTTTAAAGCCTAAAACTAGAATACCAACTGAACTCGTCTGAGATGTATGACTTTGATGTTAACCAAGCTTGGAAGTACTCTCAAGTTGGTTCTTTCTTTAGGCATGAAACAGGTCAGTGGTAAAGGGTTTTTCTCAAAAAAACTTAACCAAATCATTTATAAAATGTAGTTCAGTTCGGTTTTCCTCAAGATCCAAATCTAGTCATAAATTTCTGTAGGGTCCAAGGCTTTTTATGTAGGACAATTTTTACAGTTCGAAAATAATGTGCTGAGTTTTACTCGCCAAGGTATGATTCCTTGTTGCAGGGTGTATTGAATTCAGTGGATTGAGCTACTGTAGTCAGATAAAAAAAAATCACAAATTCTTATATGACAAACTTTAGAGTTAGGAAAAAAAAATAGGATAACAAAAGATAGAAGTTAACAATTTGATGGATCATGTAAGAAAATCATTATTCATTTCATATATAACTAGTAGAGAGAATGGTAATAAGTAATTACACATAACTCAGCAACTTCTATAACATAGAATACATCTGGATCAATGAGCTATCGTATTCTATGCAAGGATGTGCTATAACTAAATATAAAAAAGAAGTATCAGAATAAGAGTAGACACAAAACTAGGCAGCATAGAAGGAAACAACTTATTCTGCTGAGCGATTTATCAACGTGCATTAAATGTCTTCTCATCCTTGGGTTAGTGACCTCTGAAAGGCTGTACGAATTAGCATACGTATGCATGTTTGTCACCTGGTTACCAAACACCCTTGCATATATCATCTCACCAAAGATTCCAAATGTGTTATCTAGTGAACCACTTGTTCTAAGCATTGGTGAGGTATAACCGTTTGGAACTGAGTTGAATTGTTCAGTATGATACGGATTACTATAGGGATAATGATAACTTTGAGAAATAGGTTGGGAATGACTTCTAGTGTTCAATGATCTGGGACCATGAGGTCTTTGTGGTATGAAAGTCCCTACTTGATGTGGCTTCCCTTTAGAAGGTATTGTGGTTTGGCCACGGCCATATAATGGAATAAGGGAGGATTGAGAAACTTCTGATTTGCATACTGGACATTGTGGCTTCTGTTGCTCTTCATTGTCTAAAGAGGTACTTTGAAAATGAAGCCATTTGTATATGCATGGCCAGCAATAAAGATGACCACAAAGTGTGACCACTGGATCTTGCACACACTCAAGGCAGATGTTGCAGTCAAAGCCACTAGAGGCATTTATATCAGAATCTGCAATGACTTCGTTGGAAGATTTCCACTTTTCTTTTTGGGGCACAGTCTCCTCCAAGTGATCTAAGGCCATTTCTCCCCTTCAGTTTTACAATGTTTACTCTTAGAGATACCTGAACCTGAAATGCACAAGCACGTGAAGTATGAGTTGGTGTCTCATGTTATTACAGATTGGTCCATAGTTTTCATAAGTGAAGTTTAGATAGGATGAGGGGATTTAAATTTTAAAAAGCATTCAAAAATAAAGGTCAAATAAGAAATGTCAACATTTAATAGTACAATGGTACAACTATTTTCCTTGTGTCTTGCGGTTGATAATGATGGTTTGGCAAAGCAATTTAAATCAGTAGATACCATGGAACAAAAATATATCAATTTCAACCCACCCCACATCTAAAAACACACTCACTGTTTCTCAAAATTAATGAATGTGGAATATGTAAATAGAAAAGACAAAAAAAAGTTAGGTAAGACATATCAACCAACCAAATGAAGTGCAGTGTTTTCTTCATCTATAGATTAGGAGAATTATGGTCACTTGCTTAGCCATTTTAGTTATAAGTTTCCATAAAAATTACTAGTATTTGTAATAAAAAAGAAAAAAAACCCAAATTCTTAAAGATCAAATCAAAAGGTTTACAGGATAATATTAGAGTAGCAACATCATTTACAGAAATTCGGTAACTACCTTCTATATAGGGTGATGGTTGCCATTGCTTGGTTAGGGTGGGGTCGACTTTGGTTAGAGTTGATAGGTTCAAGTTGTAGGTGACAACCACTTCTTAACTACCAAAAATCTATGCTTAAAGTAATTTTTTGAAAAGTTAAATCTACATAAAAATATTTTAACTGATTCACATGCCAAATTTGGGAAGAACCAACTGATTCAACTCTCCAGCCACCTTTTTTCCAAAAAAAAATGAAAAATGGAGAATACCTTATCATCAAAGACCCTACTTTGGATAGAAAGTCTGTGGTGAGGTGCAACTATAATTATTCTATTTTATTTCTTCAAAGTTGTTGAAAATGGATTTGGATTTTATCATGTGATTAAATAACATAGCATGGTTACGTCGGAGAAAGAGGTACACAATTTTTATTTTGTGTTAAAATTAGCATTTCTCTCTCTATCTAACCATATCACATTAACTAGATCTGACAAAATTAGCATTTCTCTCTCTATCTAACCAGATCACATTATCCAAATCCCTTAATAACTCTTCACTTAATCTCTGATCCTGGAAAAAAAAAAGGTTATGGTAATAAAGTGTTACAAGTCTACAATCACTTGCTGTCATAATTGCAGGAAAAATGACAATTACATTAAACATATTAAAACTTCATTGTTTCCTTTATTTGACAGATTAAAACAATTGCGGGCAAAACTCATCCAACTGCTTAATTAAAGTGAATGCAATTTACATTTTTTTTCCCACCACCACCAGATATTCTCTTTCTAAGAAGATTAGTTCTTAGTACTGCTAGACGTTAAATATATGATATAAATATCTTTATCAAGTGAAATTTAATCCTTAATTTGATAAATTATCACAGACTAGTTCTCTTCCAATAGACTTAACTTTCGACAATAGTGCATGCAATTTACTCATTATACTAATTACATTACATGAGAGATAATTATCATTGGGCTAGGAGAAAAGCATCTTCCAATTGAAACAAGCAAATCGATACCATAATATCGCTAAAAGCAAAAGAATGGTTGAAAAGACAGAGAAAATTATGACCACAATCTCAGGGTTGTCATGCATCATGTAGATCATGTAAAGGAAAAAAAAGTTTCCGATATCCACAAATCACCAAATCAGTTTTTCAGGAACAAGAAATTTCTGTTGGATTCCCTTCTCACTCTCTGGTTTAAAAAAAAAAAATTTAAAACAATTTCATACTACATCAATTTTGTGTAGGAACTAAAAGCAGTTTTCAAAAAATAGAAATCAACATACACCCTAAACAAAGTTCTCTCTAGATCTGCCCTGAGAGAACAAAATTCAGTCATTAATGAACTGTGGAATACAGTGGCATGTGTTGAACATCAAAAGAGACGGTGGTATTTGTTTCGATCTATTAGAAACATAAAAATCAGGATCCCAATCATCAACACAGAGTATTGATAGTTACTTCATATGTTTCCTTGTGAAAAGTTAAAGCGCCCATTGAAGACCAAACAGTTCCCACAACAACCAAAATAAATAAAAAAATTAAGAAAAAAAAAACATTTTTGATGGAAATTTTCAACACCCAGATGAACATAAGAGGCTAAGCACACATAAATAAGGTGAGTAAAGGAAAATGAAAATGAAAGTGCATGACCCATGTTTTCATATCATGCGCAGAAAAATAGAAAGAGAGGAGTTTGAATACTTACAGATGAGTAGAGAAGTATTTGTAGGTTGCAATTAGAAGTAGAAGGCGTGAGAGTATTGGAAGTCTATAGCAAAGAAAGATGGTTGGGTTGAAGGGTAGAGACCGAATGAAGAAGGAAGAAGAACAATGATGAGGTACAAGAGAGAAAGAAGAACTCACGGATAACGGGGGACTTTATAATAGAATAATTATGCCTTTAACCATGGTTATGGTATGAATTCGGCGGGGAAAAGAATATAAATAAATATGATAAATCTTATTATAAGAAATTAAATATAAAATATAAAATATGAAGAGTTTGGTTTCTTATCTATTATTATCTATACATTGTTTTTCTATTTTCTTTTATTTTCTTTTTATTTTCTTGTAGGTTTATTTTACTACACTAAAATGTCTTATATTGTTTATTTTCTTGTACGTTTATTTTATTAGTTGAAACATGTTGTATGAATAAAATTATAAATTGTACATATAATAAAAAAATAATAATGTCTCAAATGATAAGAGTATAAAATTGTAATAGGCTTTAGAATGAAATAGTAATCTTAAAATGTGGATGGGAGTGAGTAATATAAGGGAATACTAGATCTTTCTAGTCTTTTAGGAGTTATTTTGTTATGAAAATAATATAAAATATAAAAATAAAATAAATAATGAATTTAATCATGGAAATTGTGTGTCATTGTCATATTAATTTCTAAAATTAAGAAAAAATCGCATAATTTTTATCTACCAGATAATATTATTGTGTTATGTACTCTACAGTGAAAATCGAATAAGATCATAAAAGTTGTAATAATACCTTAGGAGAACAATTATATAATTAAAAAATCCGTGTACACAAATTTATTGGACCACCAACAATCACATTGCAAACAAAATTAGTCTATAAATTTAGAGAAAAGTATAATAGAAAAAAAAAATAATACAATCAAGTTGAAAGGAAAATTATTACAAGTTCAATTCAGCCAGCTAAATCTTATTAATGTTTCAATTATTTTGATGAATTCTAAATTTTGATCATTTTATTTAGCTCTCTTATTTTAAGAAAATATGTAATTTTGATTCAATTGAAGTTTAAATTAAGATATACCTTTGAAGGTACTGTAAAATTAATTTAATTTATTAAAATTAAGAAAAACAAATATGTCAATGTAGACTAAATCGAAAACAAATTAAAATTATGAATCTTTTGAAATAAGAAAATTAAATTATAGATTGAACAAATAAAAGAAATAAAATCATATCTACACCTAAAAATGTAACCATGCAAATAATTTATCATAAATTAAAAAATATATTTAACATATTAAAATGTGTATTTATTACAAATTTTAGTTATTTAAAAAAAAATATTTATTTCCTGAAATATAAGAATTAAAAGAAAAATTTGACATGGCCCACACATACTTGTCTATTCGTCTACTCCCATCGCAACGGATAACTTTCTTGACGTGGCGCCACATATAACACATACTGGCACACTGCCCGAGGAACTCAAGTCTTTTTCTAACAATTTTTAATGATTATTTTTAACATTTTTCTTCAAATTTTTATTTGAAATAAAGAAAATGTATTGTTTTCAATAATTATATACAATCAGATAAAATGATTTTAGAATAAGATATTTTAGGCTTGATTATAGGATAACCCAGATTTTGAATTTCAAATTGAAAATATTCATTTTAATTATTTAAAATTAAGAAAATATAATTTTAACTCCTAAATATCATATATCCTAAATTAAAATAATATTTTTAAAATTATTTTTAGTCTTTTAAATTTAATATTTAAAGATTAAAATTATATTTTATTATTAATTTTTTTTTAATTTAAGAGAAAAAATTTACTCTAAATATAATTTCATTTTCATACAAATTTATACTTATTATATACTTATTATAGAATACATTTTTTTTTCAACATCTATTTTTTTTTCATTTTGTTCAAAATCTTATAACTATCGTTATTTTAACAATTTTTCATAGATAACAAAAATCAAATATAATTTTTTTTATTATAGGAATAGTAATAACAAACAAATATATGAATAACAAAAGAACAGCATAATTTAAAAGTTAAAATGAAAAAATTGAAGGTGTAAAAGAAGATTAAAAATATAAATTCTATAGTATAGTTAGTTAAAAAATTCACTATGTAATCTCACTCAATTAGTGTTATGATAATGTGCAGTGATTAAAATTTATAATAATAATATACGCACATTATCATAATTATTCAAGTTCTACGTGTCCATCACTGTATAATATTATTTATTTATGTCCTCTAATGATTATCGAAGAGAAGTGACATGTTTATATTTTTATTTTCAATAAAAGAAAAATTGATAAAAAAATAATTTTTTTTATATGATTGATGTTTGTTTCCACTTGCTAGTGTAGACAAAAGTGTCACCTTCAGTGGTTGCCATTGCAGACAATATTCTATGAAAACATTTTATATTGTTTTGATGAATAATTGAGGGACATATTGGTTCAACTTAATTAAGAATCTTATTTATTTGACATTGAATGGACCAAACCAATGTTTTGATATATCCAAATTAAAGTTTACTTTTGTGCCTTCTAATTTATTTATTTATTTTAATTGAATTTGATTTATTTTATTTGTGGTATTTAAAGTACACTTAACCAGTGTTATATGTTTGCTTCATCCAAAAAGCATGGCAGATTTAAAATAAACGAAATTTAAAATTTAGGATTTACTCCTTTTATCAGATCTTATTAGATTCGGATAAATCTGCAGATAAATCATTACATTAATTTTTACAATTTTAAGTTATGGATGCAGTAAATACTATAATATAATGAATATAATGATTTTAAGACAAATGTTATAATATGAAAATATTCAAATAATAATCATAAACTTAAAACTATCCTTTTCATATCTTCTGTAATAAAAACTGCAAACTAATAAAATCTTAATTTATATAAGAAAACAAGAGAAAAAAAAAAATACCTTAGTGTGTCCTTTAAATTGATTTAGGCATTTAATGTTAAGATTTTTGCTTAATTTATCTTGTTTTAAGATTTTTATTGCATTAGGTTGTATTTTTGTGATTTTAGGAAAGATATACTGTATAATCTAGGGAAAAGAAATATAGCAATTTGTATATTCAGTTATGCATTTCCATAATTTATTTTAGGTATTTTATCACTTTTTTTTTGTTTATTGGTCTCAATAATTTTATTTTTAATTATTTACTTTCTTTTTTGATATTTTGTTTTCTATTAAAATTTAACCATACACTAGTGACAAGGTACCTACTAAAAAGAATAAAATGACTCTAAATCACGTGGACATTAACAGATGAACTCTTACTTTTTCCATAGTTTATTTGCTTCAATTATTTCATTTTCAGTCATTTATTTTAAGCATTTAATCTACTTTTTT
The DNA here is from genome assembly GCA_016859785.1 of Macrotyloma uniflorum. Lineage (NCBI taxonomy): Eukaryota > Viridiplantae > Streptophyta > Magnoliopsida > Fabales > Fabaceae > Macrotyloma > Macrotyloma uniflorum. Next base: position 2,221,331 of record BDMB01000029.1, read on the forward strand.
TTTTAATACTTTTTTTGCATTTTTTTTCTTTAATATTTTTTACTTTTATAAATAAATATGTCATCAAAATACATTTCTTTTTTTATCAAAGGCTTATAAAATTATATTTATTAATTAAATTTATAATTATTATGTCTATAAATAAAAGATAAAATTAAATTAATATATAAAATTAGTATAAATTTAATCTTATTAAATTAATTTTACAGAAATAAATTATATTTAAAGTATATTTTTATTATAATATCAAAATTTATCATAGATTATTTATTGAATTATATGTATAAATTTATATTTAAATTGAAATATTTTAATATGAAATTTTATACAAACTTAAAATAAAATAAAATAATATTAAATTAATATAAATTTAAAGTTTACTTATTTTAATAGAAAAAATATATAGAATTTTAATCCATAATTTAAATCACATTTAACGAGATCATTAAAAAAAAAAAGATGATTTTTTACTCTTATTATCTGTATTCAACAAAAAGATAAATACATGTTTTTTCATTGTTGATTTCTGATGAATTGATGTAATGCATTCAAACAATTAACTACGTCTCTCTTACTTTTATTTGAACACATCACGTTTTTTCTTGATAAAGGAAATCGTATTACGTTGGCATTTGTAAAAATGTATGAGTATACTTGAATAGTAGGTAAATGTAACGTCACAGTTGTTACATATATTCAAAATCATTCAAAATAAAACTAAGTCCAAGATTTACCATTTCAAGAGATAAACGTTACTAGTCTTCTTATTTTATTCCATACACTACATAATGGTTCATATATTTTTTTTCAAAAAATAATTTTTTTGAAAATTTTATAAAATAAAAAAGTATTGAAAAAATCTCATAAATATATAAAAATTCTAATAATGATATTTTAAATTTATAAAATAATCATCTAATAAATTATTCATGGTATATGTTTTTCTTTGGAAATGCACGTTTACCAAATTAAGGTTGGGGACTCAATTAATTTCTTTATTTGTATTATGGAGAAAAATAATACCTACCAAATTTCCAAATAAAATTTACCTACCAAATTAATATCAATTAATAACTGGATTTATTTGGTAATCTATTTAATGAAGAATTTGAACTCATCGATACATTAAAAGATAAACAAAAAAACTAATTAAGAAATGTAATTTTGTTTCTCATTCAAAAAACTATTAATAACTATGCCTCTTTTACAACATAAACCAATAAAACTTACAAAAACCATCAAATACAAAACAACTATACTAGGAAACATGGGCTAAAGTATGATTCATGGTGACTGTTTTTGAAATAAAAATATAAATTGTAAAATAATTAGTGTAGAAAAATGAATAATTTTTTTTATAATAAAAAAATATGCCTTTACTTTACTGAATTTAGTATATAAAGAAAATTTTCTTTTTATTTTTTTCAAAATAAATATATAAATAAATTTTTACTTAATTATTTAATTTTAATTTATTTATACATTCTTTTTTAAAATGATAATTTTTTTTTTACTTTTTATGTTATTTTATCTTCATATTTTTCATATTTTCTTCTTTTTATACACTTTCTTTTCTTGTAATTAAACATAAAATAAATTAATTTTTTAAATAAAAAATTAAAGTTGATACAAAATTCATCTAATTAACATAATTGGTGATTAGTTTATTATTATCCAATAAACTTTAGAAAAGTAACAAAATAAAAAATGTTTTTATCAATAAAAATAGTCAATATGTGTTGAAAGAAGTCCTTAAAGGAAGATGAAGATGAAGATGATAATGATATAGTTGGGACCTGAAGCATCCCATCCAATGAAATTATGAAGACATTGTTAAAGAAATTTGGATTTGTTAAATGTTATTTTGAGTCAAAGACATGGGTTTCCAACGTTTGTTGGGACAAATATAGAAAAAAACACAAACCCTAAATAATTATGAGATTCTTTTCTTCCATTGAAGTGGATAAGGATGACACGTAATATTCTTATCAATCAAATTTGTCCTTATCTGTTCTCCTGCTACAAAAGATTAGGAAGATGTTCTTCTACATCAATTTTTTATTGTATCATAAATTAAAGTATCTAACTTTATATCTAACTTATAAAACTATGTGTCTTTTTTTCATTGTTTCACTTACATATCAATATTTAGAACTTTATTAAAGGGATTTTTAGCATAAGTTCCATAATTTGATTCATTCAATTATTTAGTATGAATATTTTAGAAATTATATATTGATATGGATAAAATAATGGACTTGATATGAGATATGGATGAAATGTTGGAATACAATAAGATAGTAATACTTAAATATAATGATTGAAATGATGTGTATAAAAGACAAAGATAAAACGAAAGATGAGAAAGATGATAAGTCAATAGGTCTTTATCATACAAACCAATGTTTCTTTCCCCATTTTATTTCATTTGTTACTACTTTTTTATTTTTCCAAAATTTTTATTTTAATTTAAAAAAAAAAATAGAAAATGAAGTTTGTGATTAGTCTAATATGTTTAAACTTAGTTCATTACGAAACCTAATTACATGCATTAAACTATGATGTAAATGGGCTCATACAATTCTCCCCTTGTGTTCACTTCCCTTGGCCCACTCAACTTATTAAGTTGGGCCATATATTTAACAAAAGTTTTCAAATAAAAATTGAAAAAAAAATGAAAAATTAGTAAAATTGAGTTTGTTTGATTGAATTTTCCCCCTAAGGATTTATAGAAAGATAAATTGAAATTATTTTTCTATTGATTAAAAATAATTTATGTACAAGTTAATTTGTAAAAAAAAAAAATTAATTAATGAATTATTTCATTTTTTATTTTTTATATTTTTTTATGAAGAAGTTCTTTCAATCATATTATATTTGCACATAAAAGATTGTAAACCTCCACTCTAACTTTGGTTTTATGTTAGGTAGGAAGGAAGAGAAAAAAAAAAGAAAAAGAAAGAAAATAATAGATGCAATAAATAATGTTCTTAGAAAGATAAAAATATAAAATGAAAGTGAGATGAAAGAAGATGAATATATGTTTATAATTATCCTCAAGAATACTACAATTAACTTCCAAAATAAATATATAGGTAACATGGTTTAGGTATGCTAATTAATTTATTCACACCTAAATATATATTAAATAATAATAATAAAATAAATACTAAATTAATTTAAAGTTTTAGATTGTTGTCCCTACAAATATCCCCATCATTATCAATTATTCCATTAGCTTGATGAATTTTCCTTTCCCATAAAAAGGCCCAACCAACATTAAACAAATGGGCCACAATATTAAGACCTCTCAGGTATTATGATTAGATGGAACATCGAATTCAGTAACCACCATGTTGTAGACCAAATTGAATTTTAGAGAAAAAAAAAACAATACAAAGAACTTTTTAGGGACATATTTAATACATTAAGAATTTTACAAAACATAACACATATTTTATCCTTAAATTTTAATGGGATCAAAATTCTACACTGACATAGCTATGAGGATAGAAGTGGATTTAAGATTAAAAGTTATTGAATATTATATGTATTAAGATAGTAGTTAGATATTTTGTGTTCTTATGTTACAGGAACTATTTATGTAATGAAAAATTCATGTTTGTTCTGTGCTGTGTATGTGAAACTTGTTGGAACAACATAATGTAATAAAAAGATTAATATTTGATGATTTTAAAAACTATGTGATAAAAAAGAAAGAAGTTTACAATATAAAAATTTGTACACCCTTCGAGTAACATAAACTTGATAATAATCTATTCTTATAAAAAAATTTAGGTACCCTCTCTAATTATAGTTATAAAGTTGGCACAATGTATATAACTGTTTAAAGGGGGAAAGAAGATTTTATAGAACCACCAAAAACTACCAAAAGCAAGAGAAGTTGCGGAGAGCCATTGGAACTTTGGCAGCCTCACAACACGTTTGATTTCCACCACAATTCCTGCAATGGCACTTCCTCCCCTCTCTCTTCTTCATCTCTCCAAAACCAGAAACAAAAGCAACACAACCCTCAATAGGAAAAGGAAGTTTTTTTTTTTTTTAAATCAAGAGGGTGAGAGTGAAAGAGAAAATGGGTTCCAATGCCTTCTTCTCTTCCATTCTCTGTTGTTTCCTCCTAGCCACATTGGTCTCTGCTGCTCCATTTATTTCTGGTACATTTATTTTCCTTCAAGTTTCAAGTTTCAACCCTTTTATTTATGTCTCATATTTGTTAAGATTGACATAATGTGGTTGAATTTTTGTATTAACACAGATGATGTATTTGAGTCTGGGGCATCCACTGGTCGTGCCCTTCTACAGGCTAAGAAAGGTAACATTTTGTTATGCCTCTTCTCTCTCTTTTTAATTCTAGTTTTAGGGTCTTTGTGATGACAACAAATATCAATGTTTTTACTCTTGAAAAAAACAGGTTTATTATAGCTTAGATTTGAGGGTTGCCACTTATTTTTCCCATTGATCTCTTCGAAATAGAAAAGTTTTAGTGGAGGCATGACTCACCTATGTCATACTAATGCTTAGCCACTGATGAGAATGTCTTTATCAGAATAGAAATACTCGTGCACTCTGAACCCATTTGCCACTCAAACTTTTATGACCCTCTTTACTCTTTTCCAATGTTGGAATGAATCATGCTAAAGTGTAGAACTTTCATTTCCAGCTAATATCTTTGTTGCTTTCTATAGTACCTTTTTCACAAAAAAACACTGAAATTCATTTGATTCTATCTTACAATTCACTGACCAAAACATATCAGTTAGAGAGGAAAACATCTTTGGAATTTTAATCTTGAAATAGTTATTGTGGAGAGGCCTTCATCAAACGATTCCCTCAAAGGTTGATCTCACACTTGTTGCCTTTTACAAGGATTGTTAGATAAATAAAAAAAAAATAAAAAAAACCATATTAACTAAAAAGAAAAGCAAAACCTTGCATTCACTTGTATTTTAGGAGTGTTATTGACAAACATTCTGTTATTCTCTTTTCAATACTTACTCTTATCAGATAAAACTGACAGAGATTTCACTAAATATATGGATTGAATCTCTTCTTTGAAGATCCTTATTTTAAAGATACAAAACTTTAACTAAAGTTAGAGAATTAGATATTGGTATCTCTCTGTTTTATCTTTTCTTTTTGAATGTCTAGCCTCTCTAATTTCATTTTACTTTCTGAGAACTCCTCTAACTTATGGTGATTGAACTAATATGTGAAAAGTTGTGTGCAGCATGCACAGTTGACTTTGAGAACCAGAACTACACAATTCTGACAAGCCAATGCAAGGGACCCCAGTACCCACCGAAGGTGTGCTGTGAAGCTTTCAAGCAATTTGCTTGCCCTTTTACAAATGAGATCAATGACATGACAACTGATTGTGCAGAGGTAATGTTTAGCTACATAAACATCTATGGCAAATACCCCCCTGGCCTCTTTGCAAATGAGTGCAAAGGAGGGGACATTGGTCTTGACTGCTCTGATGTCAAAATAACCAAAGACAATACCAATCAAACTTCTCACACCATTCATCTTCCTTCTCCTCACTTCACCTCACTCATCACCACTTCTTTTTTCCTCACCTTCTTCTTCCAGTCTTTCTGAACCCTCAAAATGTTTAAATTCAGTCAATCATGATGCTGGTGTTTATGTGTTCTGATCAGGATTGTCTAGAAAAGTATATTATCACAGTCTCATTATATATTTCTTAATGAATACAAAGTGCAAAATGTGGTGGTTTGCCCTGCACTCTAAACTTACCTGCAACATTTTCTAGAAGGAAAAATAAGTATAATTTGTTCACAAAACTATTTTAATCAGTTTATTAGTATCTGAATTTACCTATTTTATATATATATAGTTATAAATAACCTATTCACTTTAATTATCTTATAAATAACCTATTTTATAATCGTTTTTTTTCTTTAAAAATAATTGAAAACTAATTCCATTTTTTAGAAGAAATAAAATATATGGTACTTTGCACTTATAGTAAGTGAAATTGATAAATTTTATGCATATATTTTAATTAATTTATTTATTGAATAAGAATACATGAGCTTGAAAAAGGTGAAGATGATTAATTGAAAGTGGGGTTAGGATTTGTAAGTTGCAGATGCCCTGTTACATCATGCATGAACATAAAAGAATGGAAAATGAAAGAAAGTGGGAATACCACTTGAAAAATTAGTGGTCTCAAATATTCATCTCATTCTCATGCTTCCTCACCTTCTAACTTCACCTAAACATTGCATTAAATTTGTCGTAAAACCATAGCTATGATTCAGAAAAAGTTGCATGGAGATTTAATTCGATCATGACTGGTCTAGTATGATAAATAAAATTATATTTTATAAATAAAATTAATTGTAAAAATTTTATTATTTATTTCAATATATCTAGAAATATCACATTACTTATGTGTCCGGATTAAGATAGTTTATTAATCTTTAATATAATATTTTTATTTTTATTTTTTAAATATTGAATCTTTTAAAAATATGAGATCAAAATTTGACTATTTAAAAATCTTAAACTTTTAGTCATGATATTATTATTGTAGCTAATAAATAAATTTTCACATACACTAAGTGGAAATAATATAAATTTTCTAGTGTATATGATAGTCTCCATAACATATAAATATTTAATGAAAATTAACCTCTTTTTAACGTGTTAACATTTTCATTAAATATTGAATGTTAAATTTATAAATAAATCAAAACAAATATTTCAAAAATACTCGAGATCAAAGTAGTGATTGCTAATTTCAATTGTGAATAAAAACTTTTCATATTAAATGAAATTGGCACTTAGAAACTCTCAATAAAAAGTGTTTTGAACTTTTTTTAATCAAAACTATTACTTCTAGACTTCTATCAAACTAATCACTCAAATCAATCATACTTTTACTCTTCTTTTGTTTTTTTCTCTTGACATGTTAACTTCAAATTTTCAACCCCCAAAAGAATTTCACATCAACAATAATTAACATATAATGGAGCTGAATAACTTTTGGACAAGAACTCGCTGAACCATCCATACCCTAATGGCCATTAGTTTGCATGAAGATTAGAACTTCTCTCCAATAGTTTCCATTCTTGACCTAGTCCAAACCCTAACCAACATGTTCTTTAAGGATGTTTCATATGTGCTGTGCATGATCCCAATCTTTATGCAAAATCATCCATCACACTCATCACATAATCTTTTAGGGGACTAGGAAGCAATATCCCATTCTCTTCCAACACTCGTTTCATCTAGTCAATTTTATGCTAATGGACAAAAATGGCACCTAAAGTATCCATGATCAAAGGAGATTAATGTAAATAGAAAAAAAGTGTGGAAGGGCTTTAGAAAATTTCCTCCAAAAGAAGGGGGAAATTTTCAATTATGGTATAACATTTCATGAATCTCCTAAAAAGTTGAGGATGAGTTTTTGGAAATATCAACTTTCTTGGTGCCTTCTTTACGCATCATGTCTTGTGGGGGAAACAAAACGTAGTGCATTGGATAATTAAGATGAAGCTGTAATCAAAATAGTTGGCGTATACAATAAAAACAAATCATCAATTAAAGTAGATGCAATTTCGATTTTGTTCAACACGATGTGTTTGGGATTAGTGAGTTATACTAATAATTGTACGAGATTGTTTAACTTGGACGAGATCACCCTGATCTAAGTTAGTGAGTATTAATTATTCTATCTTAATTAGGTTTAGATTGTTACCTACCCTTGATCCTAAACTTTCTTAGAAAAGTGAAAAAGTTAAGTTGAAGGGGTGATCATGTTGTATAGTCCTATGAGTTGTTCTAGAATATAAGGTAAGGGTCGCCATTGCAAGGTTGTTTAGGCTTTGGAATGGACAAAATTTATATGTAATTTTATAAATATTCTTAGGGTTAGTTTAATTAGAATCATTTTTTTACCAACATCTATGTAATAAAATATTTTATTAAGATAATAAAGCTCCTTTTTTATTGAAAAAATAACACCTAAAACACATTATCTAAACTAATCAAAGGAGATATTACAAATAAGTACACAAAATAAAAAATTTAATGTAATTAATATTTTTTTCTGAATTATTTTACATTTTGACCTAAGATTACTATTATAATTAGAGGTAACGTGATTTAAGTTACTATTTGACCTTTAAAACTTTTTCTTGATTCTTACTCATCCATTTCCTTCGTATTTAATAAAGCAATAAAAAATAAAACTTTTAATTTATCTCCATGCAAAGTGGAAATAACGCATTAATCAAAGGATGCACCGAATATACCACATGTGGCCCCTTTCCACTCAAAAACAATTCTCATCTTCACAAGTTGCCTCGGACACGCCCTCGACATGTTTTTACCAAATCAAACAAGGAACAATTGCAACAAGACACAAAAATTAAATTTAAATAATATATAGAAAATCAAAATCCCCATAATAAACAACCATAACAAACAAAAAGAAAAAAGAAAAAGAAAAACTAATTAATCAAACCATTTTTTTTTTTTCATATTCCCCCATAAATTACTTAGAAAAAAAGTCACAACTTACAACAGTAACAATTCCGTAGTATTACAATTTGCCTCTCAATTCCCCAACTCAAATGACAAAACATCAATAAAAAATGAGATCCAAACATTTCCCATGTTTTTTTTTTCTCCTTAATTTTCTAGACAGGGCAAGATCAAAAAGGCGGAAGGAGAAACCCCAAAAGCGCGTTTCCGCAACGCGCGTTCATCTGTGCGCAGTAATCAGCGTTTCAATGAACCGCAACCCGTCGAATCGCGGCGTGAACTTCTCCGTCGACGCCGCACCCTCCGCCGGCGAGAATCCGACGCGGCCTCTCTGAGCTCCGCCGTCCTGCACAACCGAAACGCGCGTTTCAATTTCACCGAAAAGGAAAAACATATCAACGGAAAAAAAACGAGACTTTTCACATGGAAATTTCAGATCCCGCGGTTTGAAACAGAATCACGAGGAGAAAAGATAAAATTTTGAATTGAAGGCGAGTACCTGAAGAGATAGCTTGACGGAGGAGGATAGGGAAACGGCCGTGGCAGAAGCGGCGGCGATAGAGGCAGCGAGCATGGTGGATTTGTTCATGGTGGGAGCGTTTGGGTCTCTAGAAAATTTTGGGGATTTTCCTGGGAAATTGTTTGTGTGAAAATGGAAGAGAGAAAATTGAAGAGCGTGTTTGTTTAAATGGGTTTGACGGCTTTTATATATAGGGTGGGGAACAATGATGAATGATTTTGCGTTGGAGGGTAATAACGGAATTTCCATGAAATTAATTACGCGGCAATTCTTCATTGCCTTGCCTCGTTCAAATTACCTTTTTCCCTTTCTAAACATCAACCTTTTCTTTTTAAAATAATAATAATAATAATAATAATAATAATAATAATAATAATAATTATTATTATTATTATTATTAAGATTTTTCTTAAAGATGACATCTCACTATCAGTCTTTAACCTTTGAAAATGTTTGGAATTTATATTTTATTGGTATTTCAGTAACACACTTTTGAATTTCAAATATATACTTGCATTTATTGGTAATTTGAGACTTTATTAATATGATAATTTCAAAGATATAATCTTGCACCAATAAATATTTGTGCTTAGTATTTTTTTAAAATATTTATGGATATTATGAATATTTATTAAAAATTAAAGGTTAAATTATTTCTTTTTTCTCTGTATTTATATAATTTACTTAAATTGGTCCCTATATTAGTTAAGTGTCTCAATTTTTAAATTAAGATTTGAACTGTCCCCTCCATTGACTCATTTGAAAGGATCAAACTAATATTCATTTAAAAATTGAGAGATTTAATTGAATAAATTATGTGAATATGTGATCAGATTTAGTAAATTATATATATGCATATCAAATAGTTATTAATTATATAGTTAATTATTTATTAAAATGTTTGCATTACCTTATATGTGATGGAGATAATATATTTTTTATCTAAATGGGTCGTAGCAAATAAAATGTCGTGGGAAATAGTTTTAAATCCTTATTAATAGAAATATTAATAATACATCTTATTTGATAATCTTTTAGAAATAAAAAATGTGAGTTTTATTTCATCTTCAAAAATTTAATTTTTACTTCTCTTCAGAATTTACCTTTAGGTTATGAATATTGTTACACAAATTATATATAAGGATTGAAGAAGATATATTTTGCAGTAAATTAAATTCTTTAAAACTAATATTTTTTAACTCTTTTTTTTACTCACTTATAAAATGGAGTCTAATGATATTTATTATCAAATTGAAAAATATAATTGAAATTTCAATCATTAATCAAAATAGTGATTAATTCATGTCGATACTTTTTTTTTGTCATTAATTTAACAAATTTCATTTTTCTTGGTGTGGAAAGGTTTCATTATATATATAATAGCAACTATGAAACAAAATAAAAAAAAGGTTAGAAGTAACCAATAGCTATTAAGCAAAAGATCTAAACTAGCTCTATGTGATTAGGTTTCACTATTACTTTGATTGTGACAAATTTTGATCTTGGTTTAAGGGAGAGAGAGTTCATTTGAAAGTGAAATTCATGTTTTTTTCTCAATCATCAAAACACTTAACACTTAACTTTTATTTTGGGTAATCTAAATAATCACATACTATATTACTAATCATATAAAATATTCAATCAACATTTAACTGAAAAAAATAATAATAATCATTTTGTTCACTTGAATTCTTTTGAGAATCATCAAGAATCATTTATCAACTAAATCACAAGATGTATTTTTTTATTTTATTTACCACACTAGTTTCTAGAAAGGATTTGAAAGATAATGGTATGGAAAGCTCATTCTTTTATTTTCTAAACAACTTTTACAAAGTACTATTAAAATAGGGATTTTTAAATTAAATTATTTCTATTTTTTTAACTATATTATTTTATTGTTTTATTAAAGATATTTATCGTTTATATATTTTACTATTACTAAAAATATTACCAATTTAGAAAAAATTAAATCTTAATTAAATTTAAAGAAAAATTTGTAAATATTTAAAAATATCATAATTTTATTTAACTATATTATTTTATTTGTTTTATTAACTTTCTTTTAACACTTAAAAAATGTAAAAGAAAAATCTAATTAATAAAAATCAATTTTAAAATCTTTTAATGTTTTATTATTTTGAATATTATCTTTGAATATATTTAAGTATTAATTATAAAGTTTAAATTTTATTTTATATATAGTTCAGAATTTATGGCAAGATTTATGATGAAGGACTGAATTAAAAAACAATCCGTGAATGGTGGAGATGACCCAATGAAGCATAGTGTTGATTGGTGCGTTATTTTGCAGATACTTGTCACTCTCTCATCCATATAATAATATAGTTTTTTTTAGGGTTTCTTTACAATGTAATATGAAAGAGAAAAATATGAATTCATTTCAATCATTAGATTTGATAAAATTCATGGTTTAGATTTATATAATTATATAAATGGATATTAGCATGTATACATAAACTTTTAATAAATGAAGAAGAAAAATAGATATTTTAATACGATTTTTATTTCTTTATACTCCCAATATATCATCTTTGTTAGAAGGATTAATTCTCGGTATAGTATCCTCGATCAGACTGGATGGGTGAAGTATCTCCGACACTTAAGTCAATAATAAGTTCGAAATAATTAATGTACATGGTAAATAATTAATATGCATGATAAAATGTGTTACTTTTTATTTATTACTTCTATTTATATTATTATCTAGATGAGTCTTTTTGTTGGACTAGTTCTCTAATTTTGGAGTTCATTTAATATGGTGCTTAAATATTAATAATTTTATTTTAGTTATTAATTTTTTAATTGTATCTTAATTAATTACACCAATATGTGTTCGGTTTGTCTTATTGTGTGGACCTTCTAAACCGAAGTGTACTCGGCCTTAGGATATTATGGTCTGGGAGACTTGGTCCTCCATCACTTTATAAATATGTTGATAATTCTTTTTCTATAATATTATTTCACAAAAATTAGAGAATGTGTTAGTTAAAAAAAATACTTTTATTACGTATGAGACTTAATTATATATATTATAATATATAAATGAGATTAAATTTATTTAAAATTAAAATTAAAATTAAAAAAAAATTGATAATGTAGATAAAAAAAACTCTAATATCATCTAAAACTCGATCATTTAAACACAATTTTAAATATCACATTCCTCTTAAAATTAGAATTTAGAGGGTTTAGATATGAAAGTTTAGGTAGGTACATATCTGAAATATCTAGTGATTTAATTATGTTTTTAGGGTAGGTCAAATTAGGAGCAAATTTGGTATGTGCAGAAAAGAAAATAAGGATGTCTAAGAAGAGATGACTCAACATACAAGGAAAATGACAAAGAAAGAAACCGAAGATGGTGCTGCATGCGTGGACCTCAGCAATTCTCCACCATCACCACAAGTACCAAAATTAATATCCTTATTGCTGAATTTATTCTAAATACTAGGAATCAACTACCATTAATTCAACATTCCATTTATATATTTTTTACTATATAATAAAGTTTTATTAGAAAAAATAAAATAAAATATATTTTTTATTTTTAAAATCATTAATTATAATGTATTAATACTATATAATAATAAAAAATAATCATCACTTTTTCTTGTTTTATTTCTGCACAATTTAAAATTAATATTTAATAACTGACTTGAATATTGTGCTATTTATTTTTTTTTTTTTCAAATTTTTGACATTTTATTAGTTTTATTTTTTTAATTCTTATTCTTAATTATAAGTAATTTGATAAAAAGAATATAAATATTAATTAAAATAATTAAATTATCATTTATGTGCATAATTCAGTTAAGTAAATTAAATGATGAATTAAGTAAATTAAATGATGAATTATTAGGTGATGTTTTTAGGTTGATTTAGAAGTAGAATATGATGATGATAATGAACTAAATTTTTTTAAGGAAGTTTAAATATTTCAATTTAAAAGTAAGAATTAATGAATTGAAAATTCACCTGAAAATTCACCTTCTTTGTAAGTTAGATTTTTACAAAAATTTATTGAGTGCCTTGAATATTTCATTTAATATAATTCTTTTAAGGAAAAATTTAAGATTTATCTTAATTTTAAGTTCAAATTTATTGAATAAATTAACATTAATTAAAGGCATTTACATTTCACTCAACAAAATAATTATAATGTTAAGGGAATGATAATTGTTAAACAAATTTTCTTATTCTTTTATATAAGTGTTTTTATATAAGTGTAAGAGAAAAAAATAATATGATTATAACCCTATTAATTTATAATTAAATTATAATTTATAATCGATTAAAATATAAAATTTATGATATAAAAATAATAATAATAATACATGTCAAAATTTATAAATGTTAGTATCATAATTTTTTTTTTATATCATAAATTTTATAATTCAATTAATATAAATCATAATTCAATTATAATTCATATCATTTTTCGAATAATGTGTATGTTAAAATTTTAAATAAACTATATTATAAATATTTTATATAATTATGATTGATATAAAATTTTAAATTTATTTCTTTAACATTTTGTATTTATCTAAATTATAATGATTGTATTTTTTTATAAACGAGTAAATAATTTTGTAACAAAAAATGACGGTGATAAATTTAATATGTAAAAATGGATATTTTATACTTAATATTTCATATTTTGAAAAATTTAACATATAACATCTTAATTATAATTATATTTTATTAAAATGCATAAATAATAATAAAATTTTGAAATTTAATTAAATTGTTAGATAATAATTTTGTATGATTGTAGAATTTTTCGAGTTTATATTTGAAATTAACTACAATTATATATACTACTATATAAAAGTGATCTCCTGTATATACTAATCTATAAAACTTTATAATTATTTTTTATTTATATATGTGTATGTATTCATTATATTAATTATGACATTTTATTTAATATTTTTTTCTTTATATTTTTATTGATAATAGAAAAATTTCACATTTATCATGTTTAAAGGTAAAGGGAAGTGTATATAATATAATTTTATCATTATAAAATAGTTATTGTTTTTGGTAAAGTACACCAATAAATTTTCAAATTAAATCTTTCCTTTTTATAGTCTTAAAAAAATGGGTTAAGCAATTTAGAATTAAGATTATATCTAATTACTTTCTTTGACCTAATATTTAAATAATTTATAATTAAGATGAGTTTGAGATTATGTCTGAGTAATATACTCGTACAATTACTTATAACATAAGTAAAAGTAAAAATAAAAAAAATAATGAGATATTTATCTAAAATATCTTCTTCTCAATATAATTTTTTAATCTTGAAATTTTGAAGAATTTTTTTATTATCAAAATAGAGCTAATGCCTATAAAAAATAGATTTAGGTTACCATGATAAAATCTCCGCTCAATAGTAGAAAGAATTTTAGAAGAGAAAAAAAAAAGTGGGGATGACAGCACTCATGTAACATCAAATAATTTAAGAAATAGAAAGTTGAAAATAGGAAACTAACACTAGGGATAGATAGAAGACATTAAGTATGGTTAAAAACAATGACTAAAGCAATTATTTAACATTTAAGCCTTAAGAATAAAGGTGTGAAGAAAGTGGTGATAGCACCAAACATTTAATACTTGTTTTGATCGAATAAATATTAAAATTGTAAAAAAAAATTATGTGAAATATATTTAATGTCTAACTTATGATATAAATAAAATTATTAATTTACTCTTTTATTTTTATATTTATTTTGAAATTGTGTTAATAATATTTTATTACATAAACATATAAATATATAAGTAAAGGTCATTCAAAACTAATAGATGTAATAATAATAATAAAAAAAAAAAGAGTATATATCTACATACATATATCTACAATTTTAATATTTATTCGATCAAAAAGAAGTATTAAATATATTACTGTAAAAGCAGTGATCTAAATCCAAATTATCTATAAAAAAAAAAAAGTTATACGAAACTCACAAATGAGGTGTCATAGAAAAATCCTTCCTAATCTTAAAACACAAAAATGATCAAATATCACTGATCACAAGCGACAAGTCATGTCTGTGCATCATATCATAAATTCTTTCGTATTATACATGAATGTTTTTCGTTTCTTTTTCGGTTAGGAGCATTGTATCTGGGATTTTCTAGTTTGAATAAATTCTTTTAACTTGAGACAAACCTTACCATCAGAATATTAACACCGAGGTTGCTGATAAGCAACGAATAGATTGATCATCCATTAGAGAATATCAATGCAGATGTCATTCCCTTCATCATCGCTTGAATGCACTTGCAATTTGTAAATGGCTCTGTTGTAATTTAGTTCCAATCTTCATTTTTTTTTTCTTCATAGTTCTGCAATGCGTTTGTTTCTCGAGAGAGGAAGAAAGAGAAAGGTGGAATTGAATAACATTTTATATAATATGAAAAAATTATTATTATTTTATTTAGAAAATCTTATGATTCGAAAGTTTACATTTTTAAAATACTAAATTTCTTTCCTCAATTACAGAACAATTGCCCTTCCCTCTCTATGTTGCCCTATTTATTATTTCAGCCTGATTGACTATCTTTGACCACAGTTAGTTAAACCTTTAACTATAACAATCTCTTCACACTACTCACCGGTACAACTTTCTTACCTTCCTTTGCTAAACCTTCTTAATCAAGGGCCTTGGTCTGTCACATAACAAATCAAGCTGTTTCTTGTTTGGTGTATTTGAAATCCACCATTAAAATTGCAAAAAGCTACTGTAACTTGCAAGTCACTGAATAAATGACTCTATAGCAGTAAATTGGAATAAGTTAGGGACAAAACTTAGATACAGTTGTTTAGGCATTTTGGGTACTACTTTCCAATATGAATTGGAGCTTCACCTTATCAAGTTATACTAATATTTAATACAAACTTTAATTATGTAGATTAACGAGCTAAAACTTCAGTTCTAATAGAAAACAACAAAAAACCACCTAAGAAACAGTATCTAAGTTTTATCTGTAAGTTATAACCATGCTCAATCCTGGATCATTAATTCTACAGAATTTATTTCACACATGGAAAATCTATGCAGAACACACTAAACTTCACCAGATTAATGTCTGTATAAATTGTTTACCTCCAACCATACTTGCCACAAAATTTATACAGCATACAACTTCATACTAGTTCTAGCCTTAAAGGAAATAACACTTTTCAACAGAAGGGTCAGTGCTGCCAAGGGCATGACATGACAACTAAGGAAATTGAATCTTCCCCTCACATAACTTGCACATATGTCATCGTTTCCTAATCAATAATTGATACAGAAAGTCCACCAGAGCATCCAAAACTATCTTTTCAAAGTGTAAAGTGAGATAATCCACCTAGTGTGGTTATAGCAATCGCAATTAAGTACCTTGCAGTTACCAAGACATTGGAGCAATCTATCACTTCAAGCTAAGTAATATTAGCAATCACAATGTGACTATAATATTCAACAGAATTAGAAGTGTCTTTTAGTCTTATTGACGTTGTGTTTCACTCACGAGATCCATAACCGTGTATATGGAAAGCAATATAGGCAATATATATAGCAGGAACGGCTCTAGTGAGAACACTTGCTTATGTGAGAACATAGGAACAACTAATAACAACCATCATATCAAGATTAAAGTAAATAGATTATTTAGATTATAGCACTTAAGAATTCAAATTAAACTCTCATTTAACCATCAAATTTCTAAAAGATTCACCAATCAAAAATCAAATCCAAAGAAGATCTCAATTATCACATCCTAAAATATCTCACCTATCTTGTTGCTCTTTTTTCAAGATTTTTGTTAACTGATGCAACTATCATCATCATTGTTACCGTCACAACCACCATGATGACCTTCAATGCCACCACCACAATAATAATCTAAATTCATAAGTATTTTAATCTTAACCGTGCATTATTTTTAAGCTTGATTGGATACCTGTTATTAGTTGTTTTCACGTAAACTAGTAATATTGAGTCACAAGTATCAAGACTCATAACCAGATATTATTCAGGCTGAATTAGAGATCCTCCAATTATAGCTCAAGCAGCATAAGATAATCCTTTTAAAGCTTGACCACATAGTCTGATAATCACTTGATGCCCGCCCATTCACTCCTTAGTACAGAACTCACGTAACCATTCTACTTATTCTATTGTCTGCTCCACTTTAACATCGTTTATAAGACAGAAATATAAGAAAAGGAAACACACCACTTAAGTTCAACAAAGTCAAGCATTTACCAGCTGACTCAGTCCCATATGAATGTGACAGATTACCATACAATATAATGCCAGATCAATGTCTGATACTGTTATTGAATTCCTCCTAGCCACACTAAGACCAGTTAGAGCAGAGAAAAAGTAAGGGCATGTTTGGTTTTGTATTGCCTCAATTTGACTATTGCCTCAATTTTGTCCCGAAACTCAGTTTGAAATGGACAAAAAGAGAAAGTTGCTTTTGCAAACTGAATTTGCAATATGACATTCATTCAAACTAAAGTCTATATTAGGATAAAAGTTAGAAATGTGCTGCTTTTGGGAATTTCGATGCAATCCGAATTCTAAGACACCCATTGGAAAAGGAAGTGTCAGTAGCTTTGGAGGTAAAAGCAATTTCAACTCCCCCAACTGACATCCAAACACACACATTCAACAACTTTGCAAACTTAAATCTAAATATGCACTAACTTTCCCTCTACCACATTAAAGTCAAGGAGTTCGCTACCTTATGAAGAACTAATGCCAAATTGCAAACATCTATCAGATAGATAAAGCACCATATAAAACAACCAACATTGTATTTTTTATTTCTTTTCAGAAAGCAAAACAAGACAATCTATCACAAACATACATTTCAACCACGTGTGCGTCAAGAACTATTAGTATAGGATGAAACAAAACCACTACCGAGAAGCCTCTCCACATATTTGCCAAGAATATCCACCTCAAGATTCACCTTGTCCCCAACGTTCTTCAGAGGAATCACCACCTTCTGCTGAGTGTAAGCCACCAACATGAAATTGAAACACCCTTCATCGTCGAACACATCCACCACAGTCAAACTAGTCCCATCCACAGCAATATACCCCTTAGGCACAATGTACTTAAGCAACGATTTTTCAGCCCTCACCTTCACCCAAAGGGAATCTCCTTCTGGAACCTTCGACACGATCACCCCCGTGCCATCCACGTGACCCTGCACGAAGTGCCCGCCCATGCGGCTCATCGGCGTCACCGCGCGCTCCAGGTTCACTAGCGACCCGGACTCCAGCTCCGACAGCGATGTCTTGCGCAGCGTCTCTGGCGACAGACCCACAGTAAAGTCCGAGACTTTGCTATCGAATTCCGTCACGGTGAGGCACGTGCCGTTGACGGCGATGCTGTCGCCGAGGTTGACGCCGTCGAGGACCGTGGAAGCTGCGATTTTGAGGTCAAAGCCGCCGTGCGGAGCCGTGCCCAGCTGCTTGACGGTGCCCATTTCCTCGACGATGCCGGTGAAGAGGCAAACGGGGCCGGCTGCGCGGCGGAGGCGCGTGGGGGCGCGTGAAGTGAGGGGGAGGAAGGCGCGTAGAGGGGTGGATTTGAAATTGGAGATGAATCTGAGATGGGTGGGGTGAGAAGGGTGGGATGTGTGGGCTGTTGCAGCGATTCTTGGGACAGAGGGTGTTAAGGTAAGAGAAGATGAAATTGGCATTTTGACAGTGCTGTGTTGGAATTGGAACAATGTTCTGCAACTACGAGAGTAGTAAGGGCACTGTTATTGTGTTGTGTGGGGATTCTGCATTTGGGAGCAGTTAAGGTTTGTTTGAGCTTTTGGACAACACACGTATGTTAAATTTTATATGTTCCGTACTAAAACGACATCACCTTGTTAATTTTTTTACAAAAATTAGTTCAATTCTTTCTCTATTTCAAGATTATTGAAATTTTAAAAAAAATCATATAAAATAACAACTTTATTTAAGAGAAAAATATAAATATATATATATATATTATTACATTAATAATCAACACGTGACTTAATTTAAAAAAAAAAAAACTAAAATTATAGTTATTTGGAGAGAATATCTTATATGTTACTTAAAATGAATCTTTTATAAGTTACAAATACAAACATTCTCTCAATAAATATTTAGAATAAATTAATTATGAAAAATAATATTTCACAACATTAATCAATTTAGAAGTTTTTTTTTTGAAAGGTGAAACTATGATATTTTAGATAATTAATTTTGATAAATTTTATCTCTCATCTCTATGTATATAATTATTTAAATTACTGATTATTTATGATCCATCATAATTTGTATTTTATGTTTGAACATAATATATTATGATCATTTTACAACTTATGATCTTATTTACAGTCCTTCACTGTGCAAACTGAAATAAAAGAGTGAAAATTATTTAGTAATAAAATCTATCATTATATATATATATATATATATATATATATATGATAAGATTATTAATTTTTAGGATAAAATATATTTTTTATAAATTAATTGTAAATAATATTTAAATTTAATATAATTAATTTTTTATTGATTTTATTTAATTATTATTATTTTATTAATTTATTAGTCATCACGGTTAAAAAAAGTACTAATTTATTTTAAAAAATAATAAAACATATTTTTATATAATAATTATAATGTTTGGATTAGTTCAGATTTTTGAGTAAGTCTTACACACAATAATTAAAAAGGAAGGGATAATATTTAATTTTTTTTTTCTAATTCAATTTATTTTATATTTTCTAGAAATTCAAATTTCTTTAATTTTTTTTTAAGTGTCTCTAATCTTTCCTAAATCTCTCAATCCTATTTATTGGATTCTTCTTCATTTCTCATCAATTTTGGAATCCAAAGATACCGGTCAGAAAATTATAATAAGAAAAACGAGTTGCATCAATTGGTTCTATGTTAGGTAAGTACCCCAATTTTCAAAGGAAATGTTACAGTTCTTGATTAGAGGTTAATTTGGGAGAATTTAGGAAATTAAGAAATCTTGATCAATTCTTGTTGAGAAATTATGGTAATTAAGATGTGTTGTGTTTTTAGATTTTGGAAAAACTCTTAATACTTGAAATTCTTTTGAAAACTTCAAGATCTTGTTGAAATTGAAGGTAAGAGAAGTTAATTAGATTAAATCTCTTTAAAATTAGGGATTTGTTGATTATGTTACATTTTTCTTGTGAAATTGATAGAGAATATGTAGTATATATATGTTGGATTGGAATGATTGATCGGTGGAAATTGTATGAAACATATTTAGAAATATTAAGATCACTAGTTTTAATTTGTATTTTGGCTTGAATCTGGGTTATTGAGGTTGTTTGCGTCATATGTAAGATTTTTGTTTAAAAGAATGATTTTGGAGTTGCTCTTAAGTGCATTTTCGCTCAAGTGAAGCACCATTCCCTTAAGCGAAAGTGTCCAAACATGAGTATTGTTCTTGGGTGGATTTTCACTTAAAACGAAGAAGATTTCGTTTGAGCGAAAATACTTTAAACTTAAATGTGCTATCACGTCTATTTTCGCTTGAACAAAGAAGGTTCCGCTTGAGAAAAATATCTAGATTAAATTATATTTAGAGAATATAATACTAATTTTTAATCTAAAATATTAAAAATATAGATTTATAAACATTATTCATATTTATTTATTTATTGTGGTTTATATATAATGTAAGATTTTAATCACATTCAGTCCTAATAAAATATTTATCTTTAATTTCTTAAGAATTGTAGAATAATTTAACCATACAAACCCAAAACAAAAAAAAAAAAGTTAAAAAACACTAATACATACAAACATGTTAATGAAAGTTATGTTTAATAAACCATAATTGATTACATTATGGTTCATATTAATAGATTACATTAATAAAAACATTTTATAAGAAAACATAATTATGTAGGGGTTTCATGACATTATTTTTATGTTTTTCTTTCACTTTTGAAACGTTTTTTTTTTCTTTAATTTTTTTACACTCCTTCTCTGCCCAACTATCCATTTTTTTTTTTCTCTCTTACCAAACTTATCTAAGTTATGCATCCTTCTAAGAATTAATTTGAGTAATTGCTTTTGAGAAATTAGGAAGGATATCTAAGTTGATCACATGAGATTAAATGCAATCTTTTATTTCTTATATGTTTCGAAATGTATTTAATGACTATCTATTCATCATCATGTTCATAATACCTTAATATGTAATAATTATTAAATGTTTAATTATTTCTACTATGTTATATGTAAGATTATTATCTGTTTTATATTATAAACTTTCATTATGTTTTTTATGTTTTTTATCTTAAAATTAATTCATTATTAAGTAAAATTATCTAATTTGAGATAAACGATATGAATCTTCTGAATTAGACAATCATATTCTAATAAGTATTGCAATTGAGACTATTGATGTAAAACTTAATATTATCTCTCCACATAATGTCTATTAAATCAAGCAAACTTATTATAATAAAAAATAAAGATAAGATACAGATTCTGATACCATGTTAGATTTCATCCTAATAAAATTGTCCAACAGATATATAAGTTACATTCTACAAATTGAGATAAATGATGTGAACATTCTTCTAATATTTTTCTTCCACAAATATCTATTGAACCAAATAATCCTATTTTAATAAACAAAATAATCATATTTTAATAAACATTAATTGATGTAGGATTTCTTTAAATAAATCTTTTTAGTCATTGATTTATGCATAAGAAATATACTCTAAGTTTTTTAAAATCATTTAACACACACCCATTTTAGTTATATATAAAGTGTGACACAAGTAACTAATAGTTTGAGTTCTTTTTATATGATAGAGGTTCAATTTCAATCTTCAATTATACAAATAGAATATGGGTTAAGGAGTTTTCTTTTAACTAGTATCTTCTTTTATTTCAGAAGATTAGTACTATAACTTCCTATGGATACCTTTGGTTCCAAGATTAAAAAAATGTGTTCGCTTTAGTTTCTGTTGATAAAATAACTTCTTTTACTCCTACCCCGTGAATGGTAATGTAAAACCGAATTGGTCAAAATAACGCGTTGCTCACTTTAGGAACAGTATTTTGGGTACCAAATAATGCTTCTGAATCAACGTTTTAGTGTGGAGAAGCAGCATGTGCTGACAGCTGAAAAGGGTGTAACTTTCTTGCTAGCTGAACCAATTGAAAGTGAAACAAAAAGACACAAAAAGAAAAGACAAAACAACAATATTAAAACCATTTAGCTTTGTGTTTAGGTTGGAAATTTCACACCTGCTTTATCTAGTATCTTACTTAATATTTTCTTGGGCAAGTAAATGAACCTGAAAAGGACACAAAACTAATCAAACTTTTTAACATGAACGTAATTGATTAAGTGCAAATTACTGAGATAAAAAAGGGGATTTGCTTATATGCACACCACAAAAGGAAGGCACATAGCAGCAAAACTAGAAAAAAATGTTACATGACGGTGGCATAGACTAAGACAGATAAGAAATTCACCTAACACAACCCAAATGTGTACTATGATTTCAGTACACTACCCCACTATTTTCTTTCCTAACATCCTTAAAATCCAACACTTCATGATGTTCCTCTATTAAATTAAACCATCCCTTGGGTTTTCATAGTGCACCAACTCTTTTTTTCTTATGAAAACCATGGCCAAGACTAGGTGGGTGTGCCATCTTCTGCTAAGGTTCTTGGCCTTTGCAGCAACCCTTTCAGCAGTCATTATGATGGCTACCAGCCATGAGAGAGCTACCATCTTCACATTGTCCTTTGAAGCAAAATACACCAATTCCCCAGCCTTCAGGTAAGTGTCTTCTATTATAATTACTAATCTTTTTGTTCAAGAACATGTTGGTTTCCTTCATGCTGAAACTGATAAAAAGATATCCTACTTAGGTACTTTGTGATTGCATACTCTGTTATCACTGTCTATGGATTTTTTGTCCTCTTTCTTCCTGCAAAAAGCTTGCTCTGGCAACTAGTGGTAGCATTGGATTTGGTAAATGTCCTAAAGCCTCCTCTTTCTTTCTGTTAGCTGTGTCTCAACACATATACTACATTAGTTTGATTAATCAATAGTAGCTAATCCATAATCGAGCTCTTCAATAACTTGTTCATTCCATTCATTGATGATAGTAATAGAGAAAACAAAAACTCAAAATTTGACTAAAGATATAGTTTGGAAAGAGTATTTAAGCAGGGAACAATTCTCACTTCACAAACATACTGGTTTTGTAAAATGAATTAGCTTAAACACATTCTAAAACTCATAAAAAAAAAGTATAAAATTCTAAGAAAAATCTTGAATTTGGCTTACCTGGAGGAGGGATGTATTATAAATTGCTAAATATTTATCTCTTATTAGAAATTATGAAAACAAACTTGAATAATTTCATACTTTAGAATACATGTTAACTGAACAAAATAAAATAATGTGATTTATGCAACTAACCTTAGTTAGATAACATTAATATATGAGCAAATATATTATATACTATTAGTATTATATCATCACTTTATAATATAGTTGAGTCAATTTCAGACAAAGGTTATATTAATGATTAATTTTCTGGTAGGTGTTCACCCTGTTACTTGTCTCGAGCCTCTCTGCAGCATTGGCCATAGCTCAGGTGGGAAAGAAAGGAAACAATTATGCAGGTTGGCTACCAATATGTGATTCAGTTCCCAAATATTGTGATCAAACGACAAGAGCTTTAATAGCTGGTTTCATTGCAATGATTGTATACATAATTCTTCTTCTGCATTCAATTCATACTATCATAGACCCTCTCCTCTTAAGAAAAAATTGAACACTGTTTCAGGGTCAGCATGTTAGAGTAGAACTTGTGGTAGGTCATTTGTTGTTGAACCAACACTTTCACTCTGCTTCCAATCAGTTTTACCTTTTTTTTCCTTCCCTTCTTTCTTGTACTAATTTCTTAGCTGAAATAAGTGTTTCAATTTTCATTAGTGAGATTTTGGATGTGATTTTTAATTTAACTTTGAATAATTAAAAATAATTCTAATTTTCTTACTTCTTATATCTATATATATATATATATTATACTGTTTTTATAATTTATTAAGATTTAAATATGATGAATTATGATTATTTTCTTCTAATATAGAGTAATATTATTTAAAAAGGGGTTTTGTAAAGAAGAGATGTTAGTGATAAGTATGAATGAAATGTTTTTGAAGCAATCAAAACTGATTAGGTAGGTAATCTTTCAAGATCTCTTGATTTCATGAGCTACTTAATAATTGCGATTAGGTGCAGCAAAACTGCTTCTCATTTAAATATATCAATATTAATTTTCTAATGGACCTCTCATAATTTATCTATTATGTCTTTCATGATTCAATTTTATATTCTATTTTTATTACTTTAGTTTTTACTTAATTTTGAAAAACATCTCTTCTCATATTATATATATAATTAAAGTATAATTTTTAAGACATATTTTTTAATCGTATCTTATATATTAAGGTTACAAAATTTTATAATTATTACGTTGTAAATATTTTATTAATAGTTTATTTTATTCAAATTAAATCATTTTACTTTTCACTTATTTTTTATCTTTTTTTCTCTTTTTTTTTTTTTTTCATTCTCCCACTTTTATCTTCTTAATCAAACAAAAAATTTAGATTAAAAAGAGGTA
Source organism: Macrotyloma uniflorum (assembly GCA_016859785.1). Lineage (NCBI taxonomy): Eukaryota > Viridiplantae > Streptophyta > Magnoliopsida > Fabales > Fabaceae > Macrotyloma > Macrotyloma uniflorum. Next base: position 2,246,109 of record BDMB01000029.1, read on the forward strand.
AAACTTAATAAATTTCCAATTCATCAACATATATATAAATGACACTGAATCAAGTTTTTAACGTTAAGAATACGTATTCTATAAAAAAATAAATATTTTATATTATTAACATTAAGGTCTTACCGTAAAAAAAAATAATAAGCTCTTAAATTCCAAGTTACCTTTTTAATGTTATCCAGCTTTTAATATTATAATAAAAAATTAAGAAATATAATAAATACTTTCGTCATTATACTAATGGTAGGTTCAATTTTTTTGGGGCAGTATAGTAGTATTTGATCATCTTTGAAAATACATGCTAAAATAAGAGTATCATCAATATATATTATACAATTCTCTAAAAACACGTATAAATACTATAAAAAGTATTTTTTAAAACTAAAAAGAAAATATATAATAAAGATAGCATTAGCAATATAGTTAAACATAATTTAAAATAGTTGTCTTTTAAATGAATATTGTGGATTATATCCTATCTTTTGAGTAATTTGATTGAAGGGTAAAGGAAAAAAAACTTTAAATTGACAATAAACAACTTTTATGTTTAGATTAAAAATTAATAATAAAATAAATGAAAATGAAAGAAATATAAATTCCACAAATGAATAAGAAAAAAAAAATTATTTGAATAAAAATAAATGTTAAACTAAAATATATATAAATAAACTATACAAATAAAAAAGTTTCTTCTTGAAAATATTTGAACATCTATCTTTGTATTTATTTTGAATAAAAAAATATTATAAAAACATTTATTTTAAAAAAATTATAATAAATATATTTAATAAATTTCTCAAAACTATTTTCATCCTAATTAATATTTATTACGCACAAAACATTATCATCCAATTCATATTTTTTGGTATCATATTTTTAATATATTTATGATATTTTTTGGTATCATATTTTTAATATATTTATGATATAAATAAATCTTATCACATTATGATTCATAAATCTATAATAATTCATTCTTAATATATATTTCCACTAAAAAAAATTATTTTAAATATGTAATTATATTCATATATATCTAATTTTATCAAATTAGAGTACAATTAAATTAAAGAAATTAAATTCATATTCAAACATCCTTATTGAAGCGAATGAAAATGAGGTTAAGAACATCTAATTTCTATTAGACATTCTTGTTTAAGTAAAACATGTCTTTCTCAAAAAACATCATTCTTCTTCAAATGAGAAGTTCTTGTTCAAATAAAAATGAAGATATCAATAAATAGTCTTTTATCATATATTTTCACTCAAGTGACCATTTCTTCGCTTCAGTAAAAATATTCTTATAACAAACTAGATTTCTCATTTTTATTTTGAAGTAAGAAATATAAGATATTTGTAAAAAAAATAATAAAATCAAAACAAAAAGTTACATATTCACACTATTAACAAAAGAAAAGCGAGGAATATATTATATATAATATTAAATAATTAATATAATATTAAAATAATAATTATTTTTATTTTAATATAAATAATTAAAAAATTTATTAATAATATTAAAATTATATATTTTTACACTTGTAAAAATTAGAAAATACCAACATTTACCATTCAAACTTTATCAATACTATCCAACATTTAATTTCATTAAAATATTTTATCTTATTTTTTAAAATCTAACTTTTTCAAATTCAAAAATTTTCATATAATTTCTCATTCTTCACATCTAATCATGCTACAATAAAATCATAACAATAGAACATAAAAAAAAAATATCATAAATTATTGATCACAACTATATCAGCATATAATTCATCCAAATTCAAGATTTCAAACTTATAATAAATCATAATTCCTACAATTCTCAACACTTATCAAATCACATCTCAAACATCCAAATCTTTTAATTTAGGATATTATAATATAATTTAAATTTACTACCTTTCCTTACCAATAATATTTATTTTCTAACTTTTTCCTTAAACAATAGAGAAATATAAGGATGTATTAATTTGCTTTAGAGTACATGATCCAAAAATCAACCACATCATTATTACCCTAACTTATAATAGATTCATTTTGAAAATAAAAATATCACATGCAAAAGAGTTAGTTTGTGTTTTTTTCTCCCATTCAACCTTCCCATTTCTACCAAATGTGGGATTTGTACCTGGCTCTGATACCACTGTTAGGTATCCAAGGAGGGGGTAACACTGGGAAGATTTTTACAAATGGGATAAACCACAACTATATAAGTGAATACAACTCCACTTCTTACCCAAAACCTTAAGGCTACGGCTTTGTGTGCCTTTCTCCCTTATATACTATTCAACTTTCCCATTTCTACCCAATGTGGGATTTCAACTCACCTTGAACTCCAACAAATTTAAAATACTTTACTTTCTACCTGTTACACTAAGGTGTGTTTGCTTGGAAAAGATAAACGAGAAACTTAGAAATTTAAAAAGGAGTTAGAAAAAGTTTAGAAAAAAAATATTTTAGAGTGATAGTGTTTTGAAATAATGAAAAATGAAATATTTAGTTTTTTATTTATATATTTTGGAAAAATAAATTACATTTTCCATTAATTTAAACTATATCTATCTATCTATAATTCTTTAAAACTCGGTCCTTACACATGGGGCTTGACCTTTACCCACATGAGCCAAGACTAAAAAACATCCATAGGATTAAAAGACTTATAAAAGAAAAATAAAATCATAAGGTCAAAATATTCACAAAAGCCTATGGATCACGATGAATTTGTAAGCCTATTTTTTTTAAGCAAAAAGTCAACTTTGAAAATGAGGTTTTTAACAAATATTTACTTTAAAAAAATATATGTTGAGTTAGGATAGGATAGGTTAGGTCAAGTTAAGCCTGATTGGGTTGGAACAAATTGAGTTAGGCCTAATTAGATTGTACCAAATCGGGTCAAATTAGGTTAGACTATACCTAAATAGTCTAGTTCAAGCCATATCAGGTCAAATTGGATTAAATCGGTTGGGATTAGAATAGGTCGTACAAGGCTTGGTTGGGCCTAACTTATCAAGGGCAAGTTGAGACCGCCCAAGTTTGAACAACCCAAAATGTTCTAGGTCGAATTATATCAAGTTAAGTTGATTTGTGTTAGGTCAAGTTGGTTTGTGCTAGGTTAGTGCTAATTGGGTCAGGGCAAGACAAGTTGAACTAGGTTGGGATAGGTTGGGTTGGAATAATCTAGGTTAGGGTGGACTTATCCAAGTCAATTTAGATTGTATCAAACTAAGATTAGATCAAATCAAGTTTGATTAGATTGAAATGAGTCAAGTCAAGTTGAGTCGGACCTAACTTGATTAAGCTAGGTCAAAGTTGGGCGTATTTTGTAGGCTCAATTCAGGATAAGTTAAGATAAGCAGGGTTGAGTTAGACCAAACTTGGATGATTTTGATTGAGTCAAACTAAAATAAATCAAGACAAATCAACCTATTTAATAATCTTAAGAGCACTTATTTAACAAATACTACTCTATTCAAATAATTTATCTCTTTAAATTAATTAAATTATAAATTAAAAAAAATAAAAACATAAAATAAAATATTAAATTTTGTTTTTATTAAATTTTTTATAAATATTTTTAAAGTATTTGTGAAATAAGAAATCATTTAATATGTAATACAAAATATTTATTTAGAGTGGGTCAAATCCATTTGACTCGAACCTTAACTCATTTATGTGAGGACTTTGTGGACTAGGTTTTTTCAACCCACTAATTAGGAGTAGGATATAATTGATCCCTAGACCATGGATCAAATCAAATTGATAATTCTAATAATACTTCCTTATTAACTACTAATTTTTACATCATTTTAATTTCATCACCATTATTCTTTATTTATCACGTGACATCAATTTAAATATCTATAATAATTAATTAAGAAAATGAATATCAAATATTAAATATTAAATATTAAAAAATTATCTAAAAAATAATGTCGTTTGAAAAAATTTCCTTGTTTAAAAGAAATTTCTTTAATTAAATTTTAATTTTTCTCATATTACTTCTTATTTAAGTTAATTGGACTAAGATGGCTTGTTATTTAAGTTAATTTGACTAACATTACTCTTTACTCTTCACTTAATTAAGTTAAATCTTAAATGATATTTTAACTAAAATTACTCTTTTTTTTATATATATTTCACCTTGTTCAAACTACAAATATTTTTTTAAATAAAAAAAATTATTACTTAAATTACAGTTAAATATTTGAATAAAAAATTTAAAAAAAATAGAGTTATTTAATTATTGTATCTTACATTATTTGAAAAATATATACAAAATCATGAAGAAAATTTACAATGTTGAAATAAGTTAGAATTTGAGTTAGAAAATTATTCAGATACCATTCTATATATCTATTTAACTTACAACTGTGCATTTTCAATTATTACTAACCAATCCTATTATTTTTCATGAGATTCTTACTAGTACTTTGAAATCATTTTCATTTTACTATTCTTAATTAAATCCTATTGTTAAAACTAGTTTTCTAAAGTGTATGAACACAATTATATATTTTATTACATATTTTTTGTTTTCATTTATCAATCACTATTTTTCTTGATTTCATTCATCCATTTTGCTTACAGTTCACTTACTGTGATTATTTAATTTAATTTTTTAATAACTATTGATATTTTCCTTTGATTTAGATTTGAGTTACAATTAGCACTTACAATATTACGTGCAATTCTAAAAAAAAATATTATGTGCTTTTAATTAACAATTTATGTCTTAATTACATGCTAATTAGTCATTGGCATCCCTAATTCACATTAGTTTAGTGGTGTTTGGTAAGATTTTTTTTTGTTATACCTAAAAGTCACCATTTCTGTAAATCTCAAATATTATATATGATTCAAATTTGTTTGGTTTAAAAAGGTATTGTTAAGAGTATTTATATAACTTTTTCATAAATTAAAAAAATAATATGTTACAATATTAAAAGATCTAATAAGAATAATATACTATTTTTACAAAGAAATATATATACTTCATATTTTCTTTATATTATATTTTTTAGTCATTTTTTTTATTTACTGACATTTATAAACTTTAAAACTGTATTAATTATGTCCTTACCAATTAGTATTTTATTATAAGAGTTAGCACATTTTTAATATCTGAGTTTGTGGTGGTTAATAATCTTCTAAAAATTTAAAATTATTGACGGATTTTCCCATTGATACTTGTGATTGCTGATACTTTAAGGCACTTCTTGTACTGCAAAATATTTTTTTATAAATATAAAAATATTACATTTATTAAAATCTAATGAATAAAATATGTTGAATGAAGATAGCATTTATTTGTATTATTTTAATTGATTTTATATTATATTTAATAGATATAGTATTTAATGATATCATTTGTTGAATAAACAGCTACCTGTTTGTTTCCTTGTTATTATTGGTTTGAAGATTAAATTTTGTATCTCACATGTGTCTAAAGGAATTTTCAACTCTTTGTCCTTTGCTATATCTCACCATATATAAATGTTAAATAAATAAACATACATAATATTTATTCTATTCATTATAATACTTATTAATGTGTTTTTATCATTTTTTGAATGAGAATAATAAAAATAATTTAATTAAAAACATCTCAAGAAAAGTATTTATTAGATTAAATTTGTTCAAAAAATATTTTTTAAAATATACCCATTATTTTCATGTTACATTCATCAATTAAAAGTGATTTGGACTTGTTTTTAATGCTCGTGACCTGATTTGATCTGAATGGTTGGACATGTTTTGCAATATAAAAAAAATGCCATAAATTTCAAATCAAATCCATAATTAATATTTGGTGATGGTAAAAAACCTCCACAAATCAGGTTTTAATGATTTAAAAGCTTTTAATAGAATATGGAAAATATTAAACAATTTTTGGGATGGTTTTCTTATCAAATGCTTTTTGGACGTTCTATACTCAAATAATACAAAAGTCAATCATAAGGTCCTAATTTAAAATTTTGAGAAAAGATAATTAAATTAAATTAAATTGAATTAAATTAATTTTTTAATGAATGCAGTAGACACCAAAATCAAGAACCTCTCAACAACTAAAAAACAGTGGTCGGTGCATCTCATCCTTATCCTCATCTTCTCCAACACAATCATCCTCGTTTTAAAAACGTTTCTTTTACATTCTTCTCTCTCACCTTTATTTTTATATCATATAAATAAAAATAATAAAATAGGTAGTTTTTTAATATATGAAAAAATTATAACAGTTATGTTATGTTGTTAGACCCATTTTTTTAATAAAATATAATGTTTAAAAATAAATGTGACATTTTTAGAATTAATTTAATTTTAGATTGTAAAATTTTTAAAAACTAATTTATGATTAAAATAAAATCTTTTTTTAACCAATTTAAAAAGTGTTACAAATACGATTCTTGGTCTTGCGGAAAAGCAAAGTAACGACGCAGCATTCGATAAACATCTTATTCTTCTCTCTCTCTCTCTCTCTAAAGATTTTCTCTCACTTCAGACCCTTTTCAGTCTGAATTCATTGTTCTCTGCGCATCGTCATCTTCAAGCTTCGGCCATGGCGTCTGGATCTTCTGGTCGCGGAAACTCTGCCTCCAAAGGGTTTGATTTTGGTTCCGATGACATCCTCTGCTCCTACGATGACTACGCCAACCGCGATTCCAGTTCCAACGGCAATCACGCCGATCCGGTAATTGCTCCCAATTCAACTATGGTATATTTACCCAAGTGCCCTTTGCGTCGTTTCGTGCGTTGACTCGCGCGTTTATGGTCTTTAAGGGCAATTTCAGAACATGGGTCTCGGTCTTTTAGAGTAAACGTTATTAGGGTTTTGGGAAGTTATCAGTTTTAGTGATAAAGGTATAATATTGACGGTGGAGGGTTGTATTTTCTTGTTTTCTTGCTGCGATTCCCTTCATCCCTGATCGTTGTTTTGGTTGTAGTTTGTTGAGCCTGGATTGGTTCTTTGGTTGTTTATGTGGGCTGCTGAATGGTGAATGTCTTGCTGGGAGTTGGAATAGGAAAGATTGGAGTGACTTGCTGAGTTTTGGGTTTATGTTGTTCTGTAATGGCTAGTGACATGTTAGGATGAGTTCGATGTTGTATGAATCTTTTAGTGAAATTTTGTGGTGAATGAATGTGAAGCTGTTTTCTTTTGGTGTGGTGGAATTCGTTCTTGTTGGTGTAGTTACTTTTGACTTGTTGGTGCAACAGAAATTGTTGAGCTTGGATAAATTTTTTGGGTCTTTATTTGGGTTGCTTAATGGTGGATGTGTTGTTCGGAGTTGAAATAGGAAAAGTTGGAGTGACTTGCTGAGTTTTGGGTTTATGCTGTTCTATAATGGCGACTGAAATCTTAGGATGTGAGTTCGATGTTGTGATTGAATGTTTTATTGTGGTTGAATGGGGAATTCATTGTGGTTGGTGAAGCTACTTTGACTTATTGGTGCGACAGAAATATGAGTGTGGTATGTGGGTGGGCCCAACCCAACCCAAGGTATTTGGAGTTGCTTGAGGAGTGTGGATTCTGGTGTGGGGTGCATGAATGCATGAGCTTTTTGACTTTGAAAGAAGAGAAGTATCCTGTCTGTTGGGTTTTCTTTATTCGTACCCCTGGTTGAGTTTTTTTATGCACTTTGAATACATTGATGTGTGAGTGGGGTCAACATTGTTGTCAGTTGAGAGAAATAGAATCAATGAAGAATCGTGTCCAAGTGTGGCAGTTATATACGTTTTGGCAGATCAGACGCTGTGATGCTTTTAATTTGTGTACTCTGTTAGCTTCACTCATAGATTGATGATCATGATTCACTGTATGTTTGGAATATAATTGATCAATCAATCCTCACATCCAAAACTAGAATTTTAATCTGTTATTAACCTTTTTTGGTAAAGATATGACGATGGGTGTAAGTAATAGGTCAACTCCATGAATCTTATCAAGCAAGGTATTGGTGAAAGTTAGAGAAACACCATAGTTTAGGAGGAGGAGAATGTGATAGCATACTTATTCTTTTATGCTTAAAGTGGTAAACTGAAATTGTTCCATTGAGTTAAATTGCTTATTGTGGGTAACCAGAGTTTTGTGTTGGCTCATAACTGTTGTGACTTGCTTTATTTTGAATTTTCTAACCATTCTCAAGCTTATTGTTTCTTATATGCATGTATATTCTTGTAATAATTATGAGCCACATGTACCTTCTATAACTCTGTTTTTGTTAATCTCATATCCACAAACATTTTTGCAGGATTTTCACAAAGCAAGGATGTCTAGGGCATCAATGTTTCCTACTACTGCCTATAATCCACCTGAAGATTCTTTAAGCCAAGATGTGATTGCGACTGTAGAGAAGAGTATGAAAAAATATGCTGACAACCTCTTGCGTTTTCTTGAGGGAATTAGTTCAAGGCTATCACAGTTGGAATTATACTGTTACAATCTTGACAAATCTATTGGAGAAATGAGATCAGATTTAACTCGTGACCACGTGGAGCAAGATTCAAGGCTAAAATCTCTTGAAAAGCACCTTCAAGAAGTAAGTCATAATTTTAATTGGTAATATCTATAATAGTTTATCAGCATTCAAGTTATACTGTGCTGTGTAATGGCATCATTCCATCAAAACTTCCAATTTTTGTTCCCCACCCCAAATTGTGGGGAGGGGAGTGTAGGATGGAATCTAAATCATCATTATAATGGCATTCATTAGTTGACTATTTTACCCATTAGTAAGAGGTATTGCAAACTCTTGTTTTAATATTCTCAGCCAGCACTCCTCCCAACCGTAGGTTTGTTTCCCCCAGTGACATCAAGTTACATAATAACCTGTTATGTTCCTGATTATATGATATTTTATAAGCATAATAGAGACAAAAACAAAGTACGGAAGTAGATTGACAATTGTACGAGATATAATGATTTTTTTTTATTATGTGATTTCCATTTAATTGAATCAACCAAGTACCTGGACCTAGGGGAGTTTTTTTGGATGGTTTTGATAAATTTTAAGTTGGATTATATTGGATGGATAGAAAAAAAAAATCCTTTAATCCATTCGATCTGTTGAAAATGCACTGGAAAAATCCAATTGACCCGTTACCACTTTAATCAAAACCATCCAATCCATTGAGTAATCATTTTTCTGTGGATGGAACCCTTTTGTTTAGAAGTATGTTATATTTGAAAAATACATTTCAATAATTGCAAAGTTATTGTTAGTGGATCGCATAGTGATGGAGAAGTAGCAGAAGAAGAGATTTCAATAGCAATAGGAAAGATCCACTTGATCTATTTTCATGAATTTAATAATCCAATGAATTTGGGAGAAACGGATTGATCATGAACTAAAATAGATGAATTGGATTGAAGTATGGATGAACTGATTAATGTTATGGATGTACAAATAGGGATTATTTTGCCAACCGAACAAGGTTGTCAAACTCATGAGTTTACATACACTAGTGGAACTTTTCATGAACTCAACTTGTAGATTTAACTCGTAAACTCATAAGAGTTTACTTAATGTAAAAAATAACATTAAAAAATCGATCAATGATGTATACGCATGAGATAATATTTTTAGCACTACAATGATTTAACATTTTAACTAAATAGTAAAGAAAAGTAGCAAAACCACAATAACAAAGTGTGATAGTACAATATTGCTAAATAAGATTAAATTTAGAATAAATCACCAAATCATATATAAATTCATTAAAACTTTAGTTCATAAACTGAAAGCATTTTAAACATAAGTTAATTTCTTCAAATAGTTTGAGTACTAATAAAAACTGTCAAGTAGGGTCAATGAGGGGAAAAAATTATATTGATTTCAAACTTGTTGAATTCTTCTTGTCTTTAAAGAGTGCATGAATTTACTTAGAGAAGAGTTGAGTTAACTTGTTTTCTCTACCTAATATTGTAAATTCTTAAGAGTTTAGAATTCACTCAAAAGTTTGACAACTTGACCCTACCCCGTTTGACAACCTAGAGTTCACTCGTTGTTTTTATTCTATTCTATATTAATCTATTTTGCTTTGCTCATCATTAGATATTCGAAAGAATCAGTGTGTACTCAACTTGAAATTAATGAAAAAAAAGGATGTATCAGGTGCATAGTTGCACTGTAACGTACCTGTGTTTGACATGTACCTGGTCGGTATGCATACAACATTACCACCAGAGTAGCACCTTTACTTCCTAGCTCAGTTCAAAACAAAAATATCATTATCCTTGTGGAAATGTAATCTAACAAAAGGTACCTGTGTAATCAATAACCAAAACCTTCTACCAAAGTGGACTTGTAAGGCACCATAGTATTTTGTCGACAACCAACTCTTCAAACAGTGCGTTAAGTTCTAAATCTTTTATAATGATTTCAGTTAATTTTTCTTGATCTTTCACAATATCTAATTCTTCAGCTAGGATATCCAAGCACAGCCACGAAGTGATTTCAAAAGATGCAGTTATCTCCAATTGTGTTGCAGGATATTCTGACAGGTGGCACGGATCCTTTGTGTCGAATATAAGGAGAGTTGTGGGGTGTAGGTTGAATGGTTTAGTTGGCTCAGATAGATCCTTGACCCAGCAAGGATTTGAATTAGATGGACCATACTGGGCAGGATTTTTTTGGGTTGGGCTTATTAATGTAGACCTGGATCAATAGGCTTCATCTGAGTTTGCAAACCCAACCATAGTCTTATCTTGATTTGCAAATTCTTTTAATATACTGTCTATCAAGGTTAACTATTGCCAACCTGGTTCTATAAAGTATTGCTAAATTAAGAATCGTTTACTGATAGAATAAGTTGTACTGTAGTCCCAACCTCATTTTCTTATGTTGCTTCTGTAGGTTCACAGGTCTGTACAAATTTTAAGAGATAAGCAAGAGTTAGCTGAGACTCAGAAAGAATTAGCCAAGCTTCAACTTGCTCAGAAAGAATCATCTTCCTCCAGCCATTCCCAGTCCAATGAGGAGAGATCATCACCAACCAAAGATCCGAAAAAAACTGACAATACATCTGATGCAAACAACCAGCAGTTGGCTCTTGCTCTACCTCATCAAATTGCCACTCAGCAGCAGCCTGCAGCACCTCCAGCTCAGGCTCAAGCTCAAGCTCCTGCACCAAATGTGACTCAAGCCCCTCGGCAGCCTCCTTATTACATGCCTCCCACCCCTATGCAGAATCCAGCTGTGCCTCAGCTCCCCCAGAACCAGTATTTACCTTCTGATCAACAATATCGAACTCCCCAACTTGTTGCCCCACAACCAACACCATCTCAAGTAACCCCATCCCCACCAGTGCAACAATTTTCTCACTATCAACAGCAACAACAACAGCCACAACAGCAGCAGCTGCAGCAGCAACAACAATGGTCACAGCAGGTGCAATCACCTCAGCCACCCTCACTGCAATCTCAAACGAGACCCCCCTCTCCAGCTATGTACCCTCCATACCAGCCAAACCAAGCAACAAACCCATCACCTGCAGAAACACTGCCAAACAGCATGCCTATGCAAGTGCCATATTCAGGAGTTCCACCGCCAGGATCAAGCCGTGCTGACACTATACCATATGGATATGGAGGAGCTGGCAGAACAGTTGCCCAGCAGCCTCCGCCCCAGCAGATGAAGGGCTCTTTTCCTGCACCACCAGGTGAAATGTATGGACCTACTGGCTCCCTCCCAGCACTTCCTCCTCCTAGTAGTGCATACATGATGTATGATGGTGAGGGAGGAAGAGCACATCATCCACCACAACCTCATTTTACTCAACCTGGATATCCTCCAACAAGTGCTTCCCTTCAGAACCCCCCAGGCCATAATCTTATGGTCCGAAATCCGAACCAGTCGCAGTTTATTCGCAACCATCCCTACAATGAATTGATTGAGAAATTGGTGAGCATGGGATTCAGGGGTGACCATGTTGCAAGTGTGATCCAGAGGATGGAGGACAGTGGACAGGCCATTGATTTCAACTCGGTACTTGATAGGTTGAATGTGCATAGCTCTGTGGGTCCTCAGAGAGGATGGTCTGGGTGATGAACAACTTTTCTGAACAATGCTTTGTCTGCCAAACTAAATACTGTGTTCAAACCCTCAAATCATTGCGTGTTTTAGTATGCATTGAATAAAAGTTTTATGTAATGTGACGGTTTATCTTCGCATGTAAAAATGTCTTGAGATGTGAGGATTGTCTAGTATTTATGCAGAAAATCCTTCACTTGCTATTTCTATTTTTTTTAACTTATATTTTAAAGAAGTATATGAAACTTTAGATTATTGGTAATCTACTTGATTGTTATCACACAATTAAAGAGAATATTTTCTGTATCTGCTCTGTATATATATTTTTATTAGTTATAATAACATTTAGGGGTATTTGTAGAGGTTTATTTAGTTTTCATATTTTAAAAATGGGGGTTTTGATTGTTGTATTTTTTAAAATGTAGCAATTTGGCCTCTTGTCAGGTAAAAAATGATGTGTAGGGTAAGGACTAAAATATACATTTTTTAAATGCAAAAGACTAAAATTGTTGTCTAGTAAGGACTAAAACTAATTTTCATCAAACTTTGAGAGACCTAACATATTTTATCCAAATTTAGTAGACTTAGACATTTGTTATAAGGGATTAGGATTCATCATTCCCTTAAATAAGATTCTCTTACATTACAATTAAGAAATTATGTCAAAATCTCTTATGCTCATGTTTCGGGATTTTTATTTTTTTTTCGTTTTAACTTATATTTGGATGAAAAAATTTCAATTTTTAAAAATTAAATAAACTAAATTTGTAATTTCTCATTTTAAATTATTTAATTTTTAAAATTTTTTTGTTTGAATACATTATTTCAATCATTAATAAATATACAAATATTAAATAAAAAAATATTAATATTAAATTTATCTAAATTAGTCGAGTTAAAATTAAATTTATTAAAATTAAACTAGTTTGTATTAGATTGAATGAAGTTAGGATGAGATAGATGAGTTAAACTAGCTTGTTCAGGTTATATTAGGTCAGACAAAGTTAAAATAAATTAGATTGAGTTGAATTAATTTAGCTTAATCGAATTTTATTGAGACAAATCAAGTTTATTTGAATTAAATTAAATTTATTTAAATAAAGTTGGGTTGGGGTAAGTCAAAGTTGAATCCAACTTAAGGTTAGGCTTATTTGGATCAAATGGGGTTGAGTTAGGTTAAAGTCAAATCCAATTTTAGGTTAGGTTTATTTGAATCTAAGTTGGATAAATTGAGTTGAGCTAGATTAAGATGAGTCGATCTAAGTTAGACTAGACTAGACTAGACTGTTGAATCAAGTTAAGTTTTTTCAAGTCAAATTTATGTTAAAATAGAATCGGTTAAACCAAGTTAAATTTATCAAAATTAAACTAAACTTATTTAAACTAAGACAAATAAAGTTGAGATAAGATAAAGTCACTTTAGATTAATAATGTTCTAATCTCTACTAAACTAACAATATATCAATCAAAGTTAAACCAACAATATTCCAACTAAAAAAATTATAAAGGAAGAAACAAATTTAAGAAGAGAAAAAAAAATACAAATTTAAAATTTTAATTTTTTAAATAAAATTTAAAATTATATAATTTTAAATATTAATATTAATATTAGTATCCGTTAAATTTCCAAATTAAGTTGAGTCTAAAGTTAAATAATCATAATTATTTTATTTTTAATTATTTTATCAGAAAAATTTAAAGAAAAAAAAAAGAGTTTAACCAAGTTGAAAAAAAAATCTTAAATTTTTTTAAGTTTATTAAATTAAAAATTAATTTTGAACGATTGTAATAATACTAATAGATAAATTAAATTATATAAAAAAATAATATAAAAAAAATATTAAATCTAAATTCTGCAATAGATTAAAACCAACTATATATATAACAAAAATGGTACATAAATATAAATATTAAATAGAAAAGGTGAGAAATTAAAAAGAAAAATTAGTAAAATATAAGTAACATGTAAATATAATATCTTTTTATTTGATATCCTAGTTTTTATTTCAAATTACCAAATTTATATATTGAATAATAATTAGACTTTTGATACATAAAGTCATTAAAAATTGTCAATGAAAACCAACTTAGAGATCCTAAAACCAGGAATTTTAAATTCAACAGAAACACAAAAATAGTCAAAAGTGAGAAGGAAATGGTGGGACGCGTCTCTCCATACTTGCAAGATTACTTCAATGGATGACAACGACAACCTCTCTTTTTTTCAAAATATAAAATACAAAATATTGCAAATAAAATATTTTCAACTTTCTAATATAATATTCTTTCCTTTCTTTATTTTTTTCTTCAACCAAAATAATAAATAAAGCGATTTGCTATTTTTAATCAATATATCTTTCAAACAGACTAATCCATATGCCAATTTGTTAGAAGCTTTTGTGTTTTCTATATAAAAAAATATAATTTTTTTGAAAATATTTTTAAAAAATTAAACATCAAACTTAATTATAATATATAAATGATATAAATTTTATTTTTAATCTAATTTTAAAAATAAATTAAATAATTTAATCACTTTTTATAAAATAAATCATTATATTTAACAAGTTCCTCGTTTTAGGTTAATAATTTGTATGGGCATGACCTAATCCATTGGAAAAAAGGGAGCATGTGCACAGCGAATGGAAAAAAGTAAAGTCTCTGCAACCATGCCATTTGGAAACTTTTGCAGTGAATCATGCATTGCCACCTTTTTTTTTTTAATATGATGATGATGATCATCATGAATGAATAGATGAACATGGGTTATAGCATTGCTCTTTCACCATTTTAATTCTCTTTGGTGATGATAGTTAATTAGTGGAGTTTAGGTTATAATTACATCGTTTTTTTATTCAGTTTCTCTATTTTCTATTTATTTTTCGATAATGTATGATTAGAATAATATTTCGTTTTCTGAAAGTTTTTGGAACATTAAATTAAACATTTTTATATGAAATAATTTCATTTTTTCTCAAAAACAGTTTATGGAATGTACTGTTTATTAAATAATTTATTTTTACAAGAAACGGAGACAAATTGTTTGAAATATGATAAATATCATAAAATAAATTAGTATATTAGTTGTAGTGTGTGAAGGTTAAAATTATATTATTTATAATATACCAGAGTTAAGATATAAGAACTATTAGTTTTTATTTTATGTAATAAGTTACAATATTTTTTATTTTTTTAATATATTATTTATTTTCATAAATTTTTTATGATTTCATAAAAATAATAAATTAATAATGTGATAAATAATAAAAAAATGATGATATAAATAATTTTATAGGTTTTAAAGATAAATAATTATCTTTAATAAGTATTGTGATTTAAGATTAAGAAAAAGATAATTATTTTTTTTTCAAAAAAAAAAAAAGACTATAAATAAAGATAATTTAGTTAATTTAAATTATTTGATCATAAATATAATTATTTATTTAAGGAATTTAATCTTCAGTGTTGGATTCTTTTATTTTCTTTTAATTATTTTTCTTAAAAATTCATTATAATTTTCTTAACCATTAAGACTAGAGGAAGACTGGATCTGCTTTTCTTAACCACATCTGTTAGTGGGCCCCACTCCTCTATCAACAATTCAACTGTCATAAAATGTCACATATATAATTTACTATTATTAAAAATTTATTCTTAATCTCATTATTTATTTTTATAAATTAATATTTTAATATTTAAATTCATCTTAATTATTAAATTATAAATAAAAAAATATATTTATATTTATTTTAAAATAAATAATTTTCTTTATATATATATATATTATTGTCATTAAATTTCTTTGAAGAAATGGCATATTTTGAATGTCATTTTCTTCTTAAATCTCCTGAAAGCTACATAAAATTGTTTCTGTCTTATTTGATGAACTTGTATGAGAAATGGGATTTCAAACATATTCTAAGAATTTATTATATTTTTAAAGTGAAAAATAACGAAAACCAAAATTTATGTGGTTTTCAAAGTTTAAAAGTAAATCTTTTAATTTTTTTTATCATGTTATATTGATTGAATTTGTGAAGATTGATTTTATATAATAAGAATCAAAATACATTCAGTTGAAAATATTCTTAATATTTTTATTCGAACATACTTTTAATGATTAAAATTAAAAATATTCAAATCTATTTTTCTGTTTTTTTCTTCTTGCGTTCAAAACTGAAGCCCACACTTGAGTGGTTTTCAAACGCGAGAAGCGCGTAGCGTGCCCCTACATGCATTTGCCTTTCGCAGCCATCCAAATTGCACGTTACGTTAACCTTTTAATTTTTATTTTTTTCTTTTAAATTGCCGTTACCAATGATTCTTTGAATCTGCACTTACCCTCCAATTCCACTTCAAAATAATACCATTTTTTTTTAATTATTATTTTGAATATAATTTCAATAAAAATACATATAATTTTAATTTATTCAAATAGGTATCTCAATTATGCTATCACTGTCTAATTTCAAAACGATTTATAGTAATAAAAGATAATGTGCATTAAAAGAGTGGAGAATCCTTGAAATCAGAGAAAGTAAAGAAACTTTCATGGTTGTTGACCATTCATTGAGAATCTTACTTTTTTTTTAACAGGAGTATTGTTTTTCTATATACACTAGCAACTTCATTTTCTTTTCTCAATGCATAAATTTCTTAGTTAATAAATAATATATTTTACAAATTCAAATTAATTTATAAAATATATTTAAGATTTATTTTTCTTATTTTCTTATTTTAGAGTAACGTATGGTAAATTCAACCAAAATGTGTTTATAATATTATACTTTTTTTAGATTCTGAGAATTTAATTATATAGACTATTAATAATTTCAAACAATTATAACTTACAACAAATATTTAGAAAGAACATGTTAGTAAATTATTATTACAATTAATATATGAATTTAGTTTACTATTTGTCCTAAAATTTAAATGAGTATAATTTAACAAACTTCTATATATTTTGTAAAATTAATTGAAGAGTAATAATTTGACCATATACATGATTTTTTATTCAATTTATACATAAAATGTAAGTTATATAATTAAAGCTTGTTAATAATAATAATAATAATAATAATAATAATAATAATAATATATTTCAATGAGTTTATTTCTAAACTAAAATGAGACAACAAAATTTATCTTTTTAATAAATTTTAATTAATATCAATAAAAGTGATACAAGAGGAGTGTTAAAAGAAACATTTATTATTTATTATTTTATTTTTTATAACATATTATTAATATAGATTATTTGTATTTATATTTCGTCAACCAATTTTAATATTTTTTTAATTATATATTTTGTTCTATTCATAATACTGAAATTCAAAATATTATCTAAAAAAACCAATCTAAATAACAAGTATAAATTAGTATTTGCTTTAAAGAAGTATTACAAATATCTTCTCCTTTACGTCTAGTTGGCGAAGAAAGTCGCCGAAATGATTGAATTTTTTTACTGAAATCTCGTCATCCAATATAATAATTAAAAAAAAAGTTATTAATAATAAATAAAAATTATTAAAAAAATAAAATTATTTCACTTATTTATTTATTTTTTCTTTCTTTTCTTTAATTTAAAAAACCTTTTTTTTTTTTTTTCATTTTCTTAAATTCTCGATTCCAAATAAACCATTAGTTTTCACCCATTTTTGTTAGGGTCCAATCCATCATATCTACTTTACCTTGTAAGAAGCTGCTGCTTACACATGCCATGAAAGGATATTCTCACATGATCACGTCAAACTGCCATTTTTTTTCTTTTATTTTTTTCTCATATCAAATTTGATTTGATAGTCAATAATAATATTCATAAATTCCAATTTTATTTTCAAATTCAGGGATCACGATCCATAGATTGACCACGACAACAATGAATCAAAAAGAAAAGAAACAAAAAAAAGGCAACGACGGTGAAAGCAAAGCCATAAGAGACTAAGTCGAAGGTTAACAAGATTTTCATCGGGTTAATTAATTAAAATAAAACAAAAAAATAAAAATAAAAAGTCGAAAAAGGTGAAAGTTTGAAGCAGTATAGGTTAGCAAAAAATATTTAACCCGTTTAATTAATTCAGCAATTAATTAAAATTAAAGAAGCAAATGTGAAAAATATCTCAACGCGCTTCAAACGCGCCCTTTCTTCTTCGCTCTCAGCTTTTCACCAGTGCGCACGTTAGCCACCATTACCATTCGCACCTTCTCTCATTCTCTTTCTTCTTTCTTTCTTTCTTTCTCTCTCTGTAACTAACTCTACCCACACTTTCACCACCTTCTTCAACTTCAAAACCCGATACTGTATAGTAATATTGCTACTACTATCACACTTTCAATCTTCTTCTAGGGTTTAGATTCCGATGCTATGAGTCACCGCCACCGTAACCCTCCGCCGGTTGTCGCCGGCGCTCCAGGCCGCGACGAAGAGCCCTTCAACATCATCCCCGTGCACAACCTCCTCGCGGACCACCCGTCGCTCCGATTCCCCGAGGTCCGCGCGGCGGCGGCGGCGCTTCGCGCCGTGGGCGACCTCCGACGACCTCCGTTCGGGCAATGGCGGGGGAACATGGACCTTCTCGACTGGCTCGCGCTCTTCTTCGGCTTCCAGCGCGACAACGTTCGGAACCAGCGCGAGCATTTGGTTCTCCACCTCGCAAACGCTCAGATGCGCCTCACACCGCCGCCGGACAACATCGACACACTCGACGCCGGCGTGCTCCGGCGGTTCCGCAAGAAGCTGTTGAAAAACTACAGTTCGTGGTGCTCCTACCTCGGGAAGAAGTCCAACATCTGGATCTCCGACAACCGGCGCGGTGGGTCCGGGGAGGACCTCCGTCGCGAGCTGCTCTACGTGTCGCTGTACCTCCTGATCTGGGGAGAGGCCGCAAATCTGCGCTTTATGCCGGAGTGCATCTGCTATATCTTCCACAACATGGCGAACGAGTTGAACAGAATTTTGGAAGATTTTATCGACGAAAACACCGGGCAGCCCGTTATGCCCTCGATTTCCGGTGAGAATGCGTTTTTGAACTTGGTTGTGAAACCTATTTATGAAACTATTAAGCGTGAGGTTGATAGTAGTAGGAATGGTACTGCTCCTCATAGTGCTTGGAGGAACTATGATGATATTAATGAATATTTTTGGAGTAGGAGGTGTTTTGAGAAGCTGAAGTGGCCTCTTGATGTTGGGAGTAACTTTTTTGTTACTACTGGTGGTGGTGGGAAGCATGTGGGGAAGACTGGGTTTGTGGAGCAGAGGTCGTTTTGGAATTTGTTCAGGAGTTTTGATAGGCTTTGGGTGATGTTGATATTATTTCTTCAGGTCGCAATTATTGTGGCTTGGGAAGAGAGGACATACCCTTGGCAGGCTTTGGAGGATAGGACTGTGCAGGTTAGGGTTTTGACTATCTTTTTCACTTGGAGTGGTTTGAGGTTCGTGCAGAGTTTGCTTGATGTGGGGATGCAGTATAGGTTGGTGTCGCGGGAGACAATTGGGCTTGGAGTGAGGATGGTGCTGAAGTGTGTTGTGGCTGCTGCCTGGATTGTTGTGTTTGGTGTGTTTTACGCAAGGATTTGGACACAGAAGAACCAGGATAGGCGGTGGTCGCCCGCAGCGAATAATCGGGTGGTGAACTTTCTGGAAGTTGTGTTTGTTTTCATTATTCCGGAGCTTCTGGCTTTGGCTCTTTTTGTGATTCCTTGGATTAGGAATTTTATTGAGAACACGAATTGGAGGATTTTCTACACGTTGTCATGGTGGTTTCAGAGCAGGAGCTTTGTGGGACGTGGTTTGAGGGAAGGTCTTGTGGACAATGTGAAGTATTCGGTGTTCTGGGTTGTGGTGCTGGCCACAAAATTTTGCTTTAGTTACTTTTTGCAGGTGAAACCCATGATTGCCCCGTCGAAGGCAGTTTTGGACCTGAAAAATGTTAAATATGAATGGCACGAGTTTTTTCATAACAGTAACCGGTTTGCTGTTGGGTTGTTGTGGCTTCCAGTTGTGTTAATTTATCTTATGGATATACAGATTTGGTATTCGATATACTCATCTTTTGCTGGGGCGGGTGTGGGGTTGTTTGCACACTTGGGTGAGATAAGAAATATGCAACAGCTGAAATTGAGGTTTCAGTTTTTTGCCAGTGCAATTCAGTTTAATCTCATGCCGGAGGAGCAATTATTGAATACAAGAGGAACTTTGAAGAGTAAGTTTAAGGATGCTATCCACAGGCTGAAGCTCAGGTATGGGCTTGGTCGGCCATATAGGAAGCTTGAGTCCAACCAGATTGAGGCCAACAAGTTTGCTTTGATATGGAATGAGATAATTCTGTCATTTAGGGAGGAGGATATTATATCTGACAAAGAGTTTGAGTTGCTGGAGCTGCCGGAGAACTCTTGGAATGTCAGGGTAATCCGCTGGCCATGTTTTCTTCTCTGCAATGAGCTACTGTTGGCACTCAGTCAGGCCAAAGAGCTAGTTGATGATAGTGATAAGAGGCTTTATAAGAAGATATGCAAGAGTGAATACAGACGCTGTGCAGTCATTGAAGCTTATGATAGTGTCAAGCACTTACTTCTTCAGATTATCAAGCCCAACACTGAAGAGCATTCTATTGTGACTGTTCTGTTTCAGGAAATTGGTCACTCTCTTGAGATTGAGAAATTCACTAAAATGTTCAAAACCACTGCACTGCCTAAGCTCCACGACAAGTTGAAAAAACTTGTTCAGGTACTAAACAGGCCTGTCAAAGATCCTAACCAAGTGGTGAATACCCTTCAAGCCCTTTATGAGATTGCTATCAGAGACTTTTTCAAGGAGCAAAGAAATCCTGAACAGCTAAAGGAGGATGGTTTGGCTCAACAGAATTCTGATTCAGGTCTACTTTTTGAGAATGCCATTCAGCTACCTGACATCAGCAATGAGAACTTCTACAGGCAGGTTCGGCGGTTGTACACAATTCTTACATCCAATGATTCAATGCAAAACATTCCAGTAAATTTAGAAGCTAGACGGAGAATTGCTTTCTTCAGTAACTCACTTTTTATGAACATGCCCCATGCTCCCCAAGTTGAGAAAATGATGGCTTTCAGTGTCCTAACGCCTTACTATAGTGAAGAAGTATTATACAGCAAGGAACAGCTCAGAAATGAGAATGAAGATGGGGTTTCGATCCTGTACTATTTGCAGACTATATATGATGATGAGTGGAAAATTTTTTTGGAGAGGATGCGTCGGGAGGGGATGACAAAAGACAGTGACCTTTGGACTGATAAACTTAGGGATTTGAGGCTCTGGGCTTCCTACAGGGGTCAGACCCTATCACGGACAGTTAGAGGAATGATGTACTACTATCGGGCTCTCAAGATGTTGACCTTTTTGGATTCTGCATCAGAAATGGATATTCGAGAAGGTGCCCGCGAACTTGTTTCAATGAGACCAGATAGTTTAGGGAGTTCCAACTCTGTAAGGCCACCTCCCTCTAAGAGTTTAAGTAGGGCAAGCAGTTCAGTTAGTCTGTTATTCAAAGGCCATGAGTATGGGACTGCTTTAATGAAATTCACGTACGTGATTGCTTGCCAGATATATGGAACTCAGAAGGAAAAGAAGGATCCTCATGCTGATGAAATTTTGTATCTAATGCAAAAAAATGAGGCTCTACGAGTTGCTTATGTTGATGAGAAAACCACTGGAAGGAATGAGAAGGAGTATTACTCTGTTCTTGTTAAGTATGATCAACAGTTGCAGAAAGAGGTGGAAATTTACCGTGTAAAGTTGCCTGGGCCCTTGAAGCTTGGGGAAGGAAAGCCAGAAAATCAAAATCATGCCATCATCTTCACTCGTGGTGATGCAGTTCAGACTATTGATATGAATCAGGACAACTACTTTGAGGAGGCTCTTAAAATGCGAAATCTCTTGGAAGAATACAGGCATTACTATGGTATCCGGAAACCCACTATTTTGGGAGTCAGGGAACACATTTTTACTGGTTCTGTTTCTTCTCTTGCTTGGTTCATGTCAGCTCAGGAAACAAGTTTTGTCACCTTAGGACAGAGGGTTTTGGCAAATCCTTTGAAGGTTAGAATGCATTATGGTCACCCAGATGTGTTTGACAGGTTTTGGTTCTTGACTCGAGGTGGTATCAGTAAAGCTTCCAGAGTGATAAACATTAGTGAGGACATCTTTGCTGGATTTAATTGTACTCTTCGTGGAGGGAATGTCACCCACCATGAATACATTCAGGTTGGAAAGGGAAGGGATGTTGGGTTGAATCAAGTATCAATGTTTGAAGCAAAGGTTGCAAGTGGAAATGGGGAGCAAATCCTAAGTAGAGATGTGTACAGATTGGGACATAGGCTGGATTTTTTCCGGATGCTGTCATTCTTCTACACTACTGTGGGGTTCTTCTTCAACACAATGATGGTGATTCTTACTGTATATGCATTTCTATGGGGTCGACTATATCTTGCACTTAGTGGTGTTGAGAATGCAATGGAAAGTAACAGCAATAACAATAAAGCACTTGGTACCATCTTGAATCAACAGTTCATCATCCAACTTGGACTTTTCACTGCCCTTCCTATGATTGTAGAAAATTCCCTTGAGCATGGGTTCCTTCAAGCTATCTGGGATTTTTTGACAATGCAGCTCCAGCTTTCATCAGTTTTTTACACATTCTCAATGGGCACTCGAAGTCATTTCTTTGGTCGGACTGTTCTGCATGGTGGGGCGAAATATCGAGCTACTGGTCGTGGTTTTGTTGTTGAGCACAAGAGATTTGCTGAAATCTATAGACTCTTTGCTCGTAGTCATTTTGTGAAAGCAATTGAGTTGGGGCTAATACTTGTAATTTATGCATCACATAGTCCTGTAGCGACTGACACTTTTGTTTATATAGCCTTGACCATCACTAGTTGGTTCTTAGTAGCATCATGGATTATGGCGCCGTTTGTGTTCAATCCTTCTGGCTTTGATTGGTTAAAAACTGTGTATGACTTTGATGACTTTATGAACTGGATTTGGTATAGTGGAAGTGTGTTTGCTAAAGCTGAACAGAGCTGGGAAAGGTGGTGGTATGAAGAGCAGGATCATCTGAAGGTAACTGGCCTTTGGGGTAAGATTTTGGAGATAATCTTAGACCTTCGGTTCTTCTTTTTCCAGTATGGAATTGTGTATCAGCTAGGCATTTCTGCTGGAAGTACCAGTATTGCTGTTTACTTGCTATCTTGGATTTATGTGCTTGTTGTATCTGGGATTTATGTGGTGGTAGTGTATGCCCGGAACAAATACGCAGCTAAAGAGCATATCTATTATCGGCTGGTCCAGTTCCTTGTCATAATTCTTGCAATACTTGTGATAGTTGGTTTGCTGGAATTCACTAAATTCAAATTCGTTGATATTTTTACTAGCCTGCTGGCATTCATTCCCACTGGTTGGGGCCTGATATCAATTGCCCAAGTATTCCGACCATTTTTGCAGTCCTCTATCATTTGGGATGGTGTGGTTTCAGTGGCTCGTCTATATGATATAATGTTTGGAGTCATTGTTATGGCCCCTGTGGCACTACTATCATGGTTGCCTGGATTTCAGAATATGCAAACCAGAATACTTTTCAATGAAGCATTCAGCAGGGGCCTCCGGATATTCCAGATTGTTACAGGGAAAAAATCACAGAGTTGACTGTGAATTAAGGTAATTTCTGTTCATATTTATAGTAGATTTTAGATTATTGTTTGCCCGTGTGATTGTGTGATATTGGAGCTGGCTAAGGCCTTAATGCTTTAAATTGGGATCACCATTAGTTGGTGTATTTTGTTAAGTACTGCTGTTTATCTGAGCTATTGCGGTTTCATTTGAATGAGACTATTCCATGCAGCCATAACTATATATGTATACTTGTGACTTCATGCCTGTCATATCTATTATTAAATCCCTAATGAGACGATACCCTACTCCTAAAGAAGCGTCTTCTGCTTTAATAAACTAAATGTATTTACACCAAAAAGAAGAATATAAATAAGTGAATCAGCATATACCATGGAGCTGGACTATTGTAAGCTGATGGTTTTCTCTGTTTTTCTAGATGCCTATGTGAATTAATCCTGTAATACCAATTTCACTGAACCTTGGCTGTCATTTCACTGGATCATGACAACCTAGCCTTTTTTTTTTTTTTTTATCATTTTAAAATATTAAAAATAAATGTTCTGAAAAAAAATTCGGCTCTTGGATTATAGCTGGAGGAGGCGCTGTTGAAAATACAACTGCGGCTGATCCACTTCCTATTTCATAATGGGTATATTTGTGTTTTGGTCCTATTATCTGTGTCTTCTCTGTCTATTGCTGCTTGTTATCTAAAGGTACGGGCGGTTATTTTATATGATTAATGTTTTCTGGTGCATTTCATGTATGCGTAGCGGCGGGTACACTGGCTTCTTTTTGCCACCTTTGATCTTTTAATTGACTGAATTAATTACCTGCTACCCTATGTTTGTGTATTTGTCCTTTTAGCTAATAGGTCTCTGTATTATGTTTTGCAGGATTGACGCTGGAAAGATGTGTAGAGAAGGCCAAAGAAGACAAGAGACACTTTTTTTGGTTTCCAAATTTTCATCAGGGTATGTGAGGGCTGTGGTTGAGTTGGTGGCTGTGATTATATATTTTTTCCCGTTCTGTGGATAGGGGAGATTGATTTTTTGCTTTCCTTTTGATGGTCATATTTGTTATTGTAATTAGTCAACTCTTACGTTTCTTAAAATTAGTTTTCGCCGTTGATCTTCTGATTATGTGTTCTGATACATCCCTGGCAGAAAACTGTTCATGTACTACCATGACTCAGTTTTGTTAGCTTATTTCCATAGTCGAGAGATTATAGTGCATGTTTAATTCAGGAAAAGTAATCTTTTAACAAGATACAATGTCACAAATATATTAAAGTTTTAATTTAGTTTTAAAATTTAAATAAATTAAATAAAGTTTTTAAAAATATTTTTTTATCTTTTGCATTTATTTTATTTGAAGCAGATTTTTATATAAAATTTAGTTTTGACAAGTTACCATTAAAATATAATTTAATTGATATATATAAGGATAAAATTATATTTTAATAATAATAGGAGATATTTGAAATGATTGTTGAATATAAAAAATAAAAATTAATTTTGAAAATATTTTATTAACTTATTAATATTTAAGGATTAATTAGATTTTTTTTTTTTCTTTTAAGGATTGTAAGGACCTATAATCTTATAAGCTAAACTACTTGGAGAATTTGACCTACAGTCGTCGTAAATAGAAATTAAAAATTATCTGGTTTTATTAGAATAATTTGCGTGAGGTTGGAGATAATCTATATCTGTTGCACTGAGAAGCAGGAATACCCTAAGCCTTCTAGAGGTGTTTATGTTGCACTGAGAAGTGTTATAAAGTAAATAATATGAACAAAATAGGTAGAGTTGCTAACGTAAGTAGTATATAAACAAACAAGTAATAAACTGGTAGGACTTTAGTGCCCTATGAATAACTGACCAATTTGTTCCTTAAATTTTAAGGATGGTTCTTTAAACTCTACGTCTTAATATCAATTTGCTTTTAAAAAAATTATAAATTATTATCAATTGGGTCTTCAAATAATACAATTTAATAATAAAATTAAATAATAAGACATGATTCTTGCTTTTTTTATTTTACATCTTTTATAATTAAATGAGAAATTTTCTTTTTATAAAATTTCAATTGCTATTATTTTCAATAAAATTATATAATTTAATTCATTATGACGTAGACTTTTGTACAGAAGGGGTAATTTTATTCAAAAATTATATTTATTTTCTTAAGTCAAGTCATATTTCAAAGCACGACTTCATTTTAAGTGGATCTGTATTTATTCAAGATTTTAATTTTTTTTTTAAATTGAAAATATCGTGATTGAAATTAAAGTTGTGATTATTTTTTTTTAAATTTATTTTATATTATTGATGATAGGTTTTAGGGTTTGTGTGAAATAAAAAATTAACGATTATTGTATTTAATTGTTGTTTATAAAAATTGTTATGATTATATAAAATATTTATTTTGAATTTATTTTATATTATTTAAATTAATTTCTTAATGTTCATTAATAATATATATTATAAAATCTGTTTGGTAAAAAAAATAAAAAATAAGTATAAAGATGGAATTTATTAATTTAAAAATAAAAATAATTTAATTAAATGAAAAATTAATATTTTATTAATTAAGTTAAAAAGTTTATAAATAAACTTAATTATTTAAATTTTATTTTATAAAATTACTATATTTCTAAAACTTATATATTTTTTTTAAGATTCTAATTTTATTTTTTATTTTTTTAAGATCAAAGCTATTCTCACATAGAGTACAAAATTTTAATCGATGAAAATCTTGTTTAGAATAATTTTTTCCCCCTTTTTTCTAGTTAGTATACAAGATGTTTTTAATGGATACATGTAACTCTAAGAAAAAAAAGTTTTTGAATATAATAATAGTAAATTAGAAAATTTAAATGTTTGAAAATATTATTTGGTTACACGTGTTTATGTTTTAAATTTTTTGTGTGTAATTTATTAATTATGTTAAATTCTTGAATAAATAAAATGTACGATCATAAACTTATTTTATGATATGATAAGAGATATAGTTTGAAATTGAATTGATATTTGATTAGTAGAGGAAAACATTTTTATTTTATGATTTGACGTAATATAATGAAAATTAATATTATTTAGAATTTTATTATATATTGGATTAAAATTGATTTTATTTATACATTTTAAAAATTATTTTAAATTTTTAAATTGATTATTGTATATAAATATTTATATGTTAAATGAATTTGACTTGAAATAGTTTATTTTATATAATTAGTGAAATATATTTATGAATAGTTTATGTAATGTAATGAATGATTTATAACTTTATCGAGTTAACGAAATAATTGTAAGATATATAAAACTTATAATTACCTTGCGCTGTAAAGTATATAAATAAGATGTTTAAGTTTTTATTAATAACACAAATCATATTAGTTAGGGAAGAAAGTATGAAGAATTTTACTACTATATCTCATATGACTTTAGTTATTATTACTATTCGGATGTGATAAAAACTATACTGTTATATACATGTTCTAGGTAGAATAAAGTTAGAATAAGATTATAAATTAATTAGATATATTTGGACATTTAAATTGTTTCAATAAAAAAAACAAAGTTATAGATTTAATTCCTTGACTAAGTGTACTTAGATATTTCATATATTTGGATTCAGTACCAAGTAATTTTTCATAATTCGTTTAGTATCAGGTGCTTGTTGAGAGACGTGTGATATTTGTTAGTAATACCATGTTCAGAAATCAGAAGATTTGAGTAAATATTAATATATTATTATTTTTATTTAAGGATCATAAATTTAATTCTCATTGAAATATATTTTTATTACACTAACTTATTTTATATATTATTGTATTATTACGACTGTAATGACATACGAATATATAATATTATAAGTATTAATAAAGATGTTATAGATGTATCCATTATTCATAATTAAAAGTTTTTATGTATATAAATTTGGGAATATAAATAATAATTTCCTTTATAAATTCTTTTTAAAATATTTATCAAATGAGTGGTGTAATTAATAATTATTTTTATATTTTTATATTCAAAATATTTAAATATTATTTATTTATCAAGTAATGATATTTTGGTTGTTAAATTAGAGTGACAGAAAAATAAAATCGAATTAGAAAAAAAATGTTAAAAAAAAATAAAGTATTTTTAGAATATTTTATTTCAAAAATTATATTAATTATTATTAATATTATTGATCTATTATTATTATTAGTTATTAATTATTAATATTTCCTCATTAGTAATAATATTACTTATCAGTGATTTCTTTTTATTATAACAAAAATAATTGAAATGACAATATAACTTTGATCAAATAAATTGAGTGCCCCACTTTGATGATTTGTTTCAGAACAGCCATATTTTTCATTAATGACTCTTCCCAACTTCAAACACTTCAATCTAAACCATCATTCTTCTCTTCATCATAACCTCATTCCAATTACTTATCTCAATATATTATTATTATAATTTCATAAAAATATACTTACTCTCTTCTTAATATTTTAGATTTAAGTTCCCTCTACACAAATTAATAAAAATATTAATTTTCCTAATTTATAATAAAGTCTCTTAGAGAGAATTTATTCCCATAAGTTAGTTATTATAACATTCATTTAATTATTTTTTACAGCATTTATTTAATAATTTTTCAAGAGTTAGTGAATTGGAAATACAAGTTAATTAAATTGTAAAAAAATAAAAAATAAAAAGAAAATTACAATTACTTACATCCTTAAATTTATGTTAAATGACACTTACCTTCTCTCTTAATATTATGTTAAAACCAAAACTCATTAATATTATAAGAATTAAAAACATTTGTGAGTCTTTATAAAATGACATTCACATTCTTTTTAATTTTTAAATGGACATTCAACTATATTTTTTTGAAAAATGACACATTTATTTTATATTTTTAATAAGTGACACTCATTTTACGAAAATAAACTTAATTGAAAAAGATTTTCTCCATTTCAACTTGTGCTAACATTATTGTGGATGTTCAAATTTCGATCCTAGGAAACCAAATCTCGTTCATTGATTTTTTTTCTCTTTGCCAATAATATGCCAATTAAAATTCGATTTCTGAAAATCCAACCTTCTTTTTCATGTCTTTAATGTTTTTCAATTAAATTCCATTTGGCATATTATTGGCGAAGGCAAAATTTGACTATTTCCAGTAAACAAGTCTGTACGAGTAAATAATGTGGACACAAATTCAAATGGAGATTTTTTTTTTCAATTAATTTTTTTCTCGTAAAAAAACTCTAAAAAATAAATTAGTATTGTGTTAAGGCAAAACCAATTTAAAGAACTTAAAAAGTAGAAGAAAAAAAAAACAAAATGAGTTGCTGAAATGGGAATGATTGAAGTAGTTCAACTATTTTGCAAGCTATGTAGTAGTTCAACTACTTGCCTAGTGATTTAAAAATAAAATAAAATTCTTCTAAGAATCTAGACAACAAGTGATTGAAGTAACATCATCATGAGGATTCTGGTGACATGAAAGTATCTTAAGTAATTAATTTAAAATGAGCTTTAAGAAATTCTCATTAAAGTGGAAAACAAATGACAGGGTGAAGCTATGAATCTCTTGTATGAAACCAAATTTTCAAGACTCTTTCCATTTTCCAGCAAATGGCAAATGAGGAATGAAGTTGGATTTGAAGATATTACTTATATAACTTTAAAAAAATTTCCCTCACATCTTAAAACACTTGATGGTGGATTTTGTTCAGGAGGATTACAAGCTTTGAAATAACTGTTTATAGTAATATCTAATCTATGTTACCACACTATATATACGCCACTAACCAACTTCAGCATTGGTGATGAAAACAGGAGCATATTCTACAAAACTAGTTATGCACCTATTAGCAGTCATGAACCACAAAAGAACCCATGTTTCTCCCCCATTCAAATCAAGGGCTTTTATTTCCACACCTTTTGCTAACAAAATTGTTTGAAACTTGTGTCCTTGTGAGGCCATCCCTTGACCTTCGCTAATCTGCATGATTGTTCAATAAATAGTGAAGGGATTGGTGTCTTTTCCCAAGGGATGATCCCAAAATCATCTGTAAACTCCTGCATTCCTCCAACTAAGAATTGCCAAACCAGAGAACCTGCTCCAGACCTGTTTTTCTTTGCAGATTTGTAGGATATGTCTAAAATTGTTTTGTACATTGTTTTTCGTTCTGACATTGTGAAATTTATGTCTGACAATCCATACTCAGAGAACACAACTGGCTTGTTCAGTACCTTATCACCATCTTCTATATGAGAAAGCATCCACTTGGATACAAATTTCATGTAGTTTTCAAATACCTGCTCATGAAACCTTTGCATAGGTTTTTTGAAAAAGGAGTTAATAAAGGACATAATGCAAAATAGTAAGCTATTCGAAATCATCATAAGATATTTTGGGATGCTAATTTTTCAAAGAAATTATTGCTGAGACAGTTGATTACTTCAAGACACTCAGAGGAAAAATTTCATTCTGTAGGTTAGGGTTCTTTCTTTGCTTCTTTAAAAGTTCAGTTCCTCTCTCAAGAGTAAAAGAAAATTCAAAATTATAGATATAGGCATATTGCAGTTACACAATGCTCACCAGTGATCAGGATAGATATGGACAGAGGTGAAATCAATGTTTGAGATTTTTGAGTTCCTTATAAAATCAGATCCAAGTCGAGATGCCCACTCCTCAGGGTTCACTGTCAATCTTTTCGGATCATTAGGACCATAAAATCCTTCAAGACCAACCGTCACAAGATGGCGCTTGTCGATCAATTTGACAAAAGCTGACATTTCCTCTATCCAATCCTGCAGTTCTATGACAAATAAGTAAACCATATACAGCTATACTCAGATATACCAACATAACAAGTAGTGAAATGAATCTATTTTCTTTTCCATCCTGAACTCAGCAGAAAGAATGGGATAGTTCTATCCTGTAACGTTCTCCAGCGTTTTCCTTTTAATGATTAAAATGCCACAGAAAAAGTGAAAGCTTAGTTACAATCAAATACTCAAATTGAAAGGTTCAACTTTTAAGTTTGTTTCTTGCATGTATTACACAAGAGGTTTAAAAAGAACAATATCAGAATGACCATCTAAATAATGGCTGAATTTCAGAGTACACCATAAAAACACAGATCATCTCAAATCATAATAATTTATAAACAAAGATATTGAGGAAAGAATAGATAAATTTGAATTACGCATTGATATTTCTGAAATGCTATTTATATAAAACTTAATAAAATCACAGGTGCATTACTTACTTGGAGTGTCTCACCAGAAGGATCAGTTATGCACCGAGGTTCATTAATCAATTCCCAACCAAAAATGGTGGGGTCATTTCTATATTCAATTCCAGTTATAGTATTCTTCCTTGTCAGAATTGTCTGTAGAAAAATTGAAAGGAAACAATTAATTTATCTAACTCAGCCTGCAAACTGGCAGCTAAAATTGAAATGCCCAGCAGCAAAAGGAACAAAAAAGGATAGGCAAGAAAAAAGAATGGGGCTACGGAAAATTATTGTTTTCACTCACAGGTGCTGGAAATAGAAATGTCATGTATTTATTTAAACAATATGTATGACAAAAGACCAATCATATCTTACGAAGGTGGAAAAGCAATTATGCAATGCAGAAATTCCATCATTTCATCATTGATCCTCTCTTCAATTTTATTTTTTTACAAACTTGATCTTAATCATAAAAAAAAGTCTTTAAATGCATACATATTTTCATTGAAAACTTGGTTTTTGATGGAGCTTATTTGATTAAAGCAATGTGTAGGTTAATATGCCATTTACTTGTCTACCCTCTCAACAATCCTTCAAGTGAAAATCATCAAAATTTTGGTCTACTAATACAATTCTTCATGCTCAAACATCAAAAGTCCGGGATACTAGCTTCAATCATTATATATATGTGTCAGTATGAAATGTTAATGTTAAAGCTGTGCCTCTCCAAACAGGAAAAACCAAGAGGGAGTAGACATATCATACCTTGATATAATTCTTGAAATAACTGCGGATTGATGGATCAAAGAAGAAGGAATCATTAGACGAGCTTAGCCCTACCCCTTCTTGCCATGCCCATTTGACATATTGAGTCTTCCCACCATATGCATGCAAGTTATTTACTAAGCTAAGGAGCAGCCTAATTCCATGTTGCCTTGCTTCTGCTATAACATAGTCCAAGGCCTGTTACCCAACCAGATATCAAAATGGTTTTCATTCATCATACAGTAATGTTAACAGTAAACAACTTGCTTGGTTCATAGACCACAAGTATTAGCAGTAATGCAACATACAGCATTCTTTTTTCATTTCTATCAGGCATGAGTCCAAGACAATTGTCAGGAACTTATAAATGACTATATTAAATATTTTCGAAATATAAGCATATGTAGAACTTTAAATTTTGGCATGTTAATCATAAACTGGTTTCAGCCAAAAACCACACCATTTTTGGAGAATAGAATAAGGAGGAAGAGAAATAACATGCATCTGCACACTTCACTTTTGATCATGAGCTCAATCATAGAGGCATACAATCAGACAACCCAAATACAATATTCAACTTTATTGTACTAAGACTGAGGCTACACAGATTGTTTTTCAATTTTTGTTTGCATCCTACTGCATATGATATTATCACTTTCCAAGAACAGTTGTAACCATGGCCACAACCACAATATTCAGATATGCTCCGGAAACCATGTCAAAATTCAAAAGTTCCTTCCACAAATTCTGCAAAGTTTGGTTCCGGCCCCCAATGAATCTCAGCAATTACACGCACAAATCATGAACAACAAAGTTAGAAACCTAGTTTTGGAAGCCCCGACCTACAATTCTCAAATTCAGGAAAAATAAAAACCAGAAAGTGAGTGAGAAGACAATACATAAAAAAAAAATATATATATCAAAGCAAAAGAAAACCAAAATATCCAACACCTCACTACTAGACACTCATCCAAATCTAGTAATGTCAGCACCCATAGTCAAGCATAGAAAAACAAAACAAATAGAACCGACGGCAAGACAAAAAAAAAAAACTAGGATGAACAACAGACTATAAACAATAACACAACATACAACAAAAGCAAAAAATCCACAATCTACAAGATACTACCTTGAAAGCTTGTTCATTGAACACACCGGGAGAACTCTGAAGGGCATTGTAGTCACCATCATTGAAGGCCCAAGTTCTACACACAGTGAGCCCCATCTTGGCCCCAGCTTTCAGTATTTCACGCACCCTTGGCCTGGTATACTCATCCACAGATTGCACCATTAACCAGTAAGAGTTCCATCCATTAATGTAGAAAGGCTTCCCATCCACCATAAACTGAGTTCCATTTCTCTCCACAAAAGCCAATTCCACTTCTTCCTCAAAACCAAACCTCACGTCCCCAAAAGACATGTATATGAACAACACGATCGATGCAAACCCCACAATGGGGTAAAACAAACCATTTCCAGCCACCATGATTCTGTATCTCTTGCACACCTTCTGCAACATAGAATTAGAGAAATTCAACAAATTGGGGAGATCCTCGGATTCCCTTTGGGAATCTTATTCAAAGGTTCACTTTGTTAGTGGCTCCAGACGAAGGTTGCGGAATTCACAACTTCAGACCCAGATGTGAATGCGAATGATTCTGACACCCCAAATGATAAGAATGAATAGATCTCTCTCTTTCTCTTTGAGAGGACTGTGAATGGACCCAAAAGGCGTTAACTTTAAGAAACTAAGTGCATGAAGACTTCAACTTTGACAAGGGTGGCTGCAGGTTACTGAAACAAGGGGTTTTATTTTATAGCTATTCGTGAAATGGGGAATGCTTGTGCTTCAACCATGAGGAAGGAAGTAAAAGAGAAGACTGGAAAAGACTCACATGTCTTTCTTCCTCAGTCAGAACAGTCAAAAATATATGAGAGGGTGATTAATTAGGTTGAAGGGGAAAAAAGTGATGAAGAAGGTGAGAGAGTGTGGTGAAATGTTTGTATCGGTGTATCAGTTGTTTGGATTTAGATCTGGGGAGTGTGAACCTTCCTTCACTTCTAATACTTTAAGGAGAGAGTATCTTTCAATTTTTCAAGAACTGTGGGCCACTTGTTGTATCTGAGTTTTTCACATGGTCAGCAATACACAACAAGAAGAAAATACAATGATTTAATTCCACTTTTTGAACCTTTTTTTCTTTTCCTTAATTTCATGGTTTTTCTTTTCTTAAGGAAGATGTGAATTAATCACTGCAATCTTTACCTAACTAGTTCCGGATTGAAATCACAAGTAAAAGATGAAGACATGATTAGATAGGAAAATTATAAAAATTTATTCAACAAATATATTATACTTATTAAAAATATTTACAATAAGTCTAAAGACACTATTATTTATATGACTTGTTAAATAATTATTACAATAAAAATCAATAAATTTAAACTATATAATGTTTGTAATTGTTTGAGTAAAATATTTTAAACTATCAACATATAGTTTATTTTGTATTTTATAATGTTGTATTTTATTCAAAACAATACTATATTTGCACAAAAAATAATACTAATATTTTTAAAAACTAAATATTACAAATATCATTTCATATGTTATCAATATTTTGAAGATTAAAAATGTTATTTTTTTATAGTAGGACCACCCCCAGGTACCACTGTCCTTATTCTAATGATATCACTTTAAAAAAAATATTGTTGATATTACAATACATTAGGGGATTATATTAATATTTCAATTGAATATTTAAAACTAAGCTAATAAACAAATAAATAAATAATATCTGACTAAAAAAATACTAACCAAATTGATGAAAGAAGAACAGAAGACAAAGTTTACGATAAAAAAGAATTTAGAAGAGAAACACAAATAGATTAAGCATAAAATAAAGTAAAAAAGTAATATTATCAGGAAAGAAAGAGAGAAAGAAAAGCACTTGTCACAGACAGTGTTCTTAAATGTTTGCATGGTACAGAGATTCTTTCTCAACTCATATTTATTCCAGAGACCAGTTTGCTTCCTTGCTTTTCTTTGAGGA
The DNA here is from genome assembly GCA_016859785.1 of Macrotyloma uniflorum. Classification (NCBI taxonomy): domain Eukaryota; kingdom Viridiplantae; phylum Streptophyta; class Magnoliopsida; order Fabales; family Fabaceae; genus Macrotyloma; species Macrotyloma uniflorum. The sequence goes on from BDMB01000029.1 coordinate 2,280,855, forward strand.
TGTCGGCAAATTCCACGTGTAAGCATGTCATGCATACACAATTTTTTGACAGCTACCACTTTCTTATTTTATCATCCTACCTTACTTAATACCATAACAGGTATGCAAATTCATTTTTATCATAATAAATTGTTTCCCCAAAAGATAATTCATATTCAATTCATCAGATGTTTCTGGTTTAGATACTTTCATGCATAAAATGAATGCATCATTATAGTTTCTGGTATGTTATGCTTCAGCATTTTGTCCTCATCACATATCCAAATCATAGCTACCTTTTCTATTTCAAATTTTCTTCAATGATTCAGTTTTAGAATGATTGATCAATACCTTTTCTTTCTTTCTGTTGATGAACATTAATGGCTCAATTTTAGAAGTTGTTAGGCTTAGCTGGTCGATGATTTGTGTTATCTAATCATAGGTCTGTTAGCAGAAAAAATGCAGGCAATTTGTATTAATTATATAGATAGATAGATAGATATATTGATTAAGAAGAGAGTGGTAAATTTTTTAAAATGTATATATTACTAAAGTAAAGATTTTTATATTATTAAGTAATTAAAAATAATTTTGGTTTTGTATTTGAAGTGGTTATTATAAAAGGTTAACTATCTTAATTTAATTAAGATTGGATGTGAAACCTTAAAATACAATTTAGGGTACATTTAAAAGACTGTTCTGGCCTTGACCTAATACATTACTTTTACTTTCTAATAAATACCCAAAAATTCTCAATCAAGAAAGTTAATTAATTAATGAACTAAAATCCAACCAAACCAATTGCATGGTCCCACTTCATTTTCTTTATTCATTTGAAATTCATTTCTTACAAACTAGCACGTAACAAAAGAGGATAAATCTAATCACTGCTTAATCATTATTACCAATCAATCTTCATCTTCTTTATAATCAAAAGTTCACGTGAATGAGATTTAAAAACAAAAACCTCAAATTTACCCATCTAATTTCTGATACTGATCAAAATAAATTTACATTGTAATTAAAAAAAGAAACAACTATTGTTCTTCTTCTTATATCTAAAAAGGTAACTACATTTTTCCTATTTTCAAACATTTCATTTTTTTTTTCTTATCATCAAATCCATTGCTAAAAGAAATAAAGATGAGGTCATTTATCATACATAAAAGCAAAACTTTTGTAAATGGGGTCTAAATCTAAAAATAACATAAGTATAAATAAATAAATAATTAATAAAAAACACTAAATTTCAATACTAAAATATTTCAAAACAATTTTCTTAATACTAAAAGTCTTCTACCTATGCAAGTTTCTTGATAAGGTGAGAATCATAACTCAGAAGCGTCTTATATGGGAAGCCACCATTTGTTCTCATTTCTCAACATCTCTCATTTATTTACTGCATTTTCTTCAAAGTTGCTGGGGACCAACAACCATCATTGAAAACTAATCTCATTATTCATTAGCAAACATAGTGCTTTACATGCATTTGGTTCAAGTCTTTTTCAACCGGGGAATGAGAATCATCATTCTGTACTTCCCTTGGCCAGAATTAATGATTCATTTTTTCCCACAATATACTCAAAAAAGCAACAATTATTAATCTTTATCTGGTATGTGTTTACACCAGAAAGTTGGTCACATTCCTTATATATAGAATCAAGTCAATCAATTAACCTTCCTTTGCTATAATATGGCCATGCAATTACATTTATAATATGATGGTTACCTTTCATCAGCATCTGCATAATTATACAATGTTTTCATTATTGTCTGGTATAAGAAGCTAAGTCATGACGTTTGTTCAGACTTTGATTCATGCATGATTTTACTTACTAATAATAGATAAGGGTATTGTACATACTTTCATTTCCTCTATTTTACTTATTTTTAGATTAACATTTTAGTTTGTTTAACTCAATATATATAGTTAAGTAAATATATTTCTAGTTAAAATACACTCTCCTCTCCTTAAAGCAGAATCAAGCTCCCACAACCTCTTTTTTCTGGCTTTTGACACTATTTTTGACTTTGTTACTATTGCAATTATGATTTCAACTAGTTTTAACTAGAAATAACATGTATACATGCAAATAAATGCCATAAATATGCATGAGAAAATTATTATAGTATGAGTATATTAGAGGAATAAAATAATGCAGAGGAATAAGGAAATTAGTATAATTGTGGGGTATGACAAAATAATTAATGTTAACATATCCTTCTAACAAACTCTAATTGGTTGGTAAGATTAAAATTAAAGTTTTTAATATATTTTGGTATCATTCAGATATTCTGTTTTAGCTTCTTCTTCTTTTTTAACACAAATGATGTAGATCTTTTGGAAGCTCCAGAATTGAGTGAGAGAATGATTAGTAAAAGTAAATCAGGTAACTTATTTTGATACCTTTACTAACATTTGTTAATTTTATATTAAACTCTATGATTTTCTTTTTTAATTAAGACTAAATGACAACTTTTTCAAAAGGAAACTAAATGAAATAATCAAAATATCTCAAGAAACAAAAACATAATTTAGACTTTTTCTTCTTCTTCTTCTCTTCCTATTTTCTTTATTGGTTTAACATAATGAGCTCAGGGTCATCTGGTGCATGACTTGAATTGACCGTAGAGTGCACTTCAATTTCAACCAAGGGTGCTGCAACCCTTTGTGACATTCTCTTTCACTTGTTATGCAATTGCTTCAACATATTTTTTAAACTCTTTTGGTGGCTAACACTTGTATATGTCCAATTGGGTTTGATTTAGTCTATGATTGACTTTTGAACATTGCTGCATTGCTGGTCTTTAGGACAATGTCTTTCAAAGAAACTTCCTAGTTCAACGATCATAGAAAATTCATGAACTAGAGAAATCATTATAGCAAATCCAAGGATCCCGAGCCACCAAAAGCTAAAAGTCATACATATTAAATAGAAAAACAAATCACAAGTTGGATTGTTTAATAGTTATTAGTTATGACTTGTTAGTGTACCTTTCATTTTCATCCTTACTTTAAGGCTTATTTTTCAAACTCTAACCAAATTTGCATATAATATGTTTATATTTAAATAAATTTATTCACACATATTTATTAAAAAAAATAAAACGAGTTTTAAAATAAAACTAAATTAGCTTATATATATATATATATAAACATTTCTAGTGTCTTTTGGTCTTAATAAGTTGTATATGCAAGTGTTGTCTATTTAGTTTTTCAATATCCTATATTATATACATTAGCATTGTTTTGATTTGTGTTTCATAATTAATGGACCCAAAAAAGAAAAACAAAAGTTGCAGAAACAAACAGGGGAGTGTCGGTAAAGCTGCAATACATGCTTAATTTTAGCTGCTAATGTATATTGTAATGACAACAGACATTGGGCCATGAAGTATAAAGTTTGATCTAGACGTTTAAGAAAGGAATACAATTTCTTGTGCTTATTTTTATATGATTGATTCTGCACAGAAATAGATTCTTTTATTCGGCTTTTGGGTGTTGGGGTAGTTCCACTCTTTATATAAATAAAACCCGAATATACTTTTTGTTTCCTTAGGGATACTTGTCTCTTTTTTACATTATTGATTTACTTCTAATTAATCTATATGTAATATATAGATTTAGTGCTTCTTATAATAAAAAAGTAATTACTTTCTTTATATTTCTAAAAGGATTTTCAGAAAACATTTAGCATTTCTTATAATTAGGCTATCCTCAAACATGCAGATAAACTGTTATGTTTTTTTGAAAAAGAAAAACCAGATACAATGAATCCAGTGTTGTTAGAACGGTAGAAAGGTACAACTAAATAAGGTTATCAATTTTTGACCAAAACTAAAAAAGAAAAAGGGAAAAAGAAAATTTGGGGTCCAATTGGAGCAAATGAATCTTTTCTAGTCAGCCATGCTTGCTTGCAAAACAAGTAGCAAGAAAAGATAATCTGCAGCTAAAGTGTGGTTGGTTGGGCATGTGCATGAAGACACCAAATTCCAAATTCCAAATTCCAAAATTCAAATTCAAATATTATTATATGTATTCTTATTTTACTTTCACATGAACTCTCAAACGTCCCCTTTTAAGACTCCTCAATCAACCTATGTACCAAAAGTAAACAAGATCACCCTTTTTACAAATAAAATTTGGATTCTGTTTTCAAAATAAGCTAGCTGAGTTTTATCGTTTTTAGGCCAATAGAGAAAAGAAGAAGCTGAGGGCAATTAAAGTGATGAGATGGGAGGCCTTCTCCATGATGTTTGCCACCATTGGGAGAAAAGAATCTGGTAGGAGATATCTTTCAAAACAACTTAATTGACCCTAAGCTAAGATCAGTGAAATGAACCCTGTCAGCAATTTAGAATGATGAACATTCAGAATTTTCAGATGCCAAATATGTTATTTACAGAGACATCTATCTCCTCACAAGTTCAAAACCATCCACTTCTCCCTCACTATCTCTCCCTATATCAGTAGCCCACATGTGTTATGCCAAGGGGACCATGCACAGAATCTTCTGTAAGAAACATTTCTTTTCAGATATTGATAAAAGCTTTGACTAGTTGGTAATATGCTTGGTGAAATCATAGCCACGAGTGTGGTAAGATGGGTGGTTGTTTGTTATCACCAAACAATTTGACAATGGTTCAATGATTAACTTTGCTATTCTAAGTATGTTTCAACCAAAACTTGACTTCCAATAGAAGTTGTTTCTGATTGATTCATACTTTACTAGACACAACATGGTCTTTTGTTGGCCAGGTATGAAAACTAAGGAACACCCCTTGTGTTCTCAATAGTTTTAGCCAACTTAAAAGCACCAAAAGACTCTCTAATCAGATTCTCAACGAAGTCTTTTTCACTCAACTCCCTAATTTGACATCAAAACACATACCAAAGATTCCCCATACGTCAGATATTTTCATCCCTCCCCATTTGGTTCTATGTTTCAAATTTTATTCACTCACTAAGGCATCCTAAAGTTGGTTAAGAACTCAAGAAACCTCAATGAACTCTACTATGTGTGAGCTAAAGTAACTAATGAGGGTCACTCCTATTTATTGAGTATGCTCTCTAGAAAAGATTACCCAAGGATCGGGATCCAACTATCCTCAATCAGATTGTCCACAATCCCTCAACATCAAACCTGAAAGGCTTGGATGCTTGATCAAACAGAAGAGCGAAATCAGAAAAAAAAATGATGAACAATTAGCTAACTTGAGTTTGAGCATAACAACTTCAGTATCACAATCACATATCTATAGATTCGAAAAACAAATCAGCTCGTAAGTGGTAGTAAAAATTAATGAATTAGCAAGAACATACACTGGGATTTACCCTGACATCATCAAGAAGCTAAGCATCTACACATCTTAGTAAGTAACATTGTTAATATTTCACCTTTCACCTTCCTACTCTCAAAACCCCAAAAAAAAACACAGATTAAGACACTTTACCAAATCACCACGACCTTCTAAACCCCATGTAACAATCCAAAAAACCAACCACTCCACCACCAAATACCAATCATTCACGATTCACCAACAACCCCCTCTTGAGTTCCATTTCTTCTAACAAGAGCAAAGTACCCCAAAACAGCACAAACCGCAGCCACAAAATTCCCTTCCTTCAACAAAATCCTGACCACAAACCCGAAAATCTCCCCCGTGATCTTCCTCCCCTCCACCACCAGGGTCCTCCTAGGCTTCCCAAAGAAGGCCAAGAGCACCACGACGGTGATCCACGTCACGACCACCGCGGGAACCATAACCACCAGAGCCGCCACCATGGAGAGGAGACCAAAGACAGTGCCCAGAAGCACGGAGGCGTAGAGCGCGGGCCAGGCGGAGGTGGAGGACTGAACTTGGAGATTGTACCAAGAAAGCGTGGATTGGAGGAAGTTCCATGAAGAAGCCAAAAGGGTACCATAGACGAAGAGAAAAAGGCATGCCCAGGTTCTCCTCTTGCTCATGATATTGAGAAGGAAGGTGTATGAGAAAGATGGATGCATAGGAGAAGATGTGTGTTCCTCTTCTTTCGCCATTTACTACCAACAAACCAAATAAACTCCAATTTTGACCTTTCTAGTCTCCGCAGTCACCGTGTCTCACTTCACTCTCTGCGGTCCGATTTCAGTTTTTGTAATCACTAATTCTTAAAATTATGTTCCTTCCTAGGTCTTATGTTATCCTATTTCTCCCAAGTATTCAAAAAATATTTCTATATTTATTATCATTCTACTTTTTAATTTAATTATTTACTATCATTTAAAATTTTGAAACTAAATACTTACAGTTATTTTTAGTTCATAAACTTAATTGCTTATTGTCACTTTAAATCTACTTAATCATTTATTATTATTTTAATACATAAACTAATAATTTATTGACACTTTGTGAATTTAATTGAAACTTTAGAAGTATTTTTACAAATAAAAATAATAATAAATAATAAATTTTAAATATTAAACATTAAACGACAATGATTAATAAAGTAAAACAACAAAAATAACAATAATTAATTGCAAAAATTTAAATATAAGAAAACATGTTCATATAAATTACATTAGCAAAAATAAAAAGTAAAAACAATTCATCAACATGTGATGCCATAAAGTACCCCATATTTTCATATTTATAGATAATTAAAATCTGTATACTAGTTAAAGTATATAAAATAATTGTATATTTAAATTAAAATATCCTTATTTAATATATTTCCAGTTCTGGGCTTGGCCTATCTCATGTCTATTAAAGTCCAATAAATTTGTAATGGGTATGAAGAAGATGCTTGACCCAATAAGCCCTATAGAAAAAGCTAATTTAATGGTCATGCCACATAAACAATTCAAAACACAAACATCTGATTCAAAAGTCAAAACCTTCCATTTAAAAGTTAATCATGACCAATTTAAGTATCAGTAGGGGCAAACTTTTATGTGCAAAACAAAATTATGAATTCACATATTAAATACATTATACATTTATTGAAATTCAATACAATGCCAAATTTTATCATAAAATTAATGTTATGCTATTTTTGGACTGTAAATTTTTTCATATAACATTAAATTTATATTATATTTATTTCTCATTATATAAATGGACTATAAAAATCTCGAGTATTTTGTCTTTAGTTATTTAATTTACTATAAAAATATCATATTATTATTACTATTGAAATTAATGATATGAAAATATTATAAGATTTTTATTTGTAATTATATTTATTTTTAATAAAGTATTATAGTAAAATATTTAACAATATTATATTGCTATAAAAGTGGATAATATTCCATCAAAATTTTGTGGACTTAAAAATATTCTAATAGTATTATCTTAATATAAAGTTAATAAGGATTTAGTATGTTAAATTATCGTTCAAAATCTGTGATGTCAAATAATTTGTTAAATATTAGATATGAAAGGAGAAATTGTTTTTGACAGTGGATTTCTCATAAGCATAACTCAACTTTTAAATCAAATTTTAAATCTGTTAAAAGAAAATATTAAATAATGTATACTTGGATTATTTAATTAATGCTTATGTAGAAGCTTCAAAACATATTTTTTACTTTTCAAAAATATGCTATTAATAAACTTTGTGTTTTCTTTTATATCTAATTTATAATTTATAATTTATAATCTTTCATTTAAAAATGTTTGTTTTAAAGGGAAAGTGAGTTTGCAAAATCCGAAATTTAACTTCAATCTAAATATTAAAAACATTATATTTAAAATTCAACCCCATAAACAATTTCTTCGTATACATAAAATATATTTTATATTTATAATAATAAGTTGTGATATTTATGATTTCTATCTATTTATAATTTAAAAAAATATTTAACTTCAATTTAAATTTAAATATAGATAAAATAGAACTATTGAAAGAGTGTGATCAAATAAATATACAGATAAAGATAGAGGAAAGAGTGGTTTGATATTATTGAGAGATTTTTTTTTAATATAGAATTATAGAAAAGAGAAAAAAGTATTTGTTTTTTTTTAATTAATAATAAAAGTCTCCCTCTCCTTCAAATATGTATTATAATTTATAATATAGTGGTAGACTTTAAACTATAAAAATTTAAATTTTATAATGAAAATTCATTAACACATAAAAAAATGTTATTAATAAAAAAAAATAATTATTATCCTCATTTTGAATATATTAAAGTAATAAAAACTTTCTTAAAGATTATAAAAGTTTCTGTCTTTTTAACTAAATCTATTTTTATGACTTTAAATTAATTTAATTTCAAATTATAATTAATAAATTAAAATTTATCTTCATATTTTTACTTCATTAATTTAAATTTCAAAGTACATTAACTTTTATACTTTTTATTTGTCAAAAATATTAATAAAATATAGCTGTTGCCCATATATATTACAATGAGTCAAAATACAAATATATTTTTTTAAAAAAATTAATAAAGTATTTTTTTATTTTAAGTTTGGAAGCTAATTTTCTAATATCTTGTTTCGTGACTTGCCAATAAGTACGTTTCAATTGTATGTAAGAAAAAAAAAATATAAACTATCACCTAAAACAATTTATATAATTATTATATAAAGACTTAAATGTGTTTTTAGTTTTTTTTTAAGAGTTTTAATTTTGGTCTTTATATATTTTTTCCATTGGTTTTTTATCTTTATGAAATTATGAGTTTTGGTTATAATTCCTGTAAAATATTTTTCTTTATTTTGTATTCTATCAAAATTTAAAAACCCTAATTTTAGTAATAATATCTATTTTTTAAAAAATAATACACATTCATTAAAAATAATAAAGAATATTACAAAGACCAAAATAAAAAACATTTTTATTTATAGAAATTAAAAATATATTTAAATAATAATTTTTTAAAATATAATAAGTGTAATAAATTAATATGATTAAAATAATAACTAACAAAATTTTCTTGTTTCCCCCAATCAAGCATCTCCTGTTTAAAATAAATAAAAAAAATCGAGTCAATATATATGTACATAAAAGGTTATAAATATATATATATATATATATATAATTTAAGAATATGATTCTTGAGAATTATGATTCATGGAAATTATGAATTCTGAAAAATATAATTTTCAGATATGATCAAAATTCTATTTAGTCAGTCAAAAATATTATTAGAAATATTTATATAAGTTTTAAAAAAATTAAAACATAATATTTATAGAAATTAAAATGTAATATGATTTTTTTTTATTAAAAATTTTAGTATATTGTTAAATGGTTTAATATGAATAATATGATATTTCTTTTACTAAAATTTTTATTTGAATATGGAAAAGTTAGATTGTCACATTACAGAAATATTTTTGTGACAAACATTACAAAAATAATTTTCAGAAAAATATTGTTTATTAAAAATATTATTTTTTAAAAAATAAGTCAAACTTGAAAAAAGATAATTTCCTATAATTTCACATTCTTGATTTTTGTTTGGTCAAAAGCTGTCTAAAGATAACTTTTAATTGATTGATAATATAATTTTTACATTTATAAAACAAAATTATAATGTCATTAACAAATTAATATCTTAATTTGTAAGATATTTGAAACATCATTTATAACATTTGATTATTACTTTGGCAAGTTCGTAAACCGATTCTTAAACTATTGACTAAGAAATACCAAATTGATACCTATCAAGAAGGAATGCCTTTAATTTTAAAAAATCCAATGACACTATTACCCTGCACTAAGAAAATAAAAAAGGAAAAATAATAAAAAAATTAGAGAGAAATTAAAAACGCGTTTAATGCTGAGCATTGATATTCCAAACAGAACTCAACGACCAACATAGAGGCTTTGAAAACAAAACTAACACCAATCGCTCTTTGACAGAAGAAACATGGTGGAGGGAGAGAGAGTCACAACAGTATGTGGAATCATGCATCACTAGAGAATGGAGAGATATATAGATATATAGAGAGAGAAAGAGAAAGTGTGTGTGTGAGAAAGAAAGAGAGAAAGTGGAGTCTTTTGACTGAGCCTAGCCGGCAAAAGCCGTCTAAGGTTGTTGTCTGGTTGATGATAATGTTCTTTTTAATTTCTGAATACGCGTTGAACTTTCAGACATACCCACCACCACATTTTTTCTAGTTAAGTTTCTGATCCATTTTTACCCTTAATCCCAATTCAAAGGTCCACCTTGTCTTTTTCCGTTATTAATTGATTCCATGGTTTGTAATTCATAATATTCCGAGTGTTATCATCTTCATTCATCTCAGACTTTTTTTTTATTGATTGGATTTCTTCTTCTTTAGTGAACAATGATTCCTTTATAACAATTAGCGATTGTTGGTGGAGGGTTATAAATTGTAGTTTTGATTCAAGCTTACTGCTTTGGAATTGAGTCGGGTCGGAATATTTCAGTGCTGGTTGGTATCTGATTTTGAATTGGGTTTGTGTCGATGAAGGAAAGTTTTCGTCTTTACTTTTGAATAGGGAGAAAAGAAGGTGCAGTGTAGTGGGTGACTTTTAGTTTGAGTTTTGGTGGAGTTGTTAGAAGTGTTGCTGGTGATACTACTTTTTGAAGGATAATATTGTTGTGTAGTTGATGTGATATCTTTGTGCTTCAACATGGGTAGCTTATGTTCTAAGAGTTCAGCTGTAGAGGACAGTAAGGTAGGTGTCACTAAGAAATTGCAAGCGTATAGCACAAGGCCTTCAGAGTTGAATGTTTTGAGGTTGAATTCGACTCGGAGGGTTGATGAAGGTGGGGCTAAAGATGTGATAAAAGATGGTGGTCATGTAAAAGGTTCTCTGATTGACAAGAAGGCCAATGGTTCAGGGAAGTTGAATGGTGATCATGATGGGAAGAAGAAAATAGAGAAGCCTGAATTGACTGTTGTGGATCCAATTGGCCCTGGAAGAATTCCAAAGGCTATAGAAGGAGAGCAAGTTGCAGCAGGATGGCCTGCATGGCTTTCTTCGGTTGCCGGTGAAGCTATTAAGGGATGGATACCACGGCGAGCGAATACTTTTGAGAAGTTGGACAAAGTAAGTTGCTGTCTTATCTGATGTCTCTGTTTGTATTATAATTAGACTGTTATGTAATTCTTAGTGTCTGCTGTCTTATGAGTGCTAGTGCCAAAATTCTTTGAACACTTCATGTCAAATATGCTGCATCAATCTATTTGTGTAATGCTTTGGAGCTCAAGATGTGGTTTAATTTCATTTTATTCGTTGTCAAGAAAAAAAGAATGACAGTTAGACTGGTTTGATTTTGTCTTGTTTTTGTGAGTATAAACTTCTTAAATTGGTAAGGAAGGAGTCTATATATACTATGATAATCCTTATCATTCACGAAATTGTTCTTCTGCTTTAGATGAATAATATGGTGATGGCATTCTATTATGCAGATTGGGCAAGGAACTTATAGTACTGTTTATAAGGCAAGGGATGTGATTAACCGCAAGTTTGTTGCTTTGAAGAAAGTACGCTTTGACAATCTTGATCCTGAGAGTGTGAAGTTTATGGCAAGGGAAATCCTTGTTCTGCGTAGGCTTGACCATCCAAACATAATAAAATTGGAGGGCTTGGTAACGTCACAGATGTCTCGCAGCTTGTACCTTGTTTTTGAGTATATGGAGCATGATCTTACCGGACTTGCATCAAATCCTGACATCAAGTTCTCTGAACCACAGGTAAATGATGATTTATTTTCATTTACTCAATCTATTTTACATAAAGTTGAGATTCTTGTGCATGTACGTGTCTGGTATAAGACTATAAGTATACAAAAGTAGCTACGTTTGATTTATACTCCGTTTTTTATTAGAAAACTCCTAAAACAACAATATTCTTTATATGCCAGCTAAAATGTTACATGCAGCAACTTCTTAGTGGATTGGATCATTGTCATAGTCATGGTATCCTCCACCGTGACATAAAGGGTTCAAATCTTCTCGTTGACAATAATGGAATCTTAAAAATCGCTGATTTTGGTTTGGCAAATTTTTTTGAGCCCCACCACAGTGTTGCATTGACAAGCCGTGTAGTAACTCTATGGTATAGGCCACCAGAACTTTTACTTGGAGCAAATCATTATGGGGTTGCAGTGGATTTGTGGAGCACTGGTTGCATACTGGGTGAACTATATACTGGAAGGCCCATTTTACCAGGAAAAACAGAGGTATGAGTTTACGAATCTAGTTTCCATCATTTTTCAACTACTATTATTGTGTGTTAATCAAGTATCTGATATGAAGGTTAATTTTATTTCCTTGTAGGTTGAGCAATTACATCGAATTTTTAAACTTTGTGGCTCACCCTCTGATGACTATTGGCTTAAATTGCGGTTGTCACATTCAACAGTATTCAGGCCGCCACATCATTATAGGCGATGTGTTGCAGAGACATTTAAGGACTACCCATCTACTGCTGTAAAGCTTATAGAGACCCTACTTTCTGTAGAGCCGGCACATCGAGGGAGTGCAGCAGCTGCTCTGAAATGTGAGGTATGCTCGGGTTTATTTCCAGCAAGTAATTATATTATTTGATTGAGGGACATCCTTTCCCACAATGTATTTTTAGTGGTATTTGAAGGAAAAATTATCTCATTTTTTAATGAAGCTCTTCATGTTGCTTGCTTCCATGACATCGCTGTACTCAACCATAATTGATATGCCAGTAGATGCACACAAAAGTGTGATAAATTCTTCTATGCTGTTGGATAAAGTAGAACTTATAACTTGAGACTTCTCATTCAGACTAGAAATGAAAGCTTCTCTAATTACATATCTCATAAATCTCTCTTGTAATTCTTTCTCATTTAGATACTCTTATATCTGTGGAAGAATACGTGATCAGACATATAGGAATTTCCTGACATTGTAAATATTCAAATTGCAAGCATTTGATATCTCAGTGATGTGTCAGTACTCAATATAAGTTATTAGTTCTAAATATTTTTTCCATGATCACCTGCTAAAATGAGTTAGATTTAATGTCAGACTTCTTTTACATTTTAAAATTCAAGCTATTCTACATTTGTTCTTTTTCCTTTTCCTTTTCCTTTCCATGCTTTAAAAAGAATCTTCTTGCCGTTCAATACAGGGGAAGGTAATGAAGTCAGATTGCTAATAGAAATATCAAAAGATATTTTTTACTGTACTGTTATTTTATGAAGTTGTAAAAATAATCTAAATTCTGTCCAAATAGGAACCTTGTTTCTTTCTAACCTGCTAATAGGCATGTAATTCTTCATATTGATTTCTCCCCATTATCGGCAGTTCTTTACATCAGAGCCTCTGCCTTGTGAGCCGTCAAGTTTACCGAAATATGCTCCCAACAAGGAGATTGATGCTAAATTACGAGATGAAGCCAGGAGGTACTGATATAAGTTAACCGTATTCATTTTGAGGCAAAAACAATGATATGTATTTCTAGTAGTAAATTAATATTATGATGGTGGCTTCAGTCTCTGGAATGGAATCTGTTGTTAGGAAATATTATATGGCTTAATCTGAACAATTTTAGTGTAATCAAATTGGTCTCTTGTTGATTATTGATTTGAATGTTGACATCTGTGCCATGAACAAAAACATCAATAATGGGTCTTTTGAGTACTTATAGTACAAAAAAATTTCATATTATTGGTCATTGAAGCCTTTCACACATAGTTTACATTTGGGCCATTCTGCTCCAACTGTTAACTTTTATTTGTTTCATCACAACTGGTTAGCCGTGCTTTCTGCATGACTTGCTTTATACATTTGTAATAGCTTATAAATGATAACTTGATAAGTAATATGCATTCATTTTTGTACTTATAGTACCAAAAATTTTCATACATTGGTCATTGAAGCCTTTAACACATCATTACATTTGGGCCATTCTGCTCCAACTGTTTACTTTTATTTGTTTCATCACAACTGTTAGCTCGTGCTTTCTGCATGACTTAAACCTATTGCTTAAATAAATAATATGTATTCATTTTTGTTTACTGTCTTAGGCAAGGAGCTGTTGGAGGTAGGGACCAAAAAGTTGTATCAGGAGTTAGACAAGAAAAAGGACATAGGGCCACCGTCACTGCAAAAGACAATGCTGACCCAGGTGTATCAGTACAGGTAATCCAAAAAGTTTCAAAATTTAATTGTACGACTTGCCTCTATGGGTACTTCGGGCTATTATGCAAGTTCTGTTCAGTGTACTGACCGTTAGATTGGAAAAAGAAAATAAACTTTTCAACACTTTTTATATATAGATTGGAGTTGTGAACTATAAAGAAACCTATTGGTTTGATGACCACCATTCTTTTTGTTACAGTCAACGAAAGGATATTATGCCTCTGCATATCAGTTCTTTGTGTAAGACCTACCACATGCTCATTATTATGTGATTGTGTTAGGAGACCTAAACCTTTTTTGCGTTGTTGCAACGTGCACTGACTTTTGAGTTTAATTTAACCTCTGAGTTTTTATTTATGAGGCTAAGATGAGAATCCATGGGTTTGAATCAGTCTGGTGTTGCAGTGAATTTCTAGTTCTAGAACTAAGAAAACAGACTTGTGAGCTTAGTTCCTATTGCTTATTTAATACATAACTTTTTGTTAAACTGTAGACATGCCTTAATACAGTGAAACCAAATCTTATATACTAAATTTTTTTAAGTATTCCCGTGCTCTTCTCACATATGTTGTCCCAACTGTCCTATTACTTTTTTTTTTTTATCTTTTATTCCGTTAGGCTTATCTTACTGTTTGATGCAGCAAGGACGTTATTCCAGCTCAAAGAACCGAAGTGAATTGTACAACTCCCAAAGGGGAGCAGTGTCTGGGATTCTTGTTTTCCCTCATAAACAGTCAGAAGATGCTAAAGAAATGGAAAATAATTTGTCTGGGCATACTTATAAGAGGCCATCACATTCAGGCCCATTGGTTCCTGGTTCTGTTTGGGCAAAAGGTGCGAAGGAAGTTGATGATGTGCCTCCTGTTTCAGTCAGAGGGAACCTATCAAAACTATCTGGGCTAGTGGCATCTAGGACTTTGTTGCCAGATCAGGAGGATAAACCAGTTCACTTGCACCACAGAAAACCGATTGAAGTAAGAAAATATATGGAGTCTACTAACGGATCAGAGTCAAGAAGAAGGCAGGATCATAAACGGATTGTTGATCTCAATCAAATTGAAAGCAGAAGGGTCCCAACGGAAAGATCAACTCCGGTTAGTTGTTATAATTTTTGCTTTATTAATTTTAAATATTTGGTAGTACTAGTCTTCACTTGATTTGGATTCTCTCCTGTTACATGATCATTCTTTTGGAGAGATAAACACAAGTTTTATTAAATAGGGACTAGGGACCTCTTGATGGCTTATAAAGTCTACTAGTCATATTCTAAGTTATCTAACTCTATATCTTTCTATCAGGGTTCAGTAAACTCTCCTGTTATGTATGAACAAGAGGGAATCCAAATCCCACTAATGATAAATGAGTCTTTAATTTCTCCAAATTGTTTGATATGAACCTATGGAGGACCACACCACAAACACTAGCTATTGTAGTTCCAGAGCTTAATCATCACGTCCTCACAATTGGATCCTAACATTGTCACACTTTTTTTCTATAAAATTTTGCTCTTCTTTTTATTAAATGCTCAAATTCCCATGTTTTCTATTAGTTGACTGTAACATTTATAGATGATAGGTCACTGATTATAATAAATGGAGTCCAAAGTACTGTGGCAACAATCAATGAATATTTGACAACTATGGCAACCCTTTTTTCTCTTTGCTGAATATTGATGTGGGGCACTATTTCAGGGTGGGCGCGAGTCGATGGGAAACAAGATATATCTCTCAGGTCCATTAATGGTGTCATCCAGCAATATGGATCAGATGCTCAAAGAGCATGATCGAAAGATTCAAGAGTTTTCAAGACGAGCAAGAATTGACAAGTCAAGAGCAAGTGGTGAAAAAGTTCGTGCACAGCGGAAGTGGTGACATTACATAACTATTTCTTATTGTTCAACCGCTTACATATTTTTATGACAACATTTATTTATCTTAAGCCAGAGGAGAGAGAAGTGGGGAGAGGAAGAGAGTGCATTCAATCTTACTGTAGCATATATATATCATGTAAATTGCAGGCTTTATAAGAAGAGATTATTCTTTCTTCAACTCTTCATGTTTCATCCTTATATAAAATATAAGCAATTCATTTTATTATGTTCTTTCCACCCTTCTTGTTTCACCTTTAGATTTATTTAAGAAAACTAGTATATGTTTGTGCCACATTTATTTTCTGAACTGAGGTTGAGAGGGATAATGATTGCTTAAAAGATTAGAGCCATTCCAAACGCTAGGAGAAAGCAGAATAACAAGGACAAATGTCACTCTAATTTACCCCCATCCAATGAGATGAGGCCATGTAATGCGATTCAATATCTTTACTAAAAAGATATTAACATGGACGTTGAAACTATGAAGCAGCATCAATAACTTATCATTTTTTTAAGAGGAAATGAAATATAAAGATATAAAGGTGAAGAATAACTTTTTTTTTTTATGATTATTCTAGTAATTTGATATTTCTGTATATATTATATTATGTTATATATATATATATTTATATATATTATTTCAAGTTATGATTTGTATCTTTTACTTAGTGTTTATAATTCACCACTCAATGAGAAATATCAGGAATATATACTCATTGATTACACTCTTCCATGCTATAAAAAAATATTTTTCTGTTGATTGGAATTTATTAAAAAAAAAGTGAGATTCAGTTTTATGTAATACTTATTTTATTGATTTTGTAGTTTTCAATCAATTTATTCTTGAAAAGAGAATGTTTTAAAAAGATCATGTTTCTATCCTTTGCAAAGATAATTTGGCAACTAGAGCTGGATAACATTGCCATGGTTGGAGGTTCCACATGACAAACCCAAATGATTAATGAAGCACTCACTGTCTTAACTTCCTCAAAGTCAATGGCGTGTGAAGTTTGGTTGAGCCTTGAAAGGCTCGTCAAGACACAATTGGTCTTATCTGCCACAAGCACACAATGTGTCTCTCTCACACCTCACTTCTAAAATCAATAATGTTAAATCCAATAGGTAGATAACTGAGTTCTGTAAATATGTTATCAGGTTCGATTTCTAATCAAATAAGTGAAAAAAAAAAACTGTTAAAATAAGATAGAACAGACTTTAATAATCTCTGCATATTGAAAAAAATATTAGTCTTTCCGTGTATCACTCAAGATATATATATATATATATATCTTTAGTACATATAAAAACATATAACTTCTGAAACTATAATTGCAAAACTAAACATGAATGATGGTTGTCAAATTCAATCTAGCTGTGGAGCTATATATGCCCCTCAATCCCCGTTACTCAAGTTGTGTGAAGCAACTATCCCATGTGATGCAGCCTGGCTGAAATCCCCCAACATTGCATTCTTGTCCATGTCAAGCATCAATATCCTGCTTTGATGTCCCTATTGCTGATTTGTTTTGAAAATTATGGATAATTACATTGATCATTTTTTAGATGAACATTAGTTATCATTAGACCCTTATTTAGGAGATTGTAATAGTTTGTTATTCTGAAGGGTATTTGTGTGTGGTCCTAACAAAATTAAAAGAGGGTTGCTATTTAGTATGCAAGTGTCCTCCAGCACCAACCACTAACACCACTCACTAGAATTGGTGCATTGTCAGAAATCAATACCAGGGCCATGCGTTTGCATTTCATTGAACAAAAGGTAAATGAAAAATTGGAAAGAGCTCTCTGCAAAGGATCACCAAATTGAAAAGTTTTAATTGCTATTATTGTTCATTTTTCAGAAAATAACGTCCATTGTCCAGTTTCTCCTCTACATTAGTTTTTTCATCATTTCCACTAACAAAGAACCTGGAATTCATCCCTTATTTAATTGAATTCTTTGTGTCTAAAATAATTATATTTAATAGCAAAATAGTGGTCGGAGGAAAATGGCTAATTTACACAAACAATTTTCTTTCTGAGAGGATGCTAGTTAAGAATGGCGTTTCGGAATGAGTTTTCACTGGGTACAAGGAAAAAAGATAACTTTATAGTGGACTTCAAGTCAATTACAATCAAAAGAAAATGGAGAATGAAAATGAATTGGCCAAATGAATCAAAATCAGTTTCTGCATAATGCTAGTATTATAACATTAGTATTATAACATGAGCTGTGGTGAATTATAACTAATTGTTAGATCAATCATCAACATGACTACTTTCTTATATGATCTCCTTATAAGAAGGTAAACAAATCCAGTAAATGAAAATGATTATGGGTACAACCCAAAAGATTTAAAATAAAAAATTACATTGGAATCTATTATTATATAGTATGTACTATGTACGTTAAAAAGAACAAAAATTTAAGGCATATACAGAATGCCATTTTCATACAAACAAATAAACCGGTATCGATTAAGGGAATGGCACAATAGCCAATATCATGGGGGACACACTTTACAAAAATTGCACTGATGCATTTTGCAGGTTTTCAATGAACTAACAGTCAAATGATTTTCGAGACTATCTGCCCTCAGTGTCACACACAGTTGAGAAAGAGCAGTGGGAGGAAAAAATATCCTGAATTGTGGGGTGAATGCTGTTACCAAAGCTCCCAACATATCCAGCTGCTGAATTTATTTTATCAAGCAAGCTTGCATCTAAATTCCCTCCCTCCAGCACCTTCACAACCTGTCTCATACTTGGCCTAACACGAGGATCAGGATGTGTGCACAACAAACCAAGATGAAGAACCCTCTTAACCTCATCAATGTTACATTCACTTCTCCCTTTTAATCTTTCGTCAAGAGCAGAATACTCTTCTCCTCTCTCCATTAGCCTGATTAACCAAATAACCAAGGTTGGCTTGTTTTCCTCATTTGGCCTTCTCCCACACACCACCTCTAAAACCAACACACCAAAGCTGAACACATCAGTCTGAGTTGAGGCTCTCCCAGTATGAATAAGTTCTGGTGCCATGTAACCAACAGTTCCAATCACTTGCGAGCTGTGAGAAATCTGCTCATGATGATGCATTGTGGCTAGTCCAAAATCCCCCAACCTTGCATTCATATCCTTATCAAGTAACACATTGCTTGACTTTATGTCTCTGTGCAACACCTTAACCTCCCAACCATCATGCAAATACAATATTCCATTAGCCACATCCTTCAGCACCTTGACTCTCTCCTCCCACCCAAAAGTTGTGTTCTTATCACCATCAAATATTCTTTTATCTAAACTTCCATTATCCATATAGTCATAGATTAAAATCAAGCTCCCTTTCTCTTTCTTACACCAACCTCTCAATGGAACCACATTCCTATGCTTCAACCTGCCTAAACTTGAAATCTCAGACAAAAACTCTCTCATTCCATGTTCACTGTTACAAGGAATTCTTTTCACTGCAACTTGTTCTCCTTGCAGAAGCCCTTTATAGACTTTTCCATTCCCTCCAAACCCAATTACATTTTGGTCAGAAAATCCTTTAGTTGCAGCATAAATGTCTTTATATCTGACACGGTGTGGCCAATACTCTAGTTCCCAATCTTCAATGTCTTCTTCTTCCTCCTTTCGTTTGCTCCTTTTTCTTCTAAGAAAAAACACAAATATCACAACAGCACTACAAAAGACAAACAAAACACCAGCAGTAATCCCTACAATAAAACCTTTTGACCTAAAAATAGATTCTTTGGGAAGCACAAACGAAGGCAAATTTGTAGTAACTAAAGCATCACCAATAGAAACATTTGAGTTACTAAAGCTCCAAGCCAAAATCTTGTGACTTTCCACTAACTGCCCTGTTGCCCCACAAAATCCAACATACATTTCATCCAAAAGCACTTCAGACAGATCCACAAGCTCACTGATCAAAGGCTTCTCTGGCCTATTTTGGCCTGCAAGAGCCATTGTAACATTAACTCTAGAATCTAAATAGTCAATCCACACTTGATAGTTCTCACCATCATTAAGCTTCAAATCCTGAAACCTGTTACCACCCTTCCCACCCCAAAATCCAGCAGCACGGGAAGTAAAAGAAACAAGAGAGTTTATGTCTACCCCCACATGATTGTCATCGATGTCATTGAACTCTTGGTTGTCAAACACATCAAACTCAATTCCAAAGACATGGTTGTTGGGATCACCATTGTTGGTCAAGTTGAAGAGGCCAAGATGCTGAGCAGAACTCACCCCAGTGATGCCTGCAGAAGGTGACAATATGAAGACAAAACCATGGCCAGGGAGAAGGTCTTCGAATGGGGCAATTGAGAAAATAAAGGAGGTTGAGAAAGGTAAAGGGGTTGAAGAGTTAGAAGATTTAGTGGGGATCTTGGAAGGGTAGAAAGCCCGGCCCACAGAGAAGGTGGAACGGTTGGTAAGGGTGAGAATGGAAGATTCAATAGTGGCGTTGCCATAGAGAAGGGTGTTGGTGGAGTTGAAGTTGGTGTTGTAGATGAACTCTGTGGATGAAACTGAGATTAGAAGGATAAGGATTGTGGTGAGAAGAAGGGAAGAGATGAGAAGGATTGACATGGAAGATGGTAGAGATCGTTTTAGTAGATTTTGAAGCTAAGAACAAAAATATATGGAAGTGATAAAAGAAAAGTGCAAAGTTTAACTTGAGATGGAATATTAAAATTATTTTTTATTTATTTTATTAGATTCTTTGTTGTTTATCTACCACCAAAGAAGAATATTTCAGTTTGCAGACATGTGGGACAGAACATCGAGGAGCAACTAGAATTGTGTATCATACCACCTTCGAAGAAACTATCTGAATCACTATTGCCAAAAAGTCTACAAGTTTATATGATAAGGTTGGTTGGTTTAGTTGGACTTTGACCATTATGAGATCAGGAATGTATATTCAACTTCCCCAAACTCATAAAAATCAACAATATTTATACTGGAATTCCTACACTGGTTGGACTTTTGCTCGAATCTTTATATTGATTTGGATTGAAAACCACACAATCAAATCAATTGGTTTGATTTGTGTATTGGGTTTTGAATTTGAAGATTTGAATCAAACCATTAATACTTTAGATTTAGAAACTTTAAGCTTTAACCCATTAATCTAATTTCTTTTAACTCTTTACTCGTAATTTATTTATTATTCACATAATCACATCAATTAGTAATACTTTATTCTTTTTATTTATTACTAAGCATCTCTGTTGCATTAAAGATTATTTTTTCTCAAAAGTTTGAGACAAAACAAATAAATGCATTTCTAATAATCAGGATCAGTCACTATGTACTTATAAATAATTTTAATATTTGGTTATGACGACTCATTACAAATTTAATAATTTATTATACAGTATTGAGATTTTAAGACAAAAGAATTACTAACTATATCACTTAAATATCAATTTTCTCTTTTTTATTTATTATTAGTTTAGTAATAAACTTGATTACCCAATTCAAATTAATATGAATATGATTAGATTTGATTACTTTGAATTTTAATTTGGATTCTCAAACCTGATCCCAACATAATCATGTCACGTATGCTATTATTTTTTTAAGTCTTATAAAGTATTCTTTCTTTAAGTCTGATAAAGTATTATTTTTGTAAAAAAATTATTAAATGAGATTGTCTTTTCTAAGTTATTGAATTTGCATTTTAATATTAGAAAACTAATTTATCTCATGTTTGTGTACACATGAAATATGAAAAAAAATGTGTATGAAAAGATATGTGGGTGGCTTTTCTTTTTGTCAACTTTGAGCTGATTTTACCTCACCTTCAGTGAAAAGACAGCAGATATATTGGACCATTTTGAAAATTGAAAATTGGAATTGAAAACTATAAATAATATTAAGAATAGTTTGAAGGAGAAAATCAAGAAGCACCAGTGGTCTAGTGGTAGAATAGTACCCTGCCACGGTACAGACCCGGGTTCGATTCCCGGCTGGTGCAGATTTTTTTTTCATTTTGAAAACGAGAGTTACTTCACCTTCATTCTTTTATTGGTTTGGTCCCAGCTCGAGTGCCATGCTTATTTTTTTGGTACTATGTTAATTTCATTGTATAGCAGTAAGTGAATTCAGAACACAAATCTTAGTTTTGATGGTTGTTTCAAGTCACTGATTTGCTGTTACTGAGGTTAAATGTTATGAAGTTCATAATCAAACAAATTATCTATAGTAGAATATCTATGAAGTATAATCCTCCTTAAAAAAAAAAGTCACCTATGGTGAAATGTGCATAGAACACATGGATATGCATATAAAGTGATATGATGTTTGTTCTAACTCTTTTCAAGATCAAAACATGGATGGTGATTTATGTATATATGGTGCACGGCTGTTATAATAGTAGTTTTAGGTGTTTGAAATGACAAGTATATCAATGTAATAGGTTTATCAATGTAATGTCTAAATCCAAGTACACACTGATTCAAATTTAGATATAAAAATCACAAGACAATGTGAGAAGGAAGTTAGTTTTAGGGGTCTGTGATCTGATAGTTGATATATTCATTTTTGCTGAGTATAAACCCCAGAATCTGACTTTTTATTATTAGCAACAAGCTCCAGTAAAATTATGAAGTAGACATGTCTACTTCAGAACAAGGTTTGGCGTTGCAATATTAATCTGTCGATGAAGTATGATCATATCATATAGTGGCCTGCATAATGCATAGGGCTGAAACTAGATGATGTATTAGAAATGAGTTTTGAGCCTAGTTTAACCTCATAAAACCGGCACACTTATATATATTAATTTGGCCATATCACTAAGCAATGTAGACAGACAAACAGAATAATTGTACAACCTCATAAAACCAACTTATAAAGTGAGATTTGCCCCTACTTATATACATTAATTTGGCCATATTATTAAGCAATGTGGGATCTTTAACACATCCCCTCCATGGGACTGGACACACCCCTTCCATGTTGAGATTACATTAGCTTGAACATGGGGGACTAGACAGACAAGATAATTGTGCCAAGACAATTGTAAGGTTTGTTCATTTCACAATATATAACTTGCAGGTGGATTTCTACTATATGATATGCAATGAATGAGAATCATATTAACTTTGTAAGCAGTTCTTGATTGATTAACTTTGAAAGTGAATTCTTTGGACCGTTTTAAAACTGGATTTCTCCCAAATAATTAACTTATTCCGGTTTACTAACTAACAAAATAAAAAGAAAAAAGTTACCAAATTTGACCTGTATAAACAAATGCGGGGATAGCTGAAGGTCACGTGTTCGATCCACGTTCACCGCATTTAAAATATGTTTTATGTTATCATTTATTGATTTTATTTAGAAGAACATCATTATCTAATTAAAATTTTAACTTAAATTTTTAAATAAGTTTAATTATGGCTTTAGTACTTGTTAAATCCTTTTTAAATTTTTCAAATTAAAAAAGAAAGCTTATTTTAGTATATTAAGTATAATAAAATATAATTTTAGTTTAAAATCTAAATTTGAAAGACTAAAAATAATTTTAAAATTATTATTTTTATTCTTGTTGTTGAGGAATTAAAATTATATTTTTTCAATTTTGAGAAACTAAAATAAAATTTTTAAATTTAAATAATCAAAATTAAAATCACTCTAAATTTAAAAAATTAAAAATATAATAATGTATTAAATATAAATATAATTATATATATATATATATTTAAAGTAACTATTAAATGTATAAAGTAATGTAGAGTATACATTTATATTAAAAAAAGGTTGAAAGATTTAATTAGAATGATTACTATGCATTAAAAAAACTGTTTTTATTAGTATTTATATAATTATAGTTATATTCAAAAATAATTTTTAAAATACAATATTAGATAATATATATATATATATATATATATATATATATATATATAACTTCAACCTACCTATAATATTAAAAAAATAATAAAAAATTATACATATTATTGGCTGCTACTGCAATTTACAAATAAGCCAAAACCAGATCATTTCATCAGCATCATGTACATGTGATTGTAATTTATTATAGGCCTTTCATGTTCATTGAATAGTTATGTGGGAAACAGCCTATTAGCAGGTTTGGAGTACATGGTTTCCACCAACTCTAACAAATACAACAAGTTAATTAATATAAAGTATGAACTTTAATAAATAACCATAGGATATTAAGTATGTAAATGTTCAATAGTATGATTTTATTTATAAAATCCATATAAATGATACATTCACTTTCAACATCATTATTGTATTTTCTAATATATCATTTATAATTGACTTGAAAAAAAAAGTTATAAAAGATAAAGTAAAATAAGCTAAATAAAGTTGTCATGGTTTTCTACTTATCAAATTTTTTATTGAAGTTAAATTTGTATTTTCATCAATCCATATATCTTATCTTGAAAATATTGAATTAATTTACTAAGCATATTTTAATAATACTTTAATACATATTTTTTTTTTTTCAGTACATACATATTTTAAACATTGAATCTTTAACAACTATTTAAATAAATAAAATAAATTATTGGAAAAATTTGGTATTGATTAAAAATGAGATTGAAATTCATCTTCTGAACTGGCTTTTGGGGTGACTTAAACACCATAATTACTTTTTACATAATATCGAAGTTAGGTTAATAAGATTGTTGGGTCTAAATTGGGACACTATTGAGAGTGATTTTATCGTGTGTGATTTTATCTTGGATAATTTTATCGTGGGTAATTCTATCAAGTGTGATTTTATTGAAGGTAATTTTATAGCGGATGATTTTATCGTGGGTGATTTTATCGAGAGTTATTTTATCTTGGGTGATTTTATCGTGGATAATTTTGATTTTGAGGAACCTTGATTGTTAACAAAGTTGTGAACGAATTGCTATGTAGAGCCTTAATTGTTAGAGGTTGTTGGACCTAGATTAAGTCACCTGTTAACGGGTCACGTTCGAATTGAGAAAGCTTTCTCGACGTAAGGGGAGGGTATTGAGAAAATCTTACATTAACTAAAAATGAGATTGAACTATAATATATAAGTGAGATATAAACTTTATATTTTAAGCTGATTTTGAGAATGAATTAGATATCATAATCACTTTTTAACTAAATATAATTATGGCATATCACAATCAAGTTACATCTATTAGCCAACTAAACACATGGTTCAAGTAAGTCCAAATTTGTTGATTTATATAGTATGGTGTTGCTTTCCCTCCCATCATAGTTTTTAATTTATCAAGTTTTAATTGGTGAAGTTATTAATATAAATATTAGCCAAGTTGGTGGAGCCTGTCATTTTGTGCTTATGCATAAATTAGTTTAATTTGAACCCACTTTTTCACTTTATTTATTATAATTAGTTCTTTGATCCTTACTTTATAATAAAATAAATATGCTCTTATCTCTTTAATTCCTACATGTTATTTTACCTAACATGTTTGGATATGCTGGAACTTGCAGCACACAAGAAACACCAGTTATTAAAAATTATATACTTTCTCTGTTTAATTTAACCATTTATAATAGTGCTTACATTACCCTTTCAAATGCAAGTTACAAAGGGAAAATAAAATAGATGTCAAATAATGATAAAAATCATTACATGTAGAAACAAATATAGATATAATAATTAGAAAATTTTAACAATAACATAAAAGTATTACATAAAAAGAAAAATTATAATTTTGTTGGATGGAAGAAATAATAGAAATGAGTTGTGTAACATTTTTATATAATAATAAAAAGAAAGAAAGGTGGCAACTTGATAAAGTGACGATCACAACAATATTATATGTTTCTTTCTGCATCTTTTCAATTGCTTTATTGCACTTTTTCCCTTAATTAACTTTCTTTCATTTTCGAAGTTTTGGAATACAATTATGTCTTGATGCAGTACCAAGTAGTAAAAAATCATCATCATCAACAATGAACAATTATTGAGAAACATCAACAATGAACTGTTGAAATTTTAAGGTTTTTTTGTTCAATTATTATTTGATAAATGTTACTATCCAATTCAGCTCCCTCCAAACTTACCTAGTCACCATAAAAAATTATTAAAAACAAAAAAAAATATAGAAAATTCTTTTTATTTTAAGAGTTTACGAGCATACACCAACTATATAAAATAGTTTTTCACAGTCATTCCATCTCAAATCACAATTCATACTTAGCATTGAAATAATTATTATAAAAATCAATAAAATTTATCAAACGTAATGCTTGTAATAAGATGACAATACATAATAGTTTTATATACTATCAATGTATTATAAAATGATAAGCAACGATATCATTTTTCATTGAATTTTTTCACTCATATAGGATGAGAAAAAAAGTTAAGAATATAAAAAGGAGTGATATTTTCGAAAATTACCCTCCTATGATATGTCTCTAAAATAAACATATAGATAAACTTATAATTATATAATTAATTAATTAATTATAAAAATAATATTTTTCCCTTTTTAAGTTACTTTTTCTTTTCTGATATACACACCCACCATCATGATACGAATAATGGTAGCAGCATAAGATAAAAGTAATTAATAAACACTTTGATTATATGTGTTTCACAGGTCAGCTTTTGGATGATAAGATAAAGTAATTAATAAAAACTTGATGATAGAGAATAACATTTGAAAATAGAGCAACATGTTGAGTTTGAGAGAAAGAAATTCTGATTTGATTTGGAATATTCCATGTTCAGAGTTAACTTAAATCATTCCCATGGTGAGAAGAACATGCATGGATTCAAATTAATAATATGCGGACAACTGAAACCGCTTTCCATCAAGCTCATGGATAAGATCATCTGAAACTTAGTACCATATATAATTAATTAATTAATTAATGAGTTAATAAAGTGATTAACACACCTCATTATGTATATATAACAAAGATAATTTCACATTCATCAGCACACTCATTTCATGGCCCACGAATTCTTCACTAGTCCGGCTACTGGCCGGAGCTCCGACGAGGTGAGTTTAGCAGACATAGTTTTTGGGAGTTGGGATTCCTTCAATTCCAGTAACCACCATGAAGTTCATCACAATGATGATATCAACGAAGAAGATGGTAGTATTGATATTTCAGAAAAGAATAAACTCTTTTGGGAAGAAAAACATCTTCTTCTTAAGGTATGTACAATTTTCACTAATCTTGTCACGGAAAAGAAATAGTTTGTTTTGTTGGATAATCACACTGTCATGATTCATGTTCGGAATCCTTAATTAAAACAAATACTTCAACAAAATATTAATAATAAAAGTGTTACTTCTGAATTGAATGGAAGAAATAGATCATTTGAAATTTCGTTTTCTTTGCGAAGGGAATTTTGTGCAGGGGGAGTTCATGTGAGAGAAAAGTTGGGGAAGCAACGAAGCAGATTATAAGAGAACTGAAGAAATCGGAGATGGCGTGTAGTTGTGGGAGGCAAGTGGTGGCTAAGAGTTGCAGGAATTGCTTGCTGAGAGAAATATGTGATCGATTATTGAACATTGGCTACAACTGTGCCATTTGCAAGTCTAAATGGAGGAGTTCATCAGAAATCATATCAGGTATATGCATAAATATATACATAAAATTACAAACTTTGTTGAGTTATGTATACCCCAGAAGGGTTTTAATTAAAATTTAAGTTACATCATGGTTAAGGTTAGGTTTTGATTGTGATTGAGCCTCGTAAAATGATGAAGTGGTGTTGTTTTTGGGCACAATTGTTGTAGGGGAGCACAGTTATTTGGAAGTGACAACTGATATATCGAACAGCAAAAGAGAAGCAGTAAAAGTGGTGATTGAATTGAGTTTCAGAGGTGAATTTGAGATGGCATGTGGGAATGAAGAATACAAGGAATTAATTAAGCGATTGCCTGAAGTATTTGTTGGGAAAGCAGAGAGGTTAAGAGCTTCAGTGAAGATTATGTGCTCAGCTGCTAAAAAATGCATGAAGGAGAAGAAGATGCACATTGGGCCATGGAGGAAACACAAGTACATGCAAGCTAAGTGGTTTGGCACCTGCGAAACGTCCACAATGGAACCTCTGCTCATAATGAACTCTTCTCCACAACCAAAACCTAAGGCTTCAATGCTCACTTTTGATTTAATGGAAAACATTCATGGCTTCCACTGTACTACACTTGAGGTTGTCTGAATTTGATGATAATAATCTTCTTGTGCTTTCATGTCAAAATAGTATATGGCTGTGTTAAATTATGATCATATCATGGTTTTTCAGTTGAAAGAAGCAAATTCTTTTGACAGGAATATAAAAAATAATTAAAAAAATAAAATAAATTAAGAAAAAGTCTATCTTTTATATAAAAAAAAATAACAAATATAAAACTAGAATGAGAATAAGTAAAAAAAAAAAACAATCCCCAACCAAAAAAGACAATAACATAATATGATTTGGGCTTGAATTTTGGGTTCAACGTAACATGCGTTTACTTTTCGCTCCATGGGGTCTTTCTATTGGCACCCCTCCTATGCTATTAGCACTCCTACCTAGTAAAATTATCACCTTAACTTGTTAGCACCTTGGTGATGCTAGCATGTATGATTATTACTACTTTACCGAATATCTAACTCTTTTACATGCATAAATTTTGTTCATTATTTTTTTTATGTAATTGAAGATTTTTAATTTAGGGTAAAAATTATGCTAATGTTTTATGCAAGCATGGGTGTAAGAAAACTATAAGAAAAATTCCAAGTGGTGTTGATCATTTACGTAAGTAATAATCATATTTTTTAATCGATAATAATCACTTAAATTTGTTGACAAAACTCTTAATAATTCAAATTGAAATGTAAAGTAATTGGTTAGAAATTTCGTTTTAAAATATGTGTATTTTTTATTTTTTCCTTAGCATTCATTTTCCTAAAATATATTTTCCTCTTTAAGGAAACTTCATATTTTTATTTTATAATAAGCCTTTTAATAATTATTATATATAAATTGTACAAGTGAATAAATAATATCATATCAAATAGACTTAATTATTTTCAAATATAGTTTATCAATGTCATGAAAATAAAATAAAATTGGTGAATCAAGACAAAATAATCATTAATGAGAATACTATTTTTAAAATAAAAAATGGATAAAAAAAAGTGCTCTATTTTTTCTATTTTATCTAAAAATAATGACACCCTAACTACTCTTATTGACCACTATGTCCATAGTCCTTGACTAATAATGAGAATAATTTTTCTTTAAGACCTTATTATTAATATATATAATATCGATATCATGTAGGAGAATTCTATATAAAGAAGGTATTCACATTGCATGTTACTCTTTCTGGGAAAATTACTTCCTCCACTGAAAATTAAGGTTTCATGAAAGTAGAAACCTACACATACCAAAAGTTTTTAATCTGTTTATTTTAATCACCCATTTAAAATCTCCACTAAGTGTCATCATGAATGGACCAGGAATCAACAAGCACTTAGGATAAGATCGAAGAACTTCATTTTTTAGTATTATTTTGTGATGATATTTGATTTTCTATACCTAAATGATACACACGTCGAAGCACTGAACTTGCATGTCGTAATCAAGCTAAAGGAAAATCATAGCTCTAAAAATGCGTGTTAGAACTACCACACAACAAACCATAAGAAGCATGAAAATAATTAAAAAGGGAAAGTCTAAGTCTAATTGAGCAGGATCTTAATTCTTAACTTGTTCAATCTCTCTCTATATATAATATGCTTATGGAAAGTGAGAGTATCTTCCTTAAAGAACCAAATCAAAACTAGGTAGTTTTCCATTGTCATATAAAACCGTATTACCTTACGCGGATCTAGGTTTGATTTGTTTCTGCTTGGTAAATTGTTATGTTGTTGCCCTAGTAGGTAAATATCAACTTACACTGATATCACAACTTTAAAAAATAACATAGATATCTAATAATGATTAAAAATAATATTAAATTAATATATATAAAATAAATATAAATTTTATCTTAATAAATTTATTAAATTTATTAGATCATCAATTATTAAATTGTTATTACATTATCTATTTTATATATATATATATATATATAAAGTTAGTTTATGTTTAAGTTTATAAGTTGAAGAGAATATTAAAAATTTTATATTAATTAATGTATATAAATAAATATAAATTATACAAATTTTACTTTATAAATTAATTTTATAAAATATAATTATATATTGAAGACTTAGATATGAAAATATTAATTAAATTAGAATAATTCATTTCATGATACAAGTTGACCAAAATGTTATATTACGAGTTCATGCAAATTGATTAGTAAAATATTTACTCTATGAGTTATAAACTAACTTATTTATTCACGTAAGAAATATATCTTTAACTATTTTTAAAGAATAAAAAAGATACAAAATAAGAAACTTTGAAAATAAAATGAAGGATTGATCCTATTTCAGCACTTAAGAATAATAGGCCAATTTGGTCGCGTAGCTCTAGGGACCATCACTTTCTTGGTAAACTATGTTATTTAGATTAAAAAAAAAGTTATATTTACTGTAAAATTTAGTATATATTATAATTGGATAGCTAAATGGATATTTATCGATAAAATAAGTTTTTTTTATTAATTATAAAAGGGAGAGATAATAATTAAGCTACTCATACTTGCAAGTATTGTTATTTGTTTGGTAATGTAATAACTTTTCGTACAGAAAATATTTACAATTCAAAATTATTTAAATCTCTATTTATATGTAAAGTTTTAAAATTTTGAATTAATCTAAGGTAAATTTTTTTTACAAATAGGAAGGTATAAAAAAATTTACTTTTAGAATATATCTATATTTAAATATTATTTATTATTTGTTTTCCTTTTAAAATTTATACTAACAAATATTCACTGATAACTATGGATATTTATAAAATATTGTATCATATCTGCTTATCATATTTTTATGCTAACTTAAATCACAATCGAGTTTAATTTTTAACGGAATAATTATTAAAAGAAATATTATTATCGATTATATAGAAGTTCTTATAATGTTAAATGGAAGTAATTGTATTATAACTATTAACTATATCTTTCAAGTTGTTGACAAATGTTTGATCCAATATAATAATCTAATTTTTAAAATTATATTTAGATTATTGGTTAACTATGCAATTTTTTTTTATTTTTTATAAATTATATGATACTTCCCCTTAGAGATAGAATTGAAAATAGTATGAATTAACTTTTGGCATGAGAAATCAATATTTAAATAAAATAGTAATTTTTTATTTGATATGATATTTATATTTAGATAAGGGTAATTTTTAATTTTGCCTAAATTTGAATAAATTAAATCTCAACAATTGTTTTCATAAGTCAAACCTCTTTTTTCATAAAAAAGAAATTTTAAAATTTTAATAATTTTTACATTTTATTTTCTTAAACTATTAATTTTTAAAAGTTATTTTTCTTTACTTGGTTTAGTATATCACTGTACTTTGTTATGAAAGGACGCTCCTTATCATTATAAATTATTTGTTATATTATTTTTTTAAAATAAATTTTATTTAAAAATTATTTCATAATATATATGATATCAAATAATAATATAAAAAAATTAAGATATAAAAATTGATATTACTTTTTAAAGTTATATATTATTTTGTGATGACTCGTTGTCAAAGCATTTTACATTAATTTGTAGTGCTTTTGTGACGAAATAAACTTTTATTGCAAAATTTATTATTAAAGAAAATTAATTAAAATTTTAAATTTTATAAAGATAAATATTAGTAATAAATTTAAAATCTAATTCATCGTCGTACGATTTGATTTAATAAAATAAATTTTACACTACTTTTTATATATATATATATATATTAATTTAATTATATTTTTAAATAATATAAAATTTTAAATATTTCTATTACAAAATAGTTTTAATAAATATTTATCATAAAATTTACATATTTTTAATAGAATTTGTGATAATAAGGGAGAAATTATTTTTCATCACAATTGTCACTAATTTTAATTTTTCTAATGATGTTATAACAAATAGAATTATTTATATGAAATAATTTTCTTCCGTAAATACAATTAACATCATTAAACATGTGGCCCTCACTTTAAACACTTTTCTACGGCATATTAGTCCGTTTGGTGTAAATTATTTTAAACTTTTAATGGAAGAAGTATATGGAACAGAATTACTACTAAAAGTAAAGGACCAAACAAAACATTCGCAATATTTAGAAAAATAAAAATTTTCTATTCAAGTAAAAAGTATAAATAATATGCCACATCAATCCATCAAAATCAAAATATTTTTCTTAAAATATGTTGATATAATAATACAATATAATATTTATCATCTCTCGTAATTATATTTATGGTCGATCCAATTTTTAAGTGTGCTCAACGTGGGACTAAAGAGAAATTTTTAAGTGATCCAAGAATTTTGTTAAAATTGACTCTGATACCATATCGATAGCGGATTCAAACCTAACTCATCCTCATAAAATCGGCTCATTGAAATGAGATTTGCACTATTATATAAATCTTAATTTAACTTTATCTTTAATCGATATGAGATCTCTAACATTCATTAATAATGATAAAACTCCAAAAAAAATATATAAGCCCACATTACCAATTAGAATTTCAATCAATCACTTGTAAAAAATTTCCATAAAAATCAACACATTTGAAGAAACCAATCTAAGCATTAATATTTGAGACATGTATATGTGCTTTTATGGCTGCTTCTGCTCTTAATAATATACTTTATCCAATTCTATAAATTTATTTCTTATACATTATAAGTCTATTCTATAATTTTCTTTTGTTATGGATTGAAACTTGTTTAAAATCATAAATTATAGTAAATTTTGCATTAAATAAAGATTGTCTGAAAAATATTTTATTATAAATCTCGTACCGTTTAAAGATAAAATTAATTTAGAATATAACAGGTAGATATAAACCTTATCTTACTTTAATTTTATGAGATTGAATTAGTTTAAAATTTTATTTTTAATATAATATTAGAGTTTATCCTAATAAGATTGTTCGGTCTATTAGATCATTTATTATTGGATTACCTATAATTATCACGTTCGAAATGAAAATGTCTCGACGTAAGAAAATATATCGGAGATTCTATATCATCTTGAAATAAGGCCAACTTTAAGTATATTAGATATATATAAATTTTATCTTATAAACTAATTTTAAAAAATTGAATTAAATTTAAAATTTATTTCTAATATATTTTTAATAAATTTTAACCAAAGAACGTTATCAGCATTTTATCTATAAAAAAAATAGAAAAAAATGTAGTATATTTTTCCCTTTTAAAGAAGAAAATCTATACCTAAAAAAATAAAATGTGTAATATTTAAATCTTTTCATATATTATATTTTAATCATAATTTTTTAATAACATAAAATTTCTCTAAATAGTATTAACTGGTTTGTCTTTTGTGACGTAATGGTGCAGAAAAAAATAATTGCATTTTTGAAGTTGATGTTGAAGACATTAGACATAGGTCAATGAGGGAGTTGAAGTCTGTTCAATATTTATTAAAGTCAAAAGTTGAAGCAGAAAAGCACTTTAGTTGATTTGGGCATGAACTCACTTGGACATTTCCATTTCTTGTTGAGCAAAATCTTTGATGCTTCTCAAAACTTTTCTGGAAAATATTTGTTGTTGTACTCATTCTAAGATCATCTATAGAATATATCTTTCTCCAACTTTAATTTTCAAGTTCTCATTCGTTCCAATTCTGAAAGACACGCCACAATTTCGTGGAGAAGAGAGGAATCGTGGTGGTAGTGGTGGGTGAAGTTATCAAAAGCATGCAAAATTAATTTAATCAACAAATAAGAGAATGGTTCCTCCACACTTTAGTTAGTTAGAAAGTACGTAGAGATTCGGATGTACATCATTCTACTTCTACGCTAATTTAAATTAATGTATATTTTAAAAATTATAATTCATGTATAAATTAATAAAATAATTATTTTAAAAAATTAATAATAAAGACTATTTAATCATTTTGATGTTTGGTGCTTTGCTATTTTTTCTTTTTAAATATTTTTTTGTTAATATATATTTTCTTATACAAATTTGATTAATTATATATTTTTTCAATTATTTTTTCTTTATTTTAATGTTGAAATTAAAAAAAAATTAGAACTCTAAATTTAATCTAAGTATTATATAAATTAAGTGTTAATAAAAAATAAAACATTATATTTAATAGAAAAAGCATCATAACTTAATCTCCACAATATTTACCTTACATTATTTATTAAATATAATATGACTTGTATTTATCAATCTCTATAATTCTTTTTAAGCGAATTATCTTACTTAAAATTAGGGTTGTTCGCGGTGCGGTTTGATTCGGTTTTTCGTTAAAATTTATCCGAACCAAATATAAAAATTATTTGCGGTTCGGTTTGGTTCGGTTTGAAATAAAAAAAAATCCGAACCAAACCAAACCAATTTTAGCGGTTTGATTTGGATCGGTTTTTGCGATTTTTTTTTAATTTTTAATTTTTTTTATTAATAATTAACTATTTTTATCTTTTTAAATAATAAACTAATAAAATTATATAATTAACTATATTTCATATGATTAGATAAAAAGGATTGAAAACAAAAAATGATAATATTACTATTTAATTTTTTGCACACTTTTGTTCAATTATATTTTATAATTATTTTTGATATTTTTAGTACCAATTTTTATCAATATATTTGTCATTACCGATTAAAAAAAACATAGAATAGAAGAAATGTATCTTTTTAACCATCAAATCATATATTGTTTTAATTTATTACCAACAAAATAATAATATAATATTTAACAAAACTACTAACAAAAACTCACAAAAAAATCCAAGTAGATCAATTGTCAAATGTCAATAATTACAACCTGTAAAAAATAAAACATGATTAGTTAAATTCAAATTGCAACATTTCTTGACACTTTTTATAAGAAAAAAAACATGATTTGTCAAGAAATCATCATACCATATAAAAATTAATTTCTGTAGCAACTAATCAGACTCAACATCAGAATTCTCTTCAGGTAGTGGTAGGACTGAACCAATTTCTAGAAACATATAAATTATAATAATCAATAGAATTAAAAAAGTAGATAAAAAATAATTAGACAATAAAAAAGTTTAAGTAGAATATGAAAATACTTATTTCAATTCTTTCAATATCTTGCAAGTATTCTTCAATCTCTATTGACCATGGATAGGGTGAAATGGTGTGATGAAGATGGATTTGAATAAGAGTTAACAATGAGATAATGAAATCAGAGTAAAAGAGTTTTAAGTAAGGAATCCTGAAACCCTAAAATGCGTCTAACGAGATGAAAGTTGTAATAGACAACGACGGTATGTTAGGTTTTGGTTTAGGGTTTAGGGAAATAAAATTAAAAATAAATATAATATTATTTAATAATTGCGGTTTGATTTGGTTTGGTTCGGTTTTGAAATGCCAAACTGCAAATCGAACCAAACTGCGCGGTTCTGAAAAAAAATCAAAAGTGATATAAAAATTTGCGGTTTTAATCGGTTTGCGGTTTTTTTCTTGGATCGGTTCGGTTCTGAACACCCCTACTTAAAACCAGTATTTTCTTAAAATAAATATTTTTTTTAAACTCTCATTTTTAAAATATATTTTTATTTTAAAAAAGTATTTATAATCTACCATGATTTTTTAGGTATTTTTATCTTATTAAATATGTGACCCGTCCAAATATTAAAAAAAAATTTCATTTAAAAAATTAATACAGAATAATAAATTTTAATAGTAGATAAATATATTAATAAAGTACATAAAAACTCACTAAAATTAGACACATTTAATAAACCTCTCATTTTTTTATAGGTTGAGCATACTAATTGTCCTAACCTATTTTGCCTTTATTAAGGTTTAATGTAAATACATATTATACACAAGATGACATAGCATCATTATTGTTTACAATAGTATTTGTTTTTTTAATATATCTTTTACTAAAAAATGAATTTATGTGTATTTAACAAGTACTGATTACTAAAGTGCATTTTCCAATTTTCTGATAAGAAACAATAAAAACAAATAAAATGTCTGCCTGACATCAATACGAGTTGCGTACGACGTGGTACAATTATTGTTTGGAAATGAAGAATTAGAAAGAAAATGGAAGAAGGAAAATAGGGACAGAAATAAAGAAGAAGAGTCAAAGGTGGCACCATAATGTGAACTGAAAAGGAGAGATAGCACCGCAATTTGAACAGGGAAAGTGAATCATCACCATTCATTAACTCTTCACAACTGGATAATTTCAAATGAGAACACAAAATTAATAATGAAAGAAAATGGACACAAGAAGCCACCTACGTTCCTCCCATCTATTACTTGCGAAACATCCTCGCTTCTCCCCTCCAACCTTCACCAAATAAACTCTTTTATTACATAATTCTTATATTATATTTAACAAAATCTTGAATATAAAATATATATATATATATATATATATTTTGTAAAAAGTGATTATGCGTCGAACTCATTTCAAAACCGATTCAAAAATTGAGATTTACATTCCTCAAACCATATAAAAGAAGATTATAATTTATTAATAGGTACTTCAATCTAGACTCAACAATCTATATATATATTAACAAGTGGTTTAATATAGACCCATCAATTTTGTTAATCAGGTTATGATACCATGTAGAAAGTGATTATGGGTCTAACTCATTTCCAAAACAAATTCAAACATTTCACTTATATATTATAATTCAATTTCATTTTTAATTAATATGAGATTTTCTAATTAATATATATATATATATATATATATATTTTAAGATACCGCCTAATAATATAATTTTAACAAAATATTTTAGAGAATTTAATTTTTCTGAATGTTTCTTTATTATATTGTATTTAGTATGTATGATGTATACAACAATAATATTTCTTTATATATGATATGTGCAGTAAAATTTTTTTAATGATATAAGCTGAAAATATACATGATGATGTGTTTAATAATTTATGAGTATTATATATATATATATATATATATTTTGTTAAAAATATAGGTGTGAGTATATCAGTATTATTATAATTAAGAAATTTTTTTTATTCAAAATTTTATACAAATATATAAAAAATCTTAAAAAAAAAAACTATATTTACGTATTTCAACAAAAAATATTATTAGTTCTTAACAATTCATCCTCTCCTCACAATTCAATTATGATAATTAATTAAATTTTTACTTTGAGAGTAAAAAGATCATCTTTAAACATAATTACTTTCTATTTTTTATATGCAGATTTGTTTGGTTGATTAAACACATTATTCTAGGTTTTTAGTGTATTCTAAAACAAAGATAATTTTTTCCTTCTAAACTATCTTTAATTTTTAGGAATATTTATCTTCTTCAAGATTATCGATTCCTAGTGTATGATTGCATGAGTATTAAATTATTGAATTCTGAGTGAACCATTGCAATGAGTTTCACATACTGTCTCATTGCATCACTGCCAATCAAAGTTGAATGTTATATATTTTTTATCATGGGATTTTTTAATACATTTTTTTTATTATGATTATAAAATTTTCTTTGATTATATTTTAATTTTTAATCAATGTTTTTTACTTATTTATTTTGAAGGTAATCAAAATGTAGATAACTTTTTAATGTGCTTATTATTACTATTATTTAATGTGTTTAATATTATACTTTTATTTAATAAAATTTTATGAAATTTACCTCAATTATTAGTTTGATTACAAAGAAGATGAATCAATACTGATTAATTGTGTAAAGATTTTGTATAAACTTTACATATTACTACTCTTATTTTAACTATTATTTTTATGAAATTTATCTCAATTAGGCTTTTGACAAGACATATATAATTTAATTTTCTTATTTTATATTTAGAAGAAACTAATATTTAAACACCAGTCAAAGATTAATCTCAGAATAATAAAAAAAGTGATAGATTATTTTTAAACTTTCACATTCAATAAATATTTATTAAAATAATTATATTTATCTCATTTAAAAAAAATATTTTTTTAATCAATCACGTGGTGTATTATTTCACTCTATCTATCTAATCAATTTCCAATTTATACATGAAGTCGCAGATGAAAATACTACTCTACTATATAGTACAACCTGTTAAGATTAATTTATATTATAAATCATTAAATTATAAAAATAATCAAAATTAATTATAAATTTTACATTTAGAGTGAATGAATTTATACATAAAAAGTATTTTAATTTTTTAATAAAAATAAAAATCTATACATAAAAAGTAAAAATAAAGCAATCTTCGTATACTAATAAAGTTTGACTACTTCTGCATATAAATTTCCTAAATTTTCTGGGTCTCAAAATCAGAGAGCATAACAACAACAACTATTTTCCTTGTTCTTAACTTACTTTTTATCTTAATTTCTTAGTATAAAACAAAAAACAGAAAAAAGAACCATACAAGTTGAGTCCTATCAGGGTATGATTACTTTCACACGTATAAAGTTTCATAAATTAATAACATTTAGAAATTTATTTTTCTACGTTCATACAGAGTGATCCTCTTAAGATTTCAGTAAAAAAAATTATAGGTACAAAATATATACTAAGTTTTTTAATAGCTTAAAAAAATTGTTTAATTAGTTGCTTGAGTTTCTCTTAATAATTATATATTTTTCATCATAAAATTTGAATAAAAACATTTTTAAAATTGATGTTAAATAGTTTTGATGTTTTTAATTTAATAAATATTTTAATAGAATAATAAATATTTTAATAGAATAATAAATATGAGCATAATTTATTGAATAATGAGAAATGTATATGTCTATCTATAAAAACATATATATTTATTTTGAAATTATAACATAATTCTATTGAAAATATAGACAAAAAAAAAAAACATTTTAAAGTTAAAAGAAGTTTGAATGTTATGGTTGACCAGCCGTCAAGACCAAAAGGACTTGAGATAGACATGACATCTATGGTCCGAGAAACTCCCAAAACCGTATGTTTGAAAACTTGAAATATGTTCTGAATTCACTGTCAGAAAATTAGGTACAGTTCATCACCTTCTTCATTTATAGAATAATTTATTTAAGAATATGTGTATATTTTTTATATCAATAAATAAATTTATTGATAAATAGTACGGGTAATATTAAATTTAGAAAATTCAAAATTTTAAAGAAAATTATTACTTATGCAATTTAATAGTATTTAGTTGTAATTTTTTAATAGGGTCTGCCATTGGTTTCAATAATTTTTTCTATAATAACTGTATATGTAAAGTATTTCTTTATAATTGTATCAAATTGAAATTAAAATTTCGGAAAAGATTTACGCCTAATTAATTAAGAAAACTGGAGATATTGACCCATTTATTTCTGTTCTCTTTATCCACCTACCAATTATTGTTTACGAAATTTAAAATATGTAATTAAAAAATATTTTCTTAAATATCTGGAAAGATAAAAATAATAAAAATAAAAAATATGAGGATAGTGATAGTAGCAAAAGATGACAAAGGCATCATTATTAGAGAATATAGCAAAAGTATTTTGTTACGATTACGCGGTAACGCAGACCATTGAAGACAAAAAAAGAAAGAAGGAAAGTATAATAAGGCACGTGAGTATTTGGACGGCGAAGCAAAAGAAGACATGAGTGTGAACAAGATGACATCACAAAATGACGTTTCATTCTCTCACCATTCCATTCATTTATTGCCATCAATCACACTCCTTTCACTTTACATCACTACTTCACATATATATACCCACATGCACAAACCGATTCATCCATCTTCCTATGTTCTAACAGGTTGGTGGAAGATTGAACTGCATCTCTTAATAATGGATCAGCTTGGAATTCAACCCCCTTCAACCAAGGTTGAGAGAAGGCTTATTGAGAAGAACAGAAGAAACCAGATGAAGATCCTCTACAACAAACTCAACTCTCTTCTCCCTAGCTATAACCCCAAGGTTACAAACCTTCCTTCTTTTCTTTTCTTTTCTTACCAACGTTCTTTCTTCCATGATGGATTCCAATTAGAATGGTTTTGATTCCTCTGTAAATTATGTTTAGATGGGAGGTTATAGTTTACAGAACTTAACTACAAAGTTCATTATAAGAACAAATAGTGTATCAAAAATGAGTTTTGCACTGTTATCTGATTACAAATTTTTATTATATTTATTCTTATGCTTTTCTGATTGACTAACAGTATAAATTGTTTTTCTCAGAATGGTTTGTGTGTGTGTTCTGAATTTGAATGGTGTTATTGATTGGTTGGATGTTGATGACGCAGGAAGCATTGCCGCTGCCTGACCAAGTGGATGAGGCAATCAACTACATCAAGAGTTTGGAGGCGAAAGTGAAGTTGGCACAAGAGAAGAAAGAGAGTTTGCAGGGAATTAGGAAAAGATCCCGTGGTGGCTTCTCTAATGACAGTGCTAATTTTGCTGCAACACGTTTCCCAAAATCTCCACAACTTGAGATTCTCGAAGTGGGTTCCTCCCTACAAGTTGTTCTGACTTGTGGGGTAGACCAACAATTCATTTTCTATCAAATCATTCGAATGCTGCATGAAGAAAACATAGAGGTTAGAAGTGCCAATTCCTCACTCACTGGAGACTCGATGCTTCATGTTGTGCATGCTGAGGTATGTATCATCTGTTGTTGTGTAATTTTCATTTCCTATTAATTCATGAGTTTAATTTGTTCTTCATTAACATATAGTAATATCTTAAAAAAACAAAAACTTGGTGGGTTTATGCAGATTCCTCAATCTTTTCTTCAATTCGGGGCCACCAAGGTAAGTGAGAGGTTGAAAAGGTTGGTGA
The DNA here is from genome assembly GCA_016859785.1 of Macrotyloma uniflorum. Classification (NCBI taxonomy): domain Eukaryota; kingdom Viridiplantae; phylum Streptophyta; class Magnoliopsida; order Fabales; family Fabaceae; genus Macrotyloma; species Macrotyloma uniflorum. The sequence continues at coordinate 2,321,680 of BDMB01000029.1, forward strand.
ATGGATCCTACAGTGACGTGGAAACACAGCACGAGTGGTGGGATTTTGAAATTGGTACGGATGATATTTGGGGTTTCTAGATCTTAGACTAATATATGCAAGGATGTATTCACAAGAAGTTTTGTAAAATATATGAGGAAAATAACATTAGCTAATATATAACAAGTTTTAAGAGTAATTTTGGTCTGTGATAATTTCGGATGATACATACATTTTGCCGGAACTGTATAGTTGACCAGCGATTACTCGCACTTGCAACCTGCAATCTAAATTAAGGATCCTGATCTTTTGTCCTATCTCTTAATTTTGAAAGTACTGGAACAATTATTTATTATTAGTTTTTTATTGTTAAGGTTTGTAATTTTCATCATCAATTCAGAAAAAGAAACTTGGTACTTCAAATTAAATTGATACCTAACATAATTAAGAGGTGGAAAGTTTGTCAGCTTCAATGACTGTCTTATAAATCTGCAGTATATCCCCTCTACTTTGGAAGCCATAGATACGTATATATCAGGTTCTCAAACTAAAAGAACACGCATACTATCTCTAGAGATCATGAATTATATTCATGCTAATCACAAATTCTTAAAGTTTCTTCTAAAACTCTCTCAGTATGAGGTTTAAGTTGATGTTAATACGAAAATTAAAAATTGTCAGTGAACCAGTTAAAGATATTGGCTCGGCAATAACTAAATTGGTTCAAATAAGAGAAATTTAGCCATAAAAATTGAAGATTTTGGAGCTGTTATGAAGATTCATCGATATTTAACTGCTTTGCTAGATTAGACAGTTCACAGCAGAATATGCAACTGAACCCTGATGAATTCATTTATATATATATATATATATATATATATATATATATATATATATGTTTCTCTTGAACTTCAATTGGTTTTAAATTGTAAAGGTTGTATGTGAAAGGGTTGAGAACTTGAGATTCCAAGCTGTACACATCTCTTATACATCACTGCTTTTGGCCTTTTGTTAAAACTTAACATATTATAACCAAGTATGATCATAACTAGCAAAATATAATTATAAGAAATTAAATTAACTCAACAAACACTATTTTCTGTACATTGGAACCTTTCTTTGCAAGAAACAACTGGAAAATAAGATAATTCTTCTTATATTCAAGGCACTCTTCTCAACATATGGTTTGGGGTAATGTAGGAAATGCATTAGAATAGTAAAAAAAAACTTAAATATATTAAAATAGATAAATTTTTAAAAAATTTATATAAATGAATAAGTCTTAATATGTAGAATGATTTTGTGACAATAAAAACGTATTATTTAAATATCAAAAAGATATTAATAATAAATTTATATTTTAAAAATATAATTTTTATTTTTTATGAAGAAGTCCTATTATAAAACTATAAATTTTTTATTAAGAAAAATAGAAATTATATCATCAAATCGTTTTATATAATATGATTTATTTATGTAATTTTTAAAAATTTATCTATTTTAATAATTTTTGTTTTAATATTCTAGTATATTTTCCATTTATTACTCTTATGTTTTTATGAGCATAAAGTAAATTTGTAAATTATTTTTGCTTAGATCCCTAAAAAGTTTATATCTAGGGTTGTGTAATGGTAGATGGAAAATTTGCTAGGTTACTGATAAAAAAATGGAACTGACACTTCTATTTTGTATTGTTCTTTTGATTATATATTATGATGGAAAATTATATTTACTTATAATTTCTTTAAACTTTTCTTATAGCATTTAGTTAAGAGTTTTATACAAAGAGAACCTGTAAACTTGTGTATTATTTTATTTGATTGACAGAAAAAGAAATAGTGAAAATATGTGATCAAATATAAATTTCTTATATTTAACTTTTGTTCTGTCTCTTCATCTCTATATTTTCTTATCATATTTAACATTTATAAACTAATATGAAATCCAAACCCAATATATACGTCTATTATGTCCTTCTTAGCATGCAAAACCCTATATCAGAGAAAAGACTAAAATGTCAATATATTAGTCTCTAAATATCTAAATCATTATATATATATATATCTATATATATATATATATATTATAGGTTTCTACGTTTTTCTCATGAATTCAAGCCAAGATGAAAGACTAGGCAGAAGAACATAGAATAGAAAATTATTTGTATACGCCAACTAACTTGAGCTTTTGGAAAAATGAACACTTTTTTCCCTTTGAATGTTTCCAACTGCAGACTTGAGCTCCACTTTTTCTTTTTTAGCTTTCGATATTTCAAAGTCTTTCTCAAAGACCTCAAATTGTTTCAGTACTATTTCTACTTTGATTCCACACCAGAAATCTAGAATTATTAATCTGATACAACAATCCTAGAAGATGACACAATTTGCATACTTATACGTCCAGTTAGAATATTTTCTAAGAAATATGATAACTATACATCTGAATCATGTGAATATTGTTTGTCAAATCCTTGAATAAGTATCATGCACGTTCATCTTTTAAATAACTTTGGTCGTTGAAGAGAATGAAGGTTTCACACAACTGAAGTAATTAGACTTTTCAAATCCTTCTTACATGGTAAGATAAATACAGCTAAATTAATAATCAAAGTAACTATTTTATCAACAAACATAATTTCTTGCTTTGTTTCACCTTAATTAACAATTAAGATACTGATATGTTTCTGCTAAGTATATGATTCCTGTTGTATTTTATACTGCAGAAGAAAAATATCTCAGAATCTACTGCTACACATATTATGCTTCACTCATGATTGATGTCTTATGTCTTGCATGAAAACCTATTGCATGAAGAATATTGTGAAAAGTAATTCTCTATATCTTGTTGCATGTTGCATCTAACATAACAGTGGGAACCTGAACAGTGTTAAACTCTTACAGAGCTTATGAAAATGCATAAAGTCAGCAATTATGGTGTTTTCAATTTTCAATTTTGATAACCATTTACGAGATAATTATCCTTTCACACTCTTTATTAATACTAACAAAATGTATTAAAGAAAGTGAGATATGGTGAATTAGAGTTGTTTGGATAAACATTTTGTAAGTAATTTTAGAAAAAATAAATAAATAATTTTTTTCAAAGATAAAATTAGTTCATATATGAATTAAAAACAAAATTTTACATAAACTAATGTAAAAGAATTTACATAAAATTTTCAATATTTCGATAATACTTCAGAACATAGACCTACTAATAAATTCGTTTAATTCACTATAACCATATCATTGAAAATTGTTGAAGAAAAAGAAAACACAGACTGAACTAGTCCATGATCATTAGGGACCAATTATTAAAGTTCACCCAACTACATGTATAATAAACATCAAATTTTATTGAAAAAAAATTATCAGAATTTTTTTAAAATAATTGAAATATATATATATATATATATATATATATATAAAATTTAAGAGGTGTTTTAAATTTGTAAAAAAGTTGTAACTCTTATCACATTTTTTTAACTCTTTAAGGGTTACAATCAATTTCCTTAGTAACTTGATCAAGCTTGCATCATCATTAGAGCTCTATGTTAAACATGCTTATTTTAGTGGTTGAATAATGTAATCATAGCAATTATGAGTCATGTAAGAGAATTAAGGATTAAAAGATTAATTATCTCATAGTTGTTTCATATATTATAGGAAAAATTAGATCAAAATTATAAAGAAAATAAATGCTAATGAGAAAAATATTTTTTTTTTTTTGAGAAAATAAGTTAACTTATCTTAACAAGTTAACAGAGAGTAATAAGATAAATTATTCTAACAATTTAATATTTGATAAGTTATTTTTTCTTTTTTCTTTTTGATTGGTTTATTTTTCCATTTTCTTTTTTTGAGAAACTATTTTTTATTGGTTACTCTGGTATCAAAAACTATTTTTGATTTATTGGTTATTCTATTAATACATGTCTATTTGTGGTTGAAACCTTATGTTAAGCCAAGGAAAGATGGAGGAAAATCAAGAAAAATTTCATATATATATTTTTTGTATGTTAAAACAATAAAGATGTAAATTATATAAAGATAGAAACACTTTTAACCCACTAATGGAAAAATATAAGAGTAGTTAATTTTATTATATAACAAAATTAATTTACTTTTCTTATAAAAAAAAGTGTTAGATGGTGATAACTTTGAATTTGTATATGAAAATTTAGAATTGAGAATCTCCTATAAATTTAGTTAAAATATCAGTAACTTAATGAAGATATAAGGTGAATGATACAAACTTATTTCTATTAAATCTTAAGTCGTATAAAATATATATAAAAATTAAAATATTTTGTCGTAGAATGTATTATAGGATTAGTAGTTAGAAGAACTCCTAAATTATTATAATAATATATCAGATAAATAAATGATACTATTCTCAATATATTAGAGATTAATTTCAAGATATTTGAACTGTTACATTATTTATATCAATTTGCTGAATAGGTTTGCAAGCTTCATAACAACTAATCTTATTTAATTTAAAATTATCTACAAAAGGTGACATTTTGCTTCTTTTATAGAACTTAAAGAGATCAAAGTTGTAGGTGTGGTCTCATTATGATCATTTTCAAATCTAACCAATAATTAAAATAAGAATAAAAAAATATTTTTTACATTAATAACTCCTTATAATAAATATAATTTAGTATAACTCCTTTTCTCAAACTCTGTTGTTTTACTTCTAGTCATTACTTTAAAAACTTTCTTAATCTCTTAGATTCTCTATCTTTCTTGATTTTTAATAAGTTGTGACTTTTCCATATGTTAATTTCCTTTAGTTAATACTCTCATTACTTAATTATAAAATACTTTGAACGAGTTTCTCTAAAAATATTTAAAATATATTTTAAAAATATATTTTAATTTAAATTTTTAATCTCATAATATTAAATTTACTTTCATTTTGTTATATATATATATATATATATATATATATATTAATTCAATAATCTAATAATTTAACTTATTTTAATTATTAATAAATAAATAGTCAAGATTAAAAGTAATATATTCATAATTATTTTAATGACAAACATATGTTTTAATGCAAACCATTGTTTTTTTTACAATCAAATAATTTATAATACTAATTTATTTTAAACATTAACTTAAAAAATATAAATAATAAAAATTAAAAATAAATCCTTAATATTTATTCTTAAAATAAATAAATCACTTTTTATATATAAAAAATTTCTAATATTTTTATCATTTTTTATTTAAATTTTTGAAATCCAAATTACTATCTACTCTCAATATTTTAATTTTCAAATTTAATTACTTGTTAAAATAACCATTAATAAATAATTAAATATAAAAATTAAAATCAAAATAAATGATTAAATTTATATTAAATCGACATTAATTATGTTATATAGAATTTTTATTATACTAACAAGACTAAAAAAATAGATATTTTAAAGATTGTTCTTACATAAATACTAGAATCGGAATATTTCCTTAAGATTTTTATTATTCAAATGAGTTTATCTGTTCAAAGATATATTATTATAAAAAAAAAAAATATAATAACTATTTATATTATTTTAAATGAATCATATTTTTTATTGATTTATAATATAAATCATAGAACCATACTATTCAATCATTACTTAAATTTTAGTATAGATTTTTTTTTTAATTTTAATATTTTTAAGAAGAGTAAATTATATTTTAAAAAACTATATTTACAAAAATTTATCTTTTATAAGTTGGGAATATTTTACATAATACTCTTCATTTTCCCTTTTTCTCAATGTCCACTAATAAAGTGAATTTCAGGAGAAGGAAGTGTCTAAATTCCTCAGACTGAGTTTTATAATTTATGTTTTTAGTTTTATGGATAAGAAAATTAGGTTGAAGCCACCTCTACCACCTCTTAATATTTTCTTTGGTTTAGAAAAAGTAGATGAGTGGATGAGAACAAAACACACTATTTCTATTTGAATATATTTCTCTGGAACAACTTTTAGAGAAAAAAAAAATCAATTTATGTATTGATTCATTTATATAAAAAAAATCATATAATTTTTTAAATTTTTTTATTTTTAACTTGTACATAATATATATAATTTGACTTATAAAAAAGTTTATTTAATTTTTTTTTCTGAAAATTCTTATGAAACTGATCCATATACCTGTCCTTCCTATGTTTGGATGATTAAATACAGAGAAGGAAACAAATTTTATGAGGGATATGGAGAGTAAGAGTTTAGAGAATAGATTTAAGAGTGTGAAAAAAACAAATTTAAATTAAGAGAAGAGAATAAAAGAAAATAAATAAGATTTTTTATTATTAATTTTTTTAATTATTTTTAATATTTTTTAAAAATTTATTATTATTATTATTATTATAAAATAATAAAATTATTATTATTATTAATATATTTTTAATTATTTTTAATTTTTTATTATTATAATAAAAATAAAAAATAAAAAAATAAAAATATTATTTTAATACTAATAATATTTTAAAATTATTTATACTAAAATAAAAATAAATAATTATTAATAATTTTATTTAATATTTATTATTAATAATGATTTATTATTTTAATATTATATTAATTTATTATCATTATAATATATAAAATATATTAATATTTTAATGTACTTATTAAGTAAAAATAAACACGTGTCTTTGTTTTCTTTTTTAAAAGTAAATAATTGAAGAAATATTTTTTGAAAAATGCGTTTTTGAAACCGTTGCCTCTTATATTTCCGTACACGCTGAATATCTATCTAATTTGAAAAAAATATTTTTTATCTATAATATTTTTCATTTTATACACATTCATTTTCTTTTTTATTTATTTTTATTTTTTACTAAATAATCTAAAATTATTTCACTTCTCATTTTTTTTACACTTTTTCTTTTCTTTCATGAACCCAACATACTTTTAAAGTAGAGAATTTTGTTTAACTAGTTATTTTCCAAGACTCTAATGATTCATTTCGTAGAACATAAAGAAATAATAATAAAAAAAAAAAGAGAAAAAAATAGATAGAAAAATTATTTGCTCGAAAATAAATAATAAAAAATCATTAAAATAAAAAAAATATTAACAAAAAAAATTACAGACCTGACTTAATTTTTTGTTCAATCTTTTTACTTTTTTCTTGTATACCAAATTATCATCTTACTTTCATGTCTCTGCCCCCTCCCTCTTTCTTTCTATCTTACAAAACCATTTTATCATGCCAAAGCCATCCTAAAGTTTATTTTGCAGAATTTCTCCCACCACAAACATTCTCTCTATTCTCCAAGTTGATCCTACAAGTATTTAATTTCCTCCAGTTTAGTCTATTCTTTTCTCTTTGTTTTCTTTCTTTACTCATTCTAAAAAAGATTGAAATAATAAGTCAAACATCACAATTAAGAAAATTGATAAATAACCATATTTTCCCCCTTATATTTAGATTGGATACTTATAAAAAATAATTAATTTTTATAAACAATTTAAAATATTTTATGATAAAAGATGTTTCCATAATTTTTTTTAAAAAGAAACTAAAACTATAAAAATTTATAAGTTTAATTCAATTACTTAAAATTAAAGAATTTCAAATTTCATATAAAAAATAAAAATTTAAAATTTTTAATATTTTTTCTCTCTTCAATTTATATCTTTTCTGTTTATATTCTTTCCTCAAGTTGTTATATACAAGAACATCCAAAATATAACTTAAGTCAATATTAAGAAATAAAAATTCTGTCAAAAAACAATGTTAAACCTGTGAGTGAATAGCAAGGAAGACTTTTTTGCTGTCCATTGTGTAGCATCCTTTTCTATATTTATTTGAAAAACTTCTAAAGGTTAAACCATGTTACTATAATATATGGTCGTGGTTTGCAGAAAGTATCTCTCTGCTCATAAGGGTCGAGATTCTGTACATTTGTCTATTCTCCAACTATATATATACATAAAAAAATTGTAAATCATATTATGACCTCACACAAAACACAACTTCTTGGACAAGAATGACCACTTTAAATTCATTTGTTTTCCATTGACACTTCAACTCTAAAATTGAGCCTGGAAGCAAAAAGGGGTGAAGTAGTTTATTTCTTGTACCTATCAGTAGAAAGAAGAAGGGAGAATGAACAAGACTACAGTTGTCTACGAAAGAGTCATATACAATGCAGTCTCTACGTTATTCGTGTAAATAAAGATATCATTCATATGAAATAACACTGCTCAAAATATTAAAATAAAAAAAGAGAAATTAAAGAATAATAAAAGTCTTTTGAAATAGGTATGAAATTTGGTGTCCCAGTAGAGACTCGTGTAGCTTGTGGGCACTTTGGTTCATCCAGACATTCAGAGATCCATGAACAGAAATGGAAACAAGATAAATCTAGAAAATTTACGCAGTGTTTATTGAATCACAGTTCTTAATAATAGTTCCCATCTCAACAACCAAAAATTTATGGATCACAGTCAATGCTTTGGTTTATAGTGAAACTTACCTGACCTAGAAAATGGAAATGATAACAGTCTATCAAATAAAGGCAGAACTGACTGATAAAACCAGAACAAGATTACTTGACCGAAGTTCTGAACACTACGTAAATTCGCATATCAGAAATCAGTAGATTAAGCTGAAGGATACCAAACTTTGTAATAGCAAGTCAACAGGGAACTGCCTCCCATTCAAGGGTTTCACCAGCAAACATGGGAACAATGTCTCCAAATGGATATGACAAAAAATCAGGTACTTTCCAAGGAGCTTTCCTCAATTTAATCTTTGACTTATTTCTGGGGAGGCCATAGAAATCGGGTCCATTAAAGCTTGTAAAAGCCTCCAGCTTATCAAGTGCACCGGCCTAAAATTGCAATTTCATAAAAGAATTTTAAGATTTAACCCCACAAACTTTCAGAAAGCATGCAAAATATGATATACCATACTATGTACTCATATAAGCATATTATCATACAATTAAATACACGTGAGAAATTCATGTGAATATTACAGACATAGGATGCATTATCAGATATTATCACCTCTAACATACAGACAGTATTACTTGTTTTGCAAACCACAGAAAATAATATTTTTGCTTCCAATCACAAATTTTAATTACTAATTAATCTCACAAACTATGCATATTCAAATTGAATGATATAAACCCCCCTTTTGAAATCTACCTAAATATACATTAGTGAATGAAGTATTACCTCTTCAAAAACCTTGGCATATAGTGACAAAGCTACTGGGGAGTTGTATATGCCAGCACATCCACATGAAGATTCTTTTTTACGCCTCTCATGTGGAGCACTATCAGTTCCAAGGAAAAATCGTTTGCTTCCACTGGTAACAGCCGAAACAATAGCCTGTCCTAAATAAGGGAAAAAAAAAATTTAGCTAAGGTAAGATGACCAGAATATGTACAGTTTGCTAACATTATCAACATGATGACCCTTGTCCCTATTGACATTTCCTAAAACCTAACTTAGGAATTATTACAGCATAAAATCTGAAACTCTTCAATGATGCTGTGTAGCACGTAGCGTGTACTACACTCTGCAATTAAAATTTATGAAGTACAATTTTTTTTCTAGAAAGACCATTCAATGTACATCAAAACATATTTATCTTTTCCCAATCAAATTAAACAAGAATCTAATTAATTTAATTAACAGAGTGTAACACCAAGAATATTACAAAAGTTCATGTGATTTAAATTATTTCAGCAATCTTCCAATTTTGACTGAATCATTATTTCAAATTGTAAACTAGGAAGTGTGATAACACCTGGAAGATGTTGAAATTTATTAGATTTTAGAGGAAGGAAAACAAAAGTTACATACTATGGATCTCTCTTTTCAGCACTGGAAGACAGTAATTGTGAGGCTGTAAGCCACCTTGGAACAAAGCATTTCGATTCAGAAGAAGATGTTGTGGTGTTACAGTTGCAGCTACGCGACCTTTCAAATATAGCAAATCATGAGCATAGTTTTAAAATTAAATAGTAGAACACAATGATAAATTAGTTCTTCCAAGAGATTTATTTAATTACCTTCTTTGCAAGACTCCACAAATTTAACAGCATCTGCAGTAGTAATATGCTCCATCACAACCTTCAAATGTGGAAGCCTTTGAATTAAAGGCTCCAAAATTGTTTCAATAAAGACCTTTTCTCGGTCAAAAATATCAATGTCTGAATTTGTAACCTCTCCATGAACCTGTAATGTATAGTGATTCACAGATAAGAAAGTATAATGTAAACTTATAAGTTTTACATATTAAATAAAGCGGAAACATAAAGAAGGAAACATGCCACAGGCCAGCAGTGACTGCCACAAGCACCACTCAGCTCATAGTTAATTGTTTAAGTGTTAGTAGATGATTTCAAAGTGGACATCCTCCAAAATTAGTGTCCAACATATTAACTAGTACATGCATTCTATTAAATGGCATAAAATAATTTATGAAAAACCTCACATATCAGAACTGATTTGAGTTAAGAAGGCAATACATTCTTATGCATCATTATAAGAATACTAAACATCAATACACACAAACTTAGGGTGGGAGAGAGAATGTAAAAAAATAAGCAAAACAAAAACCACAAATAAAAATAAAAATTTAAATTACCAATAAGGGTAAATTTTGCTCAGCCATTTCCTTGAGAACAGAAAAACAATTTCCAAAAAGATCTGTAACACCATCTTGGGAATTCGTAGTAGCACCCGCAGGATACAACTTCACACCATAAACAAGTCCACTTTTCTCTGTCAATGCAAGTAGCATAATCAAGTAATGTACTGTGATTAATAGGGATTGGGAGGAACACGTTGGGAACAAACTAAATACATAAAGAACATAAGCGTACATATGAGCACATACACAAAATAGACGGAGAGAATACAAGAGATTGAGAATAGAGATTTTCTCATACATATAAAAGATACAAGAAAACAACTATTTAATTTAATAGCTGTAACAGTATTTATGCTACTCACATAGAACAACTAATTCTATTTATTTTAGATTACTATCCAACACTCCCCTTTAATCCATAATACTCATCAGGTTTTATCCCTTACAAATCTCTCAATTTTTCAAATCTTAGTTGCCTGAGTGCTTTAGTAAAGACATCTGGCATTTGATCTTCAGCGCAGCAATATACCAGTTCCAATCTGCCTTTGCTTACTTGATCACTTAGAAAGTGAAACTTTGTTTCTATATGTTTCCTTCTGCCATGAGATACTGGATTCTGGACAAGCTTATAGCTGATTTGTTGTCAACAAATAGTTGTACTGGTTTTCATACTCCAATTTCAGTTCTTCCAGCAATGCTTCTAACCATAGGCTCTGACATGCAGCTTCTGCAGATGCTATGTACTCTACCACACATGAAGAAAGTGCTAGAACACCTTGTTTCTTTGAACACCAAGAAATTGGTGCATTTAGATACTTGAACAAATAGCCAAATGTGCTTTTTCTCTCTACTTTGTCACCACAACAATCAGAATCAGAAAAGACTTCTATATTTGTTTCAATGTGATCAACTCCTTTTAGGAATACAGAAAATAAAAGAAATATGTTATAAAAAAGTAAAGATTATATATGTTAGTACTCTCGGTACTCTCTTATTATAAAAGAAAATAGGCCCAACTCGCCTGCATCAACAGCAAAGCAAACTGGCAGGGAAATAGATGCCCCGTTTTTTCTCCAAGAAGATCAATGGCAACTGGAACTTAAACTAGATATCCCTCAGCCAGATACTCAGATCATAGTCATGTGTACCTTTTAGATATCTCAATATGTTTAGCTACAGTCATATGAGGCACTCTAGGATCCTCATAAATCTACCAACCAGCCCAACTCCGTAGCTAATATCAGGCCTGCTATTACATAGAACCTTAGGGACCCTATAATTTGCTTAAACAGTATTGCATCTACAGTTTTCTCATCCAGTTCTTTAGTCAACTTCAGACATCACAGGTGTGGATGCTGCATTACAATTTTCCATACTGATTTTTTTTCAGTACTTCACAAGTATATCTCTTCTGATGTAGGAATATTCCCTTCTTGGTGTGCATAATCAAGTATATCATCCTCCCCTTGAATTGCTTAATCCCAGTCGGCTCACTTCTTGTGATAATTAAATCATCCACATAGAGACACATAAGAAGTAAGTTCCTATGTTGAGTCTCCTTTACATACTCACCAAATTGTACTATACACTTCACAAAGACTTGCTTGGATAAGAAAACATCAATCAACTATTACAAGCTCGAAGGGCTTGTTTAAGGTCATACAGGGCCTTCTTCGGTCTATACACCTGATATTCTCTCCCCTTTACTTCAAATCCTGGTGGCTTTAGGACATACACCTCTTCCTCTAATGGGTCATTGAGGAAAGATGACTTAACATCAAGTTGGCACACAAGTCAACTTCTAAAACTAGCAACAACAATCACAAGTTGAACTTTTTCCATCCTTGTAATTTGAGCATATACTTTTATGTAATGTAATCAATTCCTTTTAATTTTTAAGGAAGCCTTTGGTTACTAACTTGGCCTTGTGCTTGGCAATAGTGCCATCTAGCTTAAACTTGACCTTAAACACCCACTTCATATCAATAGGATGTTTATTCTGCGGAAAATCCATCAACTCCAGTCTTGTTTTTCTCAATTGCTTCTAATTCCTCAATCATGGTATCTTTTCATTCTCACCATTATTAGAGACTACATTATCACTATAAGTCTAGTGGAAGGGAGTCTCACTCTCAGATCTTCCTACATCAGGTTGAGATAGATTTGAGAAGCCATCTTGCTTGATCTGTGTACTTTCTTCAAAGATACATGAGTATGGCTTCCAGATTCACTTTCCCAATTCCGTGATGTAGTTTCATCCACAGTGACATCTCTACTAATCCCAATTTGTTGCTTCACTGGATTGTATAGCTTATAAGCACCAGTTGGATGATATCCAACTAGTATAAGAGCTTCACTCTTATCATCCAACTTCTTTCTTCTCTCATCAGGGATGTGTCTGTAGCACAATGATCCAAAAATCCTTAAATGATGCACAATAGGCTTATCCCCAGATCAAGCTTCTTTAGGTGTGACTTTTTTAAGTCTCTCCGTGAGACATCTATTTAGTACATATGCAGTAGTAGTCACTACCTCACTCCAATAGCTATGAGGTAATCCTTTCCTTTGAGCATACATCTCGTCATATCTAGCAAAATCCAGTTCCTCTTCTCAGCTAGGCCGTTGAGTTGAGGTGTGTATGGTGTTGTTACTTCGTGGTCAATACCCTTTGCAACACAAAATTCATTGAATTGTCTAGAATTATACTCACCACCACCATCTATTCTAAGTATCTTCAACTTAAAATCACTTTGTCTTTCAACCAAGGTATAAAATTTCACAAATAGAGAACACTTTACTTCTCTCTCTCAACAAGTATATCTAAATCTTTCTAGTTAATTCATCTACAAAGGTAAAAAAATACCTATTGTCCTTCACATGTTTTCAGTGGAAAATTAACCAATGGCAAACCAAACACCAGTTGTTTACTACTGAGTTAATTTAAACTCTTAAAGTTTAAATGATTATATATGTAATCCCATAACCAACTTTCTTCCTCTGTTGATGATGTATAGGCATTGAATTGTAGTAGCATTTAAGTTAATTTTGAAGGTTCTATTCTTGGATAGGGGTGCCTTAAGTACCAACCTTTACTTGGAAACTTAGATTTTAATATGATTTTGTTACATTGCCATTGTGAAACCCTTTTCCAACAACTATCATAAACTATGTAAATTGTTCTTCATTATTGGCACATATACCAACCTTTGCTTGGAATCTTCGATTTCAATATGATTTTGTTACATTGCCATTGAGAAACCATTTTCCAGCAACTGTCATAGACTAAGTAAATTGTTCTTCATTATTGGCACATATAACACATCATTCATATATGTTGTTTCCCATCCTTGTGTGAGATCATCACCTTCCCTATTCCTTCAACACTAATGGTATAGTTGTCAACAAATCTCACATTGTTTTTAACATTTGGATTGAAATCTATCAACCGGTCCATATTTCCTATTATACGATTTGAGCATCCAATATGAAGATACTATGAAGAGAAATCTTCATCACTGGTTGTGGTTACCATTAGTAGCACTTGATCTGAATCATATTCATCATCATCTTATGCCAAATGAGCCTCATTATTTTTCTTGCCTTTGTTGTTGCCATTATCATTACTACCCAGCCAACACTCATAAGAGTAATGACCAAATTACTCACAATTATAACAATGCAACCTTCTTTTATCAAGATTCTAGCTAACATCTCTCCCTCTATATTGATTGTTTCCTCTAGTGTTTGAATTCTCTCTTTGTTCATTGTTGTTGTTACCATGAGTAATCTTGAGAAGTGGAGCCATTCCAATCTCCACTTCTGCCTCCTCTAAATCTTCCTCTACCTCTTTAATTCCAGCCACTAAAACCTCTATTCTTTTGACTGGTTCTGGCTTGCAAAACTTGTTTTGTATCATTTTTATTATTTCTTAGTAATGATGGGTAGTATGTAATGAATGAATGAATCGAAGGAATACAATATAATGAAGTATAATGAAGGGAAATATTCTCTACGGTATTATTTACTTATCATGGTTTAAACAGCAAAAAGTAACTATAGAGAATAAGAAAAAGAAATACTATAGAGAAGAAGCAGGATAGACACCATACCCCCTTACTCACTACCCCACATGACCTATATGACTAAAATGAGGCCCATAAATGTAACTTGCAAACATAAATTAGTTATTCTCTCCCTTTTACTGGTCCTGAACTCTATGCCTTGTGGATCACCTGCCAGCTGTCTTACGCCACTAACAGAATCCTCATAATTAGGAGAAGTTATGAATTCATTCCTTGAGATAACATTCTTCTTTCAATTACTCTCTATTCATGTGACTCTAAAGAGTTTTGCAACTCTTCAATAGTCATAGTCTCAAGATATTTTTATTCCTCCATAGCAACAACTATATGGTCAAAACCAGGAGTTAGGGTTCTAAGTAACTTTTCAACAATCTTGGAATCAACAACATCTCATAATAGGCTTGCATCAAATTAGCCACCATTTAGATTCTATTGAAATACTTCGCAATGATCTCTTGCTCCGTCATGGATAAGAGTTCATATTGCCTTCGAAGAGACTGCAACTTTACTTTTTTCGCTTTCCTAAAATTTCCATATGCTTGTTTTAGAATATCCCACACTTGTTTTGATGTTGTGGCTTCGGAAATTTTCTGAAAAGCGATTATAGAAACAAATTGATGCAATAACACCCTAGCCTTGCAATCCAATCTCTTCTTCTCCTTCTACGCTTCCTTTTGAGCATTCTTGGGAGGTTCTTGAAACCTGATTTTCACAACTTAGTCAATTTCTTGAAACCCAAGAATAACATTCATCTTTAGGCACCAATGGTTATAACTGTTCTCATCGAATAGGGAGAGTTACTAGGTTTGACACTTGTAGTAGCCATGGAAGCACACTCACAATAATGCTTCAACTCACTAACCATGGTAATCTCTCTCTCTCACAGGTCCCTCAGACACAAGCTCTCTATACCAATCTGTTGGAAACAAACTAAACACATAAAAGAACAAAAATGCAAATACACAGAATAGAAGGAGAGAATACAAGAGATTGAGAATAGATATTTTCTCATACATATAAATGATACAAGAGTACAACTATTTATATGAATAGCTGTAGTAGTATTTCTGCTATTTACATTTTAACATAACAAATAATTCTATTTATTTTGATTACTATCCAATAGAACAAAGCCGGATGAGCATGGAGGGTGCAATCTAATCAAATGATAAATGAACATTGATTTTAAAGACATTTCTTATAGGATCGAACATTATATATGTTCGACAATTACATTGCAACAAATACAAGACAGATCAACAAGAGGTAAATGAAGATAACAGAAACCTCATTTGAACCAGATTAAGAACAAAACTTACATATATAAGATTAGACAAATTACAGTTACTGATAAGTTCAAAAAAATTCTCTTCATATTACATAGTTACTATTTTTTAAACTAGTGCACCCCACTGATTAGACTCACTTGCTAGTTTAATCTCATCAGGCGTAGTCAAGTCTGTGAGGTAAAGTGTCATGAGAGGAGTGAAGTTGTTATCTGTAGGTATTGCTTTCAAAATCGACTCTTGGTAAGTGACAGCAGCAGACGTGGTAGTGATGGGAGGTTTCAAATTTGGCATCACTATAGCCCTTCCAAAATGCTTAGCACTGTGAGAGCAATAGTCTGAATCAGAACTCTAGTGAATTTTAGTGTGAATGCAATAAACAAAAGGGATGTCATACTATATAAAGATGAGCAGTGCAAACCTTTCTCACATTGACCTCACAAAATATCAGGATACTGTAGAGTATCAACAATAAAAATAATCTTATACCACTATTTAAAGTAAGCTACATAGATCACACAGTGCAATTATTTGGTTCAATTAAAAACCAAATTTTAAGGATAATATTCACCATGAAATCCCTCTTAATAATTTCCAATGTCTTTATTGGTCTTCCTCTACCCCTCTTTTCACAGGGCCTAGTCCAAACCACTTTACGAATTTTCTATCATTTTTTTTCTCGATAGGTATCAAACCACTATACATGGCTAGTCCTCTTGCAGTACAATAAAACTTTCCTTTGAGCTTGAGAGATACTTTACAATCTCAAACAACCCTCAATGTCTTTCTTCATTTTAACCACCCAGCTTGTATCCTGTGTGCGAAATCATCATTAATTTTGCTACGATTATCATTTTGTAATATATATCCTAGATACTTAAACTTAGAAACTTGCAATATGACAGTTTCTAATTTTACCTTTACGTCATTTCCTTCTTATCTCTTACTAAAATAGCAATGCATAACTCCTAAAATAACAGAGTATCACTCAGGGTTTTCTTTTATTATTGAAAGAAAAATGACCTGTCAGGGAGGACAGCTTCAAGAAGAGAACCATCTCGGAGGTGAAGATGCCAATCATCAGGTTGTGTAATAGTGAGCTCCATCTTTAACCCGATCAACCTTTTATTATTACAAACTTAATACCTGTAACAGAATGCGTAAAAAAAACCACTAGCACAATTAGTGTCAAAGAGAGTAATTTAAAACCTTCAGGTTTGCTTTTCCAATTTCGTCAAAAAGAATTTGGACAAAACGAACCAAACCACATTGAACAATGCTTGAAGGAGCACACTGAACAAAATTTAAAACAAGAAATGAAACCCAACGGAACGTCAAATAATATTCATAGCTTGGAAAATGAAGAGCAACAACAACAAAAAGTCTAATACATCCTATATAATTGCAACAAGCAGCCAAATACATCGTGTAGAGCAAGCTGTAAGAATCAAGTGCTAATCAAATCCGTTAGCTGAAAATGCCAAGAAAAGAACCAACAACAGGGAGTAACTTCAACATTAAAATTCATCCTAAAATAAAATGTAAATAGAAAAACACAACAGGCACAATACAGCACGCTTGTATAGCAAACAAGTAACCAAACATCACAGATGGAGCAGAGAACGAACAAGAAGATAAATAAAATGGCTATGAGTAATGTACAAATCCCAAAACGAATCGTTTTTGTGCCAGAATCGTACGCGAAAGGACTTCAACGGGTTGATAGTACCTCACACACGAATCGTGCGATTCTGAAAAACGCCAAAAGATGCTAAAACGCAGTCGTAACAGGTGAGGGTAACGTTGTTGTTGTCTATCTCGATGTTTTTTGTACTATTAGTTTTATAACCCGTGGAACGCACGCGAAAAGTATTTTATATTAAAAAATTGGTATTGATTTAAATATAATTTATATAATTATATTTATAATATAATTAAATATAAAATATATATAAATTAATGTTTAAATATAAATAATATTTAAATTTTTTATTATTATATATATTTATAAATTTATGAAAGTTAAGATCTTAAAAATATATATATAGAATTATAGTTTTTAAATACTTTTTTTAGAAATACATATATTTCTATTTTCATTTAAAATTAAAATTTTCAATATTTTTTTAATTTTATTTTTAACTTTACCTCATGATTGATTATGTATAAAAACTAGACGTGAAACATGAAAATCATTGGTCATTACAAAATATAATAATAAATTATCTTCTTTAAAATTTGAAAAGAAAAAATAAGATAAAAGTATATTAAAATTATCTTTAGAAGAAATATTTTGTTACTAATATTTTTTTAATTAATGATACTAACGAATAATTTATTTACAATCTTATTTCATAAAAAAAAATCATTTACTTAATCAATATTTTTTAAAAACAAGTATACCAACTTTCAATTTAAATCTATGATTTAGAATATTTAATTATTTGCAGTCATATTTAAAAACTATAATGTAAATCATTCACTTTTAACTTCTTAATTTTCAAGGAGTATCTGAGTTTAGGTAATTTTTTTCTTCGCCAAGTATTAAAGATCAGAACTTAATCTATACACATACGATATTGTTACACCATAATAACTTATTTTTTTATCCATTATTTTTTGTATTTTTTTCTTTTTCTACTCTTCTTTTCTTATATAAGTGGCGCGCTTTTTGTAATGCACACATGTAAATCTATCATTATTTCCCTACTTTCATCATATATTCATAAGAGATTTCTACATTAATATTCACTTTAAGAGATAAATGAATTCATTAACTTCTACAAGATAAAATATAACTCTATCATGAAATCAGAACTATTAATGTTATGCAAAATATTAAAATAAACCAAATCAATTAAGAAGTTTTATTATTATAAATTAGAAGATATACAGATATTTCAACATTTTTTTTCACCATTTTTATTTAAAATATATTTTTATTTTCAATTTTCAATTTTTAATATATAATTAACAAATTCTTTTATCTTCTTTCCGTTATAAGAGTCACCTATTAAGTAAATTCTAGTCTCACCTGATTAGGAAGGGGAAAGATTATAACTAGTATAATTTAATCCTAATTATCTCATTTTCACATTCTTTTTAGAAAATCCTATTTTTTCTTCTCTCTAATCCCTCTAAACTTTTCTCGAATTTCTCTCAATTCTTTTCAAGAATTCTCTTTCAATTCTTATCTCTTTAAAAATCCGATAATATCAAAGAAAAGAGCGTGAAGAATAGATTAATCTTGTATCCATCTCAATTTGGATAAAACTTGATTAGAGGTAGAGGAAGTTAACTAAGCAAAATTATTTATGATTATGTATATTGATGTGTTTTTAATGTGAAATTGATAAGAATTATATGATTTTTAAATGTGAAAGTGTGAATTGAGTTTTGCTCTAAGATTGCAATCCTATTTTGCCTTATTTATATTTCTAATTTCGAAAAATGATATTCATAAAAGTTGTAGTCATAAATTTTAGCTAACTCATGACTTTTATTTCATGTAAAAAGGATATGTATAACTCAATATATGATGTTTTTTATGTTTGTAATTAGGGGTGTTCAGAACCGAACTGATAAAAAAAAAACTGAAAACCGATCCAAAAAACCGTAAACCGATTAAAATCGCAAGTTTTTGGATCACTTTGAATTTATTTTTTTTCAGAACCGCACGGTTCAGTTCGGTTCGGTTCGGTTTGTAGTTTAGTATTTCAAAACCGAACCGAACCAAACCAAACCGCAATTATTAAATAATATTATTATATTTATTTTTTAATTTTATTTTGTAAAGAAAACTTACTGTTGTCTATTATAACTTTCATTTTGTTAGACGTATATTAGGGTTCCTTACTTGAAACTCTTTTACTCTAATTTCATTATCTCATCATTAACTCTTATTCAAATCTATTTTCACCACACTATTTTCTACTAAGATAATTTAGAAACTAATACTGTAATCATATGAAATCTAGTCAATGTTATATTTTTATTAGTTTATTATTTAAAAATATAAAAATAGTCAATTATTAATAAAAAATTTAAAAAAAAACCGCAAAAACCGATCCAAACCAAATCGCTAAAATTGGTTTGGATTGGTTAGGATTTTTTTTTTTCAAACTAAACCAAACCAAACCACAAATAATTTTTATATTTGGTTCAGATATATTTTAATGAAAAATCGAACCAAACCGCACCACGAATACCCCTATTTGTAAGTAAAGGTTACGAATTTGGGAAAAAAAATTTCATAAAAGTTTTAACCCTGAATATTAACTCTAATCAATGGTTTTTATTTCACATGGAAATAATGCGTAAAACTTAAGATATGATTTTTTTAGTGATTAAAGGTCATGTTGTGAGGATATGCGAAATGTTTTCAAAATTATTTTTGCCTTAGCGAAAGTTTATTATTTTTGGATAATTATTCATATTCTAATTTGTATAAAAAAACTATATATACGTGAAATATGATAAAATTTTATAAGATATTTGTTATATAATTAAACTATTAAGTTATGTGATGTGCGATTTGGCGATGTATTGTGATTAAAATTGGATTGTGAAATGAGATTGGTGATAATGATGTGAATTTTATTTTGTGAATTGTGATTGAGGTCACAAGGAATTGTGATGAAAATGGTGCCAATGAATTTGTGATGGCAATGGTGCCAATAAGATTTAAATGATAGTGGTGTCAATGAGATTGAGATGACAGTGGTGCCAATAGGATGAAATGGCTTGAGATCGAAGTGTGTCTATGAGACTGTGATGAACTGTGAATTAGATTATGTATTTGTGGGGCTGGATTATATAAATGATTATGTATTGTTGTGTATGAGCTAGATAGTTACCACAAGGTACTATTTGGTGTAACCTTAGTGTACATATGGAATTTTAGATGTCTCTAAAGGAGGTATTCTGACTTTAATGGTATTCTAGTCACATAGACAGGAGTACCATGTGGTGGAAGTCGATTAAGGTTTCTCAACTGCACTTATCACTAGGTGGAAGAAGCCATCAGTTTCTTTGACAAGTGTGCGTAAGAATCACTCTAACATGTAGTTTCCAAAATGGGGATAAACATATAATCTTGAGGTGAAAAAAACTCTAAAGGGATTATCAATCTTGAGGTGAAAAAGACTCTGAAGGGTTTATAATCCTGAGGTGAAAAAGATTTTGAAGGGGTTGTGTTTATGGTTCAGTAACCGTATGTCAGGTGTTAGCCTATGAGATTAAGAATTCCATATAATTTTTCGGAAGAATCTGTCTTACAATATTAGGTGTATGTGAATGAGTGAGTGTGATAAATGCATGTGATTAAATATGATAATGATTATTTGAATACATGAATATGTTTAGATAAATAATTGTGAATATTAATTTATGAATTTTATATATTTTGGTTTGTTTTATTTACATTAACTTACTCTTATTTATATTTGTGATTTTGTTAATATTGCGATGATCGTGTTTTAACATGAAAACATATAACAATACAAGTTTCAAGTTTTGCTTAAAATAAATCTAATTTTATACTAATGAATCATTTTATAATTTTTAATTTATTATAAATTTTTGTAATTTTTTTTAAATAATAAATCTTATTTTAATAAAATAAATATTTATATATTTTAAAAATTATTAATAATGTATTGATAGATTTATATTTTATTATAAATACAAAGCATATTTTTAATAAATTTTAATATTCTATCGTATTTTTATATGTTTGAGTAATTCATTAATGATTTTATAATATGATGAAATTTTTAATAACATGTTTAAAGTCACCTTCAATTATATATTATATAAATGATAATATATTTATTTTATTTTTAATTTAAGATCAATGAAAAATCAAAATTTTTATTTTATAGAATTTATATTATGTTTTTTTTTAAATATAGTATTATTTTTATAAATTTTATTAAATATACTCTTTAAACTTAAACATAAACAAAAATAACCATTTTTATGTAGTTTAATCAGTTCAGTTCATAACATTTAGAAAATGATAATTCATAATGTAGTATTGGATCATTTTAGCTCAAAAATATGTATTTAAAGTTAAAACATAATTTGAATTAAATTAAATATTAAAAATATCATACCATTTGTATATTAACATAACGTTTTTCAGAATCTCACGATTCGTGTGCGGGTACGATTCAGACACAAAAACGATTCGTTTTGAGTTGAATACACATTTGATTTCTTCCCTCATTCAACTGAAAATTATTATTTTATTTTATTTATTTTTTACTTCCCTGAGAAGCGCCATTGGAAACCTCAGTGTTCCAACCCCAAGTTCGTTTCTTTTCCTCATTCTCAGATTCCGAAATGCGAAGGGTGTCCTCAACCTCCACAATTTGGAGGAACATAGCCTCTAAGGTCAGAAAAACCCTGTTTTCCAGCAACGACCCTATTGCTGCAAGATCTTTCTCTGCGGTTCCCATTGCAGCAGCCGCCAAGAAATTGCTTCAACGGGAAATTCCGTGCGATTCCCAGAAATGGGGTTCGATTGGATTCTGTAGGACGTCGAAGTTCGCCTCTGGGTTTAACCCGCTGCAACCGAAGCCGTTGGATTCTATTGCAGATGTCCACAGATTGAAGGATCGGTATCCTGAAGATATTGCTTCTATTTGGGATGATGTAATGTCTCATTTATTCTGGTCTTGATTGATTACTTGTTCTTACAGCTTGCTTGACTTGTAGACTCTGTTGTGTGAAGCTGGCTGGAAGAGTGATATAATAAGTGAAATGAATTGAACATAACTCAGTTTACTTAAGCTTCTTATGGTTCACATTAAGAGAAACAAGTATTTCTTTATTGTCCTTGCCCCTTGCACTTGTTAATTTTGTTTGAGTTTTGGAGAGTGAAAAAAAAATTAAAAAGATAAGTTGGATATAATCTCTAGGAAGAATGAAAAAAGGAAACAACAAATGAAAATTGGGGCAGTTAGTTGATCAACGGGAAACAAAAGGCCTCTCTTGTCTGTGATTAGTATGGTATAGGCAAAATGTCCATGATCCTATAGAAGTATGATGATGATTTCTGTTGGAGCAATTGAGTTCTTCTTTTGTGTGGGCCTCTAGGATTCTCCTCTGAACCTGCTTTTAGTTTTGTTGTTCTTCTTATGTCTTATCTGTTCATAAGTGTTTTTGTTATTGTATTTTCAATTATATAGTTTGTCTGGTTTTATTTCAGTATCACATAGGAAGAGGTCATGTTGGAGCATCTATGAAAGCAAAACTTTATCACTTGCTGGAACATAGAGCTTCAGAATGGTATTTAGTTTGATCAGTATTGATACTATGAATTCGTTGCATTCTAGATTTCATGTTCTCAGCTTTCTTTTATCCTTTGCAGCCGATATTTTGTGATTCCTTTGTGGAGGGGGAGTGGTTACACGACAATGTTTGTTCAAGGTTTGACAAAAAATACTCTCAGTTGTATGTAAAAAATTAATAATTGTTTTGAATCAAAACTGTATTACACGATTTTTATTTGGGAAAGATGGAAGAAAATATTATTTCCCCATTTTATGTCGGTATTATAATGATATTATCTATTACTTGGATGGGAGTATATGAGAGAACTTGAAAGACTGAAATGAAAAAGAAAAAGATCATTCTATGAAATTGTTGACGTTGTAGGATTAGATGGAAAAGAGGAAAGACAGATAAAGATGTACTAGGAGCACATATGAAAGACAGTCTGAATAATTGTGATACATAACACTGACCTGATATTCCCATTTCTACTAACAATTAATAAATAATAGTCTAGGACAAGTACTCGTGGAACAAGTACACCCAAATTAATTGCAGTCACAATTTACTGCACAGCTTAACTTAATAACACTGTTTTAGGATTATTTAGCTCATGCATCGACAGGCATTTGTTCTTATACATGAATAGAGGTAGATATGTATACAGGTCAGATAGGGATTTTTCCCCTTTCTGATATTAATCTACAGAATGTGGCAATCAAAGATATTGCAATGTGTGCACTTATATCCATGGACTATTTTGTAATCCACAAAGCAAGTAGGGATTTCCTAATTGGCAATTAGCAAATTCTAAGGGCTTGCCTATACATTACACTTCAAATAACATAACCGTTAACAAAACAACCAAAAGTGAAGCAGTGATAAGCATACACAATCATGTTTGGAGACTTTTTTATCCTTTGTGAAAGAGAAGATTTACCTAGACTTGCAATTTCACAAAATTTAGTAGCTAGTTAATGTATTCTCGAGCCAGGAGAAAGAGATGCAGTTGCAGTTACATATATAAAAAGATTTTAATGATTTGCTACCATGTCCTGGGCAATTTCTAGCTTCATATATCTACTGTTATATACCTTACCTATCCATAAATCAAATTCCAATCTCTGCCTGCACACACCATGGACATGCTACCTCAAAAAAGCATTTTGCAATAAAGCTAAATTTGGAATACATTGAAATCTTATGTTTTGTTCTGTTTGAAAGGAAATAAATGTACTAGAAGAAACTGCTTTCCATGTTATTTTTAATATTTGATAATATAGTTGTCCTCTACCTTCCTTTTATTCTTTTCTGGTTGGTTTATGTCTACATTTTATTTTTGAGAAACTGTTTTTATTGGTTGCTCTAGTATCACAAACTAGTTTCCAAGACCTAGAATTTTATTGCATTAATACATGTCTGATTCTGGTTGAAACCTTGTCCAGGGATAAATAAAGGGTTAGGGAATACTGTCTTCACTTGTTTTCCACCCATCAATTCTCATATCTACTTGCAACATAACATACTGTCAACAGTGAAGTATTTTTTTTCATATACTCTTAATTGTTTAGATCACCTGTAGTTTTTAACTTTTTATGGAACTTCCAATATGACAATGACATGTTTTAAAGATTTATGTTAATGGTAGATCTCCTCGATTGTTGAGAGGAAAACCAAAAGACTTTTGTTTATGGTTTGGGGATGTTTATGGGTCGGATGAATTGAGGAAGATTTCAAGAATGATTCTTTCTCTTTCAAATGTTCTAATACATATTTAAACTGGAATGTATAAAAAATGTTGTAACAATAATTTATTTATTCTGGGTGTTTTCTTTTTCAACACTTCCATTGTTGTCTGACATACATATTCATTCTTTTCTTGTAGTCCAGACGCCACACATGATTTTTACAGGTCTTGAAGATTACAAGGCCAGGGGAACACAAGCATCTCCCTACTTTACTGTGACCTTTTACACTGAATTTGCAGAGAGCAAGGACTTGGTACTGATTCGCGGGGATATCGTATTTACCAGCAAGCTTACTGATTCAGAGGCAGAATGGCTTTTGGAAACTGCTCAGTCTTTTTATTTGAATGACGCGAGGTACAAACTGGTTGAGAGGTTCAACAAAGAGACACGTGATTTTGAGTTCAAAGATGTCTTGCAAGTATTGAACATGCCTATTTTGTAACCTTTTTTAATTGAACAACTATTAAACTAAGCAGCAGTAAAGCAAAGGCAGAAAGAAGGGTTGTATCATGGATGAAGTTGCAAATGAATGAAAGGAAGAAGACTAATAGAGATGTTATTGGGTGTGAGGAAATAGTTTTTTCATCATTTAATCATATTATATTCTTTTGGACTAGGAAGGGTGCCTTGGACTGAGCTTCCTCTTATATTATAGTCTTGAATCCAATCTTTGTTTTTCTTTCATGCTGATTCAATAAAGAGATCTTGTATTGAATCTTTGCTTCAAAACATTTGTATAATATTACAACAAAGAAACAAGTAAAATACAAAAAAAATGTCCTTTTTTTTTTGGTTTATGATTGCATATATGTCAAGAGTTTCCAAAGGTGTCATGGATGAGAAGCATGGACCAGAGAGGATGTTGAAGGAAGTTTCTTTGCGAAGGCCAGAATGTGAATGGTAGTGTGAGGAAGATCCATTGGACATGGGACTCAACTAGTTTTTGGTGTTGAGGGTGATGCATTCTAACGTCTGTAGCATTTCTTCTCAGCTTCTTTTTTCTTGTTTATGTTTTGTTCTTTGTTTCTTTCCCTCTTGTGACAAAAAAATTGACAGATTGAAAAAAAAGGACTACTTGAACTTTTTGTCTACTTAATTAATGGTAGTCAATTCATCAGCTAATTAATTTTAATTACTTTTATCTAGTTAATTAACTTAGAAAATCGTACTAAAGTTATAAATATTTTAAAAATGTTTACAACAATTTATTAATTAAATTACAAAATTTTGAAGTCAAATAAACATAACTTTAGGATGCTTATTTTCTCAACTTTAACTTTTTGAAATTATTTCATATTTCTTTTTCAAAATAAAATATACCCCATCATATATAAGTATTATTACACTAACAAGGACTTAAAATATTATTCAGAATTGCATGTCATTATCACAATAACAACCTAATAATTCTAGACTCAATAATTATTTTAACATAGAGATGGCCATGAAGATCACATCTATAGCCAAGATAATAATGACACACAGAAGGTAGGTCACCAAACACAGAAAAAAGATGACTTAAGAGTATTTGCTGGCCATTTGTATTAGTGAATACATTAAATGAAACGTGTCCTTGGTGATTTGTATATATACATAGTGTTGAATTTGATTACGAAATTAATGGATGTGCAATATTATTAATGAAAGCAAACTCTTCCTTTATGACTTTATTTTATTGAATATTCTAAAGAAAAAAAGAATGTGCCATTTGAAAGAGAACTAAAATATATATTGAATACATACTTGAATATATATGATGTCACCTCAACTTAATGGTACCGTTGTGTTGTCTCAATTCATGTTTAATTATGTAAATTCAACTTTACCATATATTGATATTTTAAGAAAACAAGTATTATATTTAAAATTTACTTATGTGTATATTAATTTGTAAAAATAACTTTTTATTACTTTTCTAAAAACTTAATGTTTAAATTATCCATAAACAAATATTTTTAGTTTATTTTAAAATATTTTTGAAAAAGCTTCTTCTCAACATATCTATATTTTTAACCTACCTTTTGCATAATCTTATCATTAGATAAAATTTATGTAATTTCTACAAAATTGTAATTGAATCTTATTAAAATTATCTTTTAAAAAGAAAATCTAAAAGTATTAACCTTTATCTATTCACAAAGAAAATATTTGAAGAACAAGCCAAGTAAAATTTATTAGGTAAATGAAAATTGTTGTCAAAATTTTATACAAGTCTTTTTAGAAATTATAGATAATATGTTATTTTTATTAAATATTTAAGTCTTTTTAGAAATTATAGATAATATGTTATTTTTATTAAATATTTAATTTGCAGTCGCATTAAATGATTTAATTAAAATAATATTGTATTTTTTTTTATTTTAACTCACTAATACAAAATTTAATTGTCCAATTAAACAGAAAATTTCCACACCAAAATAAATTATGTGTATAACGTGGCAAGATTTTGAAAAGTAAGTGGAACCACCACATTTGAAAAGTTCCAATGAATTTCTATATCTTTCAATTGCCTTAAATAACATTCATATTTCACTTTCAAAGAAAAGAAACATTGAATTTTTTTTTTTAAACTAAGATAAAATAATTTAGCAGCTATATGTTTTAATTTGAACGTGTGACTCCTTCTGGAACAATATCTTTTGGCCATACAATATGTCTCAATTGTTCTTATTGGGTGTCTGAGAGATCTCCATGGCAGCTTTGAATATGACATCAAAGGCTTTCTCCATGCAAAGCTTGAATTTCTGTTCATCAATGAATCCCTTTAGTGTTCTCAAGGTGATTCTGATAACTTTCACATAGCTCATAATAGTTATGTCTACATTCTGTCAACACACATAACCAATAATATTAGAACCTATACAAGTAGTGGTTTTGATGCATTTTCTTATCACTATATACACATCTGAATGAATGTAACTCCCAAAAGCAAATAAGTAGTTGAATAAATACCTCAGGTCCACCAGTCATAGTGAAATACAAACCACTTATAGGATGATTTGCCAAGGCCATTTGTTCCATTGGTCCAAAAATGTTGGATATAACAACACTAGAGTTTCCCAAAGTCTTGTAGATGATTTTAGCTACAGACTAAAACACCAACCACAAATCAGAGAAGTTGAATAGAATATGCAGAAAAAGTTGCATGCTAATAATTAAGGCTCATTCTCCATACAATATAGAGTTGTTTTAGAGATAGTTTTTACAAATTAACAAATGATTTTGATATGAAATAGTTAAGTAATTATTTTTTAATCTTTTAAAAAAGAATCATAAATTATTTGTCTATATTTAAACCCTCATAAATTACATATACATACCTCAGGGCCTCTTAATTTCATCTCCAAATCTAAGAGTAAACCTATCAAATAAACACTGAAAGAACGTCTCTTTATCTTTATCAGTTTACGAGCATGCCAAACAAACTCAAGAGGATCGTGGATTTTGGATTGACTTAGCTTTGGAATAGGTATTTGCAGGAAAGAAATTTTATTCCCCCAGAGACCTTTCACCTTTGAACTTTGCATCTCCTTCACTGATTGATACCCTCTAACATTTCTTGTGTTAAGCATTACCACAGCTGTGGAATTTGCTTTTCTAGCCCTGTAGTCAATCTCTTGCATGTACAACCGAATTCCATAGAAAACCATTCCAGAAATCACATCATTTATTGTCTGCATACATGTAAAAAAAAATTAATTCATTGTTTTTTCTAATCATGGTGTTGGTACGTATTGATCATTATTAAAAACAATGATTTCATCATTCTGATTCACATAAATCACTTGGTTAAAAGACACAACTGGTATTATTTAGACTTTTTACTCAGTCAATCAGTTAAAAATTTGTATGTATATAACTTTGAAGGTAGTTTTTATATAAAAGTTGATATACTTATGATTTCTTATTAGATAAGAATAGAAAAACTTTTTACATATTAATGCATGGATTAGTTTTCTTAAGTTAATATTTAGTGTGGTTTGATCTTACCACTCCAAGCTTGGTCTTGATTGCTTTGACATGATCAATAGATAATGATATGTGTGACAAGGTATAAGGCATGGACTCAGTTCCTTCATATGCAGATCTTACGGGTGTTTTGTCATCTACAACCATTCTTGTCTTCAATAAGCTAGATGCAAAATCTGACATGGAGCTGAAAAAGGAGGAGATAGCTGAAGGTAACTTCTGAAACATGTTTTTCTTTGAACGTTGTGAAGTTGATGATGTTCTTGAAGGAAAAGTTAGTGGAAGAGAAGGATCATCAATTCTTTGAAGACAAGAAAGAAGGGCACCCATGAGGGAGTAACCATCTCCAAGAGCATGATGAAGCTTGAAAATGATTGTTCCTGCAGCATTGCTTGTTGGATACTTAATAATATGGATTTCCCACAGTGGTTTGTTTTGAGGTGTTGTTTCAGTTAGAATCGTTGTGACATACTCATCAAAATATTGGTCATATAATTCAGATGAAGTGCTTTCTGGAAATTTGGGAACCTTTACATGCTCTTGAGGCTTGACTTGTACCCGTTTCCATCTTCTTTTACCATCTTGGTCTCTTACCTGTGGTGGGTGAGCAATCAATTGAACAATCAAAACATAAGATCAACATGATGGACAATCAATGTAATTTGAAGTGGGTGCTACTAACTTAATTCATATCACTAACCCTTTGTGTGTACCTAGCCTTATAGATATTTTTTTAATCTATAAAAAAATGAGTTTTTTTTTTCAAATTTTTAAATTAATTATTTTTATAAAAAGATAAAACCTAATTATATTATATAAATAAGATATGAAATCTAATTATATTAGATAAGTAAAATATAAACTTTTAAACTGATTTTTTTAGGATAAATTAGAAACAGAATAATTTTTTACATAAATATATTTTATTACTCAAAAATTATACTATATATATTTTATTATCTAAAGACAAAAATTATAATATATTCATACATATTTAAAATATAAATTATAATATTTATTTTTATGTTAATGAAAATAAAAAACAAAAAATACTCTTTCGCGATATATGGATAAATAGAAGCTTAACTTATAAGCAAATCCTTTATAAAACTTTTCAAAATTTGATTGATTGATTTATTCCTTTTTTAAAGAATTTTAATTTAGAAAAAATCAATACAAAATTAGTTTCCCTTTTTTACTTTTGATGATAGATACAGATAAACTAAAAAATAATATTAAAATTTATTTTTATTTGACCAATTAAAATTACCTTATAAGATTTATAATTTTCTCAAAAAATTTCATATTTATCCTTTATAAACTAATTAATTTATAAAATAAAATTTACATTTCATTTATTTTTATTTATATATATTATAATTTAAGTATAAAATGTCTAATAATATTCTATTTTTATTATTATTCTATTCTTTAAATATTCATGTCGTAATTAGAAAGAAAATTATCTTAAATAATATTTAATAATATTTATACTACTACGTTAACATATTATATTTTCTTAAAACAAAAGTTATATTCCTAATATAAATGTGAAATCTACTTTGAAAGTAATATAAATATAAAGAACAAAATAATAATTTCATATTACAGAGGAACAAATAATAAAAAAAATATATTTGAGCAATCCAAAACCAAAATTCACTTATTTTTCAAATACCAAAAACCTTTTATTTCATGGGAGGATGGAGTTAAAGAAGTTTTTTTACTAAAACAGAAATCAAATTAACTGAGTTTGTAAGAACTAAATAATTGAACTTGGTTTTGCTAATTACTAAACGGAAAAGTATGTAGCAAAGGATGGAAGAGAGAAAGAACCATGATAGAGGAGAAACGTGGGTTGATAGGGAGGAAAACATCTTGAACCAAAGACATGGTCTTTGAGTCATCAATTGGAATTGCTATTTCAAGAAACCCAAAAACATAGGAACATATCACTGAACTGTTGAAATATTGTCCAGGAGGACTCACTGGTTCTTGAACCTCTGCATAGAATTCATCCATGGTGCTATTTGGTGTATGAAAAAGAGAACGAAAGTAAGGTTTCAATCAGAAAATGTTATTATTTTATGCAGAGCCAACCCAAGTCATGATCAATATATAGCGCTCATATTGTTGTTAGTATAAGATAAGATGCAGAACAAATAATCTGAGACTTGTTTGATACATTCATGATGGTGACACATCAAAACTTTCACATATTGAAGATGAAAAACATATGGTTTGTTGTTTGAATTAAAACTATGGCCAATAATTAGTGAGACATTGCATCGGAATAAGAAAGTGCATTCATTGATATGGACATATTCAATTAATGAAGGTATGAAAAGTCAAAAATGATAAACTATACTAACTCTCATTTTAGAAATATTTCTTGTTGGAAGAAATAAAGTTTCATCTCTCATATAAATTAAATTAAATTAAAAATAAAATCAAATTAAAATACTAATTTTACGATAATTTTTATCAAAGTTTTTAATTTTGATGTTATACAATTTTTTAAAAATAATCTTATTTAAGTTATTTTTCATTAATATTTAAAAATTTCAGTCAAATTTTTAACTTATTTATTTATCTTTAATCTTATTTATAAAAAATATAAAAAATACTATATATATTATAATTATTATTAAAATATTTTAATATTTCGTGAGATTTATTTTGAATTTTTAAAAAATTTAGATAAAAAATTTAGAAAATTTATGTTTGTATAAATTTTTATAAAAAAATAATATGAAATATTATAGGTTCTTCTAGTTTTTTCAAAATGTATAATGAACCACACATTTATGACCTTAACGTTATGTTAGGTCCCACGGCACGAAAAACAAGACTTATCAATTAATAGAAACTTATATACATAATACTAGTTTTTTTATTATTATTTGAATTCTTTTACCTATTATATTATATAAAAAATAATAAATAATTTAATTTGATTTATTTCAATTTTTTATTTAAAATCTAAATTCGAAATAAATATTTAATTTTTTTTAATTTTTTTTAAAAAAGAAATATATGTTAATCAATTTTTTATTTATATTTTAATTTAAACACTCTTGAAAATTATCATTGAAATAAATTATATGATGTGAAAAATTTCTTTTCTTTTCATAAAAATTATTTAAAAAAATATGTGATGTAAGAATGACTAAACACATATATTAATAAACTCATATTGTCAAATGAATTAAATGATGAAGTTAAGTTTGAAATTCCTTTAAAAACTGTGGGGATGCAGTTCTGTGTTAATTCAATTAGACAAAGTGAGAAAAAGGTGATGAACACATGGCCATCAATCTAAACAATAACATATCAATATCAACCAATAATGGCCAAACGGCCCCTATAATGACTAATAACTAACCAAAAATTATTGTACAAATTTGTATTATGCATAATTAATACCACAACTATATGTAAATTATTTTTAGCTTTCAAATGTCTAATAACATTGTGTAACATTTGATTAGTTAAAAGTTACATATTTTGCCATAATTGTTGTTGTAGGGTTGAATGTAGGAAATATAATATCTATTTATAGTTTTATTTTCTTAATATTTAAGAAACTTACTTCAATATAAGAACTAAACTAAAATTCAAGTCTTTCTCCATTTGCCTTATGTAAACCACAACTCCAACCACTTCTGAGACACACACCTTACCACCTACTTTTTCCTGGTCTTTCTATTGCACATCCTCTTCCTCTCACACATGCAAGTTAAAAAAATTTGTTAACAGGTGAAGATTATTAAAATAACTTATTAAATTATAGATATTTATTTAAATATTTTAAGTATATAAATAAAAAATTTCACATTTCATTATTTATGATTCAGATTCATCGTCTTCCTAAAATTTTCTTTCTCTAAATTCTCTAACTTCTTTCTAAGATTTCTCAACCATGTTTTATCTTTTTCAAGATCCGAGCATATCACAAGAAAACTCTTGAAAAATAGATTACTATAAACCGATTGGAATCTCCATTTAGGTAAGTTTCCAGTGTTTTATTTTTCAAAATATGTTAGGATGGGCATAGGGTTACTGTTTTCGGGTTTCCTGAGTTCATGCATGTTCCTATTTTTTGTTCTAAATGGTTCTATACTAGTGTGGGTTCTTAATAATATAGTTGATTTGATCAACAGGCACTCTTGGAGCGTTTGAGTTTTTGCTCCTTGAATCGAGACAGTGTGCGGTTTGGAAGGGCATTTTAAAGGTAAAGGAAGTTAGAATTCTCGATAGCTTGTATAAGACTCTATTTTTAAGTTTTAACTCTAGAAATGACCTAATTGCTGGCTGAAATTCCCCATTTTGAGAAATGCATTGAGTTGAAATGAACTGTGTTTATCTGGTTAAAAAGAAAGGGAAACCTAGATTTTAAATTTTATGTAACTGTGATTTTGATTAAATACTTTTTATTGCTTGGTGAATGAATAAAGAGTAGATGGATTGTCTGGAATTACAATCTTGTTTCTATTTTACTCTCATGTGTGCTTGAATTGTGGGTTCAATTTCTGTGTGCAACTTGTTTTGACTCCTTGAATCTGATATATCTTGGAACTCCTTGAATCAGGCACTCTTGGAAGGCTTGGGTTTTTACTCCTTGGGTAGAGACAGTGTGCAGTTTGGAAGGGCATTTTAAAGGTAAAGGAAGTTAGAATTCTCGATAGCTTGTATAAGACTCTATTTTTAAGTTTTAACTCTAGAAATGACCTAATTGCTGGCTGAAATTCCCCATTTTGAGAAATACATTGAGTTGAAATGAACTGTGTTTATATGGTTAAAAAGAAAGGGAAACCTAGATTTTAAATTTTATGTAACTGTGATTTTGATTAAATACTTTTTATTGCTTGGTGAATGAATAAAGAGTAGATGGATTGTCTGGAATTACAATCTTGTGTAGGATTCTATATTTTTTAGTTTTAATTCTAGGAATGACCTAATTGTTAACTGGAATTTCCTAT
This sequence comes from Macrotyloma uniflorum, assembly GCA_016859785.1. Taxonomy (NCBI): domain Eukaryota; kingdom Viridiplantae; phylum Streptophyta; class Magnoliopsida; order Fabales; family Fabaceae; genus Macrotyloma; species Macrotyloma uniflorum. The sequence continues at coordinate 2,355,629 of BDMB01000029.1, forward strand.
TTTGAGAAATGCATTGAATTGAAATGAACTGTGTTTATCTGGTTAAAAAGAAAGGGAAACCTAGATTTTAGCTTTTATGTAACTGTGCTTTTGATTAAATACTTTTTTTATTACTTGGTGAATGAATGAAGAGTAGATGAATTGTCTGGAATTATAATCTTGTTTCTATTTTACTCTCCTATGTGCTTGAATTGTGGGTTTAATTTCTGTGTGCAACTTGTTTTGACTCCTTGAACCTGATATATCTTGAAACTCCTTGAATCAGGCACTCTTGAAATACTTGGGTTTTTGCTCCTTGGGTAGAGACAGTGTGCAGTTTGGAAGGGCATTTTAAAGGTATGGGAAGTTATAATTCTGGATAGCTTGTATAGGACTTTATATTTTTAAGTTTTAACTCCATGAATGACCATGCAAGCGTA